>OU015490.1:42219089-42331589 GCA_907164885.2 Dolomedes plantarius
ATTTATATTTTGGTAAAGTTAGAATTTTAAGTGTCTATATTTTCATATTGTAAGAGTACAAAGTCTTAAATAATTTCTTGAGATGAGTGTCAAGCTTGTGTTTAACGAAATGCTTAGAGATGGTTATATCCTAAATGGATGTGTCACATTTAATGAAATAGAAAATTATGGGTTTCAGAAATAAAAGAATTTAAAATAATTAATTAGGTTTTGAAATAATGAATATTGTGTAACTAATAATAAACTGGCACATTTTCATTTTAGTTTGTAAACAGAGGAATTAACAAATTCATGTTTTGGTGTTGGTTTTGGTTGCAAGAATGAGATTGGAGACTTTTTTCATGAAATTCTAGATGAATTAAGATTATTTTGAGATGAAACAATTAACTCAGTTTTAAGGGTGTATTAATGATGAACATTTATTTATATTATAAGTTTTCTTGAGTTATGAAGTATATGTTTGATTTAGATTTTGAGAGATTTGAATTAAAACGAAATTTTTCAGATTTATATTTGATAAATTTACTATAAGTGTGTGTTTTTAGTGTAATTAATAAAAATTTGATATTATGGTCGTATTTCGATGAAGAAGATACTAAGATCCAATTGACTATTTTTCTCACGTACAAATTTTAATAATCTCAGTTATTGTGTTTTGATACTATTGGTCGATCTATATATTTTCCTTTTGTGATTTAATGTTATTGTGAGATTTCTGTTTTAAAAAAGTGATTTGTTTTGTATCTTACGATTTATAATTTCACTAAGACATAATCACATGTAACTGTTCAAATTTGACAACCAAAAGGGACTGCGATACTCTTGTGTATTAAATGACGGAACTTTATTTAGTGTATTTTTATAATATTTCCATGTTATTTTTCTAATAATGAATATTTTAGTGTTTTTAAAATAATTAATGATACTTGGTTACGTTAAATTGAAATGTTTAATGAGTGTAGTAATTCTATCAGTATCTGGTTTTCGCACCCAATTCTGAATCGTCGGGAGAAATAAAGTGAGTCATTTCCGCTTTCGAGCGCGCTATTGTAAATAACTGTAAAAAAAGGAGAATTGAAAGCCGCCTCCGCCATAAATTTGCTTGGCCAGCATAGTTTGGTAAACATAGATCACGAAGAAGTTAAAGTTGTTTCGATTCATTTTACCTAGAGTTCTTGTGGTTTTCATGTTACGTTTTCTAAATTTTCGCGTAGGATGTGAGTCTTGTGATTTTAATTTCGAAACTATCCGCATGAATAACTTTGTAAATATTTCAGACAACATGAGAATTTTTATAATTTAGGTATTTTGTTTATTATTGACATATTACATTTGATTTTGAGCCCTCGTGAGTATGTTTTAAGGAAACTTAGATAAGAATTCAAGTATACGAGATTTCCTGAGGTTTGGTCGAAATTCAAGGCATAATTGCAGTTTTCTTATAAACGGAACGTCCTTAGAAAAAGAATTAGGATGCTTAAAGACCACAGTTGGCTCATAAACCGCTGTATGTCATAAAGGGTTATCCGCCCCAGAGAATTCTCGAAATAGAAATAATGAAGAATAAACAAAAATAAAAGAGAATATTATAACGAGGTACCTGTTTGCGAAATATTGAAGATAAATAATGAAAATGTAGGAACTATAGAAGGAGGATTCATATCAAAATGTTATATAAGAAAAGAAAAATAATTTAGGGTTACTAAGGTGATGTTTACATAAGAAACTAGGATACGTATTGATAAAATAATTTTGGTTGCTTGTGGTATTTAATAAAATAGTATTTTTGTGGATACATTGGCGTAGCGAGCATAACTGGCGCCCGGGGCACGATACCTTTTTGGCGCCCCCTCCCGAAAAAATCTAATATATAAAAATGAAAATTTGTCTGTCTGTCTGTCTGTATGTCTATAATTGTACAGAAATCCACAGTTTAGGAGCAGCAATCGTGAAATTTTACATACAGGTGTCTTTAAAAACACTAAGCGTCTATCCTGCTAACTTATTTCTGATTTAAAACTCCTCTTACTCCATAAATACATGTATATTCACCAACCCATAGCAACTTTCCAGTAATCTTAGTACGAATATTTTTCTATTTACTCAATAAAACAGCATGTCATCGTGGCGCATTCGGTAAAATCGTTCAAGAAATTATTGTAAATTTATGGTTTTTTATGTTGGGTTTTCTTTTTATTCATGCGTATAACATTTCACATGCTTTTTATTCTATGTTATTTATACTGTGTTTAGTTTTTAAATTGATTTTGGTTAACAAACATTCTTAAAATCCCGGGCAACGCCGGATAAATTATCACCTGTGTAGGTTGATAATTTATAAATTTTAAAACTGTTACCAAATGTATATTTACAGATCCACAAGAACTTTCCAATATTTTTAATTAATAAATAACCAACAACTTTTGAAGGATGCAACTCTCGATTCACAGACGTTCAGTAGATGGCGCCAATATTTTAAACTTTTAGTATTCCAACCATGAAGCTACAGATGCTTCATGATTGTGTAGATTCGAATAAGATTCTGATAAAGATTCGAAAAAAATTTCATTTTAAACGAATTTTTATGATCTTTCTCGTGATATAAATTTTACAACCCTCAAATTATTATTTTAAATACATACTTGAAAAAAGTTACAAAAACAGCTTAAAAATTTAATTTAAAAAAATCTAAGAAGAATTTTTCAAAAATCTTTCTTAGTGCACTCCTACATTATAAGAAGAATCGCCATGCAAAATTTCAGTCCTTTAGGCTCAGCGGTTTGGTCTGTACTTTGTATGTCAGTCAGCCAATCAGTTACGGAACTGTTTTATATATATAGATTTTTATTACTATCTTTATATCGTAACGTTAACTTCATGCGCACGCATTATTTTCCTATGCTTTTTTATTATCTTTATAATAGCGTAATTTTCATATGATTTTAAACAACAATCATTTTTAACTGGCATTCAATTGGCTGTTAAAATTTTATATTTCACCCTATTTAAAAGAAGTAGGGTGTAAATTATAGGGTAGAAAGTTGGTAAAATAAAAATTTTGTGCAATGTATTTAATTTCTCCATTAAAAGTAGTTTTTTTCTAAAAATTAATTTATTTCGCTTGAAAGGCTAAATATTTTATGCACGCGGTTTATATTATTATTACTATCTTTATATCGTAACGTTAACTTCATGCGCGAGCATTATTTTCTTATGCTTTTTTATTATTGTCTTTATAATAGCTTTATTTTCATATGGTTTTAAACAACTATCGTTTTATTCATATTATGTTGGTTTTTTATTAATTAAAAATTAAGGGTAATTAATTTTGTTTCCGGAAGTTCTTATTATCTTTATTTTCATATGCTTTTTCATTTACGAATTATTCAAATGTTGGTTAAAAAACTTTTGCGTAATTTATACATTTGTGTGTGTTTAATTATTGAAATTAATAAATTTATATTTCTGGAGAGGATGTTTCAATTTTTAGTGGTACTATGATAAAAGGCTGAATGTACCAAAATTCTGAGGAGTTTATTATAGAGAGAAAAGGAATTTAATATGTAGAGGATGTTTATAGGAGTTAAATGTGGGGAGGAGTTGAATGGTTTACAGCCCTCAATCAAACACTTCATTTTTTAAGAGGCAACGCTGTCATATCATGGTTCTATTGGAAATTTCTGCAGAACCTGTAATTGCAGCTTCTTTTTTTTGTCCCAATGATGAAAGGCTAATTCTAGCTGAATTCTGAGGAGTTTATTATAAATTTATATATTTTGATATTGGGTTTTCCTTTTATTCATATGTATAAGATTTCACGAGGTTTTTTTTCTGTTATTTATACTGTGCTTAGTTTTAAATTAATTTTGGTTAACAAACATTAGAGAATTTGACATTTTTACTTTTCAGATTTTAGTACTACAATGATAAAAGGCTGAAATTCTGAGACGTGTATAACATTTCACATATATTTTTTCTATGTTATTTATACTGTGTTTATTTTTAAATTGATTTTGGTTAACAAACATTCTTAAAATCCCGGGCATCGCCGGGTACTTCAGCTAGTATAGTAATATAATATAGCTGAATTAGTTAAAAGGACCATTTGGCGCCCCTCTGCGAGTGGCGCCCGGGGCATGATAGACCCCCTTGCCCCGCGTTTGCTACGCCACTGTGTGGATAGTATCTTGTTTTGAAAATTGAAATTTGAACATTAAATTAAATTACTAAAATTAATGGATAAATTTGACATTTAATTATAATAGATTTGTGGTTAATTATAATATATTGTGTATTTTTGATGTTATTGATTAAGAAATATAAAGTTATGATGTGTTTATGATGCGAATTTCTTTAGAAAATCAGGGATCCATTTTCTTCTTTTTTTTAAAGTTTTTCTCCCTTCTGATGCCTAACATCACATGACTTCACTTTTAAGTGATTAAACAATGCGAGTTGTCCTAATATATATAAAAAAGAAAAACTATCTGGTTTAAACTCTCTTCTTTTTTAAGCTACTTTTCTGTGTATTTTTTTACTTTTCTCTGGATCTCGTAAAAACAATTTTATAATTATGTTGCTATTTTGGAAAAATATGATATATTCTTTTTGTTTGTTTTTCATTTACATTTGAATTGTGATGTTTTTATGTTTTCAGTGAAGTGTGTTATTTGATGGACCCAGGTCTTGTCACGTGATTTTTAAATTTAAAATTTTTCCTTACAATATTTTTAACATAGGTGTTTCCAAATTCTTATTACGCCCATTTTCCTCTTGCAGCTGGGTGAGTCTGCCCTCCAATGCAGGCATTGTTGATCAGCCTCAACTCAGACGGAGGGGATATTCTATTACATAAAAAACCCTTTCAAAATTCTAAATTCTTTTAAATTTCCTTGGGCGTAGATTAATTACTCAGTTCGATTTAAGGGGCCAGATACCTTTTAAGGACCAAGAGACGCGACAAACCTATCCTTATTTTCAATCATCAGTAGTTACTAAACAAATTTATTTAAAAATATGAACATTTTGCTGTGAGTTAAACACTCTTTCTTCTTTATAAATATGGCTCTCAATTTTTTCTAGCTCGAAGAGAAATTTTTTAAATTGTTTAAAGTTTTAACCATTGTTTTTTCATTGTTATGTTATTGCGCATATGATATCACCAGAATACTTGGCTAGAATACCATGAAATTTTATACACGTTCAATATAAACATGCATTATTAAAATGACGAACCATTATGTCATTCCTACCATAAAAATTTGAATTACAGTAAAATTTATCAAAAAAAATTCCGAAATTTAAAAAAAAAATTAAATTTTTTTTTCTATGAAGAACTAAGAATTTTGATTTCAAAGTTCGTAATTTTAAAGATATATTATACAACTTAATTTTAAATAAAAAAATATGTATATTCATTAATATACGGACGCAAGTCCGTTTTCAATGTGATATAACATTGAAAAAAAAAATGGTTAAAATTAAAAAACAAATTAAAAAATTAGCTTCAAGCTAGAAAAAATTAAGAGCCATATTTATAAAGAAGAAAGTGTTTTTAGCTCACAGTAAAATTTTTCATATTCCTGAATAAAAGATTTCCATAACTACTGATTATTAAAAATGGGGATATCTTTGGCGAGTCTCTTTGGTTCTAAAAGGTACCTGACCCCTTAAAGAAAAAAGGATTCAGCGTAGCGTCCCTTGCAAACCACAATCTCACGCGCAACCTTACATAAGATACCACATGACCTCTGTCATCAGATTCATGGGTTCAGCCTGAAGGCGATGCAAAACAACTGACCAGTCTACCAGATCGGAATTCGACTGATTGCCACGCCTCCTTCGAAGCACTGCAGTAAGTTTCTTCAGAGCTGTTTCACAACGCGAGCAGTTACAAGTCAGATAGGTGGGCGTTTACAGAAGCGGCTCGCCAGATATATATTCCCGAGCAGGTGTAACAAGCGAGGTAAAATAATAGAATGTTTGTGTTGTTTTAGTAATGTTTCTCGACTCTGTGGTCGAACACGCTTAGCCTATAATTTAGCCACAGTAGAAACGACTACAATTGGCGCCCTGGACGTTGGACTCTGCTTTCCTGTTTTCCAGCTATATACTTCTAGTGCTTCGTGTTACCGAGGGCTTTTCCATCAACGCCGGGAAGTTTGCACCTAAACGGTATTGTTATTTTTTGCTGTCCTTATCGTTCGCTTCTGTCGGAAAGCATAGATATATTTTAGAGTATATACAGTCGAACCCCGTTATAGTGAAACCGGTATATAACGAACTCCCGGATATAACGAACGAAAATTTTGGTCCCGCCGTTTTCCTATTGTGTTTAATGCTAATTTATCCTTTTATAGCGAACCTCCAAAATTTTAAGAATCGGCTATAACGAACCTTTTTTTCTGTAGACTACTGAATTTTTTTTTATTTTTAAACTTTTTAAGAATGTTGAAGATACAACGAATGTTGAAGAAGATGATGAAGACTTACCTATCACGATGTGGATAGAAAAGCACAAAATTTCATCCTTCTCAGATCGTGACATGCAATTGTTTGAAACGTGATGATGAAGTCATTAATGTGAAAATCCGACTGATGAAGATATTGTGGAAGAACTTATAATGAATCATTCTGAAATCGAAGATTCTGCATCTGATGCCGATGAAGAGAAGCACATAAATGACGAAATCCCCACCATCTCAGATGCTACAGCAGCGATGAGTGTTATTAATAAGTTTTTGTCTTCACAAACAATGGAAGGAAGAGTGTTGGAGTCATTTGATGTATTAGACAAAGAAATTCATAACATGTTTTTGAAATCGGCATCACGTCAGCAGAAATTACCGATTATTTCTGTATCGAAACAGTGAGCAACAGTTAAAGGTAAAATGAATTTATTTCCATTTGCCTTCATTTTTAGTTAATTTAATTAGTATTGTGTCAGTTTAATGTAATCGATTTTAATCAATTTGATTTATTAATGATCATTTTTAATAGATTTTATCATTTTTTCAATACATCATTATTGAATACACATAGCAACTAATAAGTTATACATTTTGTGAACTCTTAACGTTTTTCTTAACGGTTCGGATGTAGCGAACCACCGGATATAGCGAACAAAACATTTGGTCCCTTGAAGTTCGTAATAACGGGGTTCGACTGTATTTAATTTCATGTATAAACATGACTGAAGATACTGCTACTTCACCACATGACAGAAGTCATGTGGTATCTTATGTAAGGTTGCGCGTGAGATTGTGGTTTTCAAGGGACGCTACGCCGAATCCTTTTTTCATTAAGGGGTCAGGTACCTTTTAGAACCTAAGAGACTCGACAAAGATATCCCTATTTTTAATAATCAGTAGTTATGGAAATCTTTTATTCAGGAATATGAAAAATTTTACTGCGAGCTAAAAACGCTTTTTCTTCCATAGGGTCACGCTTAAACTACCACCTTTTTGGCGAAATTATATAAAACTATGGTTTTTACAGGTCGAAAATGCCTTTATTCTATCTCATGTAACTAAGGATGACACTAAATTTTCAAGCTTAATTGCGAATATACTCGTAGATTCCAAAACGTTATCACATCGGATTTTCTGTTTAATCCCCCGACAACAGACAAATATGAAAGCTTAAAAGCACGACTTATCGAAGAGTTTTCGGATACTGAAAATCAGCGTATGCGAAAATTACTGTCAGATTTGCAGTTGGGAGACCAGAAACCATCATTACTTTTGAGTCAAATGCTTGAGGTTGAAATGAATTATGTTACTGATGATTTTTTAAAAACTATTTGGTTACAACTCTTACCCCTTCACGTTCAATCTATTTTGTCTATTTTAACAGACGAGACTCTAACAAAATTAGCAACTTTGGCCGATAAAATAGTTGAGGCTTCGCCCATGCGAGAAGTTTATACCACGGGAGAAAAGCAGGGGGCCATTAGCGGATATGAGTCATCAGCTCTCATTGCCTTAGAAAGGAAAATTTCTGAACTCAGCATTCAAGTATCTCAGATAGCACAATCCTCCACTCATATTTCACGCAGACGTAAGCGTTCCCTTAGTCGAACACGTACAAATATCAGTAATAACAGGAACTATTCATCGCGCCGTTCGCTTTGTTTTTACCCTTACCGATTCAGTAAGAGCGCCAGGAAATGTAAGCAACCTTGCTCCTACAGGCGGTCGGGAAACGAAATAAATGCCGCGGCTTCATTTTCGGCAGAGGATTCCGCGGCTAGTAAAAAAAAAATAAGCGATTATTTATTCACGGCAAGTCAATAAACCTAACGTATTTAATTGACAGTGGTAGTGAATGTTGTGTTTTACCAATATCTCAAAAAGGACGAAAATCTTCTATAAGTAATGCAGTTATATATGCAGCGAATAATGCTCCCATTAAAACCTACGATACAAAACACTTAAATTTATCCCTCAATCTTCGACGTTCGTTTGGCTGGGATTTCATACTTGCTGATGTTGCTTCTCCCATTGTTGGAGCTGATTTTTTTTAACACATTACGGACTTATAGTCGATTTAAAGCATAAAAGACTTATTGACTCTAACACCACCTTAAAATCATACGGTTGAATTAGCAGTTCTTCCCAAGCGTCTATTAAAACTATATCTAGTGATGCATGGTATTACGGTCTTTTGAAAAAATTCTCTGATATCACTAATCCAAACCAAAAAAATTCAACCTATAAAACACTCTACGGTTCACCATATTCAAACGACAGGACCTCCTGTTCACTGCAAACCTCGACGACTACATCCGAAAATGTACAATGCAGTTAAACGTGGTTTCGCTACAATGTGCGAAAAGGGAATTTGCCGTCCGTCGAAAAGTCCATGGTCTTCACCATTGCACGTAGTTGCCAAAAACACACCGATAAGACCGGTCGGAGACTATAGACGTTTAAATGCGGTAACGGTACCAGACAGGTATCCGATACCACATTTGCACGATTTTTCACATACCCTTTTTGGGAAAAACTATTTTACAAAACTAGACTTTGTACGTGCATATTACCATATCCCGATACACGAGGAAGATATTCCTAAAACTGCTATTGCTACCTGTTTCGATTTGTTCGATTTCCCATTTAAAAATTTTGGCCTCTGTAACGCGGCTCAAACATACCAGCGTTTTATGGATGAAATTTTTAGAGATATTCCATACGTTTACATATACCTCGACGACATTTTAATTTTCAGTGATTCAGAACAAGAGCATTTACAGCACTTGACTCAAGTCCTACAAAAGTTTGGCGAATACGGCCTGACATTGAATGTTGGCAAAAGTATTTTTGGGGTAAATGAAATTCCCTTCTTAGGTCACCTATTTAATGCTAAAAGGTATAACATCATGACCAGAACGAACTGAAATTATCAAGCGTCTACAAAAGCCTAAGGGCCTGTTCACATAGGAGTCCGTTGCGTTGCGTTAAGGAAAAGATGACGTTGAGACGAAAATAAACCAATCATAGGCGTTAAAAAATTCATTGCTAATCGTTTGGAGGCCTGTGATTGGTTTATTTTCGTATCAACGTCATCTTTTCCTTAACGCAACGCAGCGGACTCCTATGTGAACAGGCCCTAACACTATAAAAGGTCTAAAGGAATTTCTCGGTCTGACAAATTTTTACCGTAGACACTTGCCAAACGCGGCAGCTGTTCAGAAACCTTTGCATGATATGTTAAAAGGTCAACAGTCTAAAAATAAATCAATTAATTGGGATTCTGCATCCCTTGAAGATTTTGAAAGGTTCAAGTTACAAATTCAATAGGCAGTACTTCTAGCCCACCCTTCTCCTACAGCACAACTTGTGCTGCACGTTGATGCTTCAGATTTCGCTGTTGGTGGTGCGTTACACCATCTCGTTAACAATACCCTTCAACCGCTTTCGTTTTTCTCAAAAAAATTAACTCCAAGGGAGACACGCTATAGCGCGTATGACCGGGAGTTGTTATCTATTTACCTTGCAATTAAACATTTTAGACATATGCTCGAGGCGCGTCCTTTTGCCATATATACCGATCATAAACCTTTAATATATGCTTTCCGTCAGAAGTGGGATAAGTGTATACGGCACGGCAACACCGTCATCTTGACTTTATTAGTCAATTCAGTATCGACATTCGTCATATAAAAGGGTATGAAAATATGTCAGCTGATCTGCTTTCTCGTATAGGAACAATCAGATCTTCCAGTTCTATTGATTATGACGAAATAGCAGACCCCAAAGCAACGGACATAGAACTGCAGTTGTCGCCGAATTCGAAAGAACGCGATCAGGTGACGTAACAGCAGCATCACCAGACAATTTCCCAGCTCATCCGGGACTTTATGTAACGACTTTTAGAACTGTTTTGATCGCGAAGCATGATAGACGTCTCAGTCAGAGATGAGAAACTTCCGATAATTAATATTCAATGTTTGTAAATAGTTAGCCTAGAAATTGCATATCTGTTAATGTCCGTAATGTAATGTAAAGTATCTAACCAAGGAAAATATAATAATATTCATTCGTAGTGTTGTTTTAGTGTGACTTCAGTTTTCATATTCATTAAGAATAAGATAGCAACTTGATGTACAGAATAACGAGCAGCAAAAGAGAACCACGTGGGAACAAGGTAAAAAGCCTTATTTGATATTCAATTAAAGTAAACAATTGGATAAAAGAATATTCAGATCCCACAGCAGTCTTGCACCTGCTAATCAGAAACATGGAAGAGAAACCATTTGCGAAAAATTAATCCTAAGTAATGCTGGATTTAGCGACAGGTGCTCATTTGCACCTGCCCGGAAATACTCTTCGCTTTGTGTTTCGTGCTCTCGCATGCCTGTAGAGTATAAATTCTTTTCGTGGCAAACATATAAAACAAATACTGTTGCTATATGTTACGGGTTTTCTGTGTAGGAATAATCAGATTCTAGTGTAGCTCTGACTGCACGCTGTACACACTGTCTTACAGAGATAATTTGAACTAATTCTTCAAAAAGAACAAACATGACAGGAGAAGGCCCACCGATCTCTTTACTTGCAAATCTCGCCGTAATATATACGTGATTTTTTTCTTTTAAAACTATCGAATTGTTCTCGAATTTCTGGAAGACCTACGCGCGAAAAATAATAATATGTTTGTATCATAAATCTCTCAGAAGAATATAAGATGAAATAATTTTTTAAAGTTTGCAATTTTTATAGATATAAACTAACACCATGGGAATTTACTGTAAAATTATGTGTTTAGAAAATTTTCGAGAGAAAATTAGTGACCTCGCCAAGACGTATTTTATGGTTTGAATTAGCCAGTTTCGTGTAACTGATGTCCCGTGTTTTACACGCGCAGTTAAAGAATGAAATATACATAGTATAAACGAACACACACACACACATATGTATAAACACATACGTATATACAGTGAAGCTTTTCTATGGCGGCCAGTTATGGTTCTGAGAAAAATTGCCGTTTTGAGAGGTGGCCGTCGAAAAAAGGTTTCTTCCATAACATTTGCTCTATGGAGTCTTTAATCGGTTCGGAACAAAATATAGCCATTTAGAGGCGTGGCCAGCTAAAGAAGTTTCTCGGTATATATTATATACATAGTATGCAAATATAACTAAAAATAAATAATCCAACAGAGCTAGATAATTATAAGAAGAATGCAGACAAAAAACAAACAGAAATCAAGCACTCAGGGCTCAGCGCACCAGAGGCAAGATTCTGTTGTAGTGCCGGAACTGAACCAGAAATCGAGGCAACCGACTGGTTACGTCATTGGGGAGCCTATCCAAATCAGTTACCTCAAGGGGAACTTTCTGAATAGGATGCATGTATAACCAAAAGATATCCCAAACCAAAAGCCATCTTTATATTTAGCTCTGTTGGATTATTTATTCTTACTTATATTTGTCCATTTTCAATATGAGGATATGAAGCAACTGCGCAATCTTTTATTGAAAAGTTTTGTTTTCATTGCTAGGGTAGGTTTTAAGTTAACTTGTTTGGCAGTCTATGCTCACTTTTTAATTTTTTTGTTAGTTTGATTTGTTTATATTATTTTACATTATACATAGTATGCACATATACGTATACGTATACATATACATCTATTCGTGTCTCTACGACTTTTAGATATCTTTGTATTTAACAGAAAACATTTTGTTATTCGCTTTTGCATTAGTTGTGATGTGACACGCTGCGTGAAACTGCCTCATAAAAAAATTTGTTAAAAAGCAAACAAAATACATAAAATAAACTCTTTTACTCCGATACAACAAATTGAAAATGAAGAAATTTATATGAATGCCAGCTCAAAATTACTAAATAATGAGAGAAAAATCCCAATGAAAAAAGAAACTATTCCTGTAATATGTGCTGGCAACATTCACTGGCTGCTAATGAAAGTTTTATTTATTTCTTCTCGAAGAAAAGGGAATCGGATAGCATAATGATTACTTTTCGTGGGAAGGAGATAACTTAAATGAATTCCCGAAAAGGGGATGATATCTAATCTTTATATTCTTGAACACCTTTCGATGAGCATTTTTATACCATTACTTAAACGACTGGATTTTTGGAACGACATTTGGGGACAAATCATGAGGTAGTCTGGATTTTATGGGTCATTTGAGGACAGAATAACAAATAATAAATTACTTTGTAGATTTAAAAAATATTACAAATAAATCATAATTCTGAACGTATCTTTCTCTCTCTCTCCCCTCTCTCTCTCTCTCTCTCTCTCTCTCTCTCTCTATATATATATATATATATATATATATATATATATATATATACATACACACACCGGGTGGTCATTAAGAAACTTTGCCGATATATGGACCTCTGGCGGCTGTTCCGTTCAACCTATCGAGATGAGATTTCAGATATAGTTATTTAGATGTATGAGCTCGGGATTCTGAGAACGGCAACACAGTGACGCTCACAGTTACGGATATAGGTATAGAAACTTGAAATTTTCAAATGGCAACGCCCACTTTTTCCCGTCGCAAAATGCTCAGCACCTGCGAAAACCCTAAAAAGCGTTGGAACGGTACGTGTATCACAAAAAACGGACGTGTTATGCACTCACAAAAAACAGCTCTGTGAATGGCCAACAAAGACACGATCGGGGCGCACGGAGGAAATTTGCATATGACAGAGGCTAGAAACCAATCACAGAACGCCGTTTGCCAGATATTCAGCGTAGGAAACAGATAAAAAGCTCTCTGATTGCGTTTTTGTTAGCCATTCGCAGAGCTGTTTTTTGTGCGTGCATAACGCGTCCGTTTTTTTGTGACACACGTACCGTTCCAACGCCTTTTAGGGTTTTCTCATGCGCTGAGCATTTTGCGACGGGAAAAAGTGGGCGTTGCTATTTGAAAATTTCGAGTTTCTATACCTATAACCGTCACCGTGAGCATCACTGTGTTGCCGTTCAAATCCCGAGCTCATACATCTGAATAACTATATCTGAAATCTCATCTCGATAGGCTGAACGGAACGGCCGCTAGAGGTCCATATATAGTTTTTGTAGGCCGTCCGCAGAGCTGTTTTTTGTGCGTGCATAACGCGTCCGTTTTTTTGTGATACACGTACCGTTCCAACGCTCTTTAGGGTTTTCGCATGCGCTGACCATTTTGCGAAGGGAAAAAATGGGTGTTTCTATTTGAAAAGTTTGAGTTTCTGTACCTATAACCGTAACCGTGAGTGTCACTGTGTTGCCGTTCACAGAATCCCGACTTCATACCTCTGAATAACTATATCTGAAATCTCATCTCGATCGGTTGAACGGAACAGCCTCTAGAAGTCCATATATCGGCATATTTGACCACCCTGTATATATATATATATATATATATATATATATATATATATATATATATATATATATATATATATATATATATATATATATATATATATATATATATATATATATATATATGGGCGCGGGGTTGGAGTAAAAGATCCACAACATGAACTAACTAGAACCCATCGTAAATAACAAAAACAATTACATTTATTAAGAAAGAATTGAAAGAAAAATTTAGTCCGTCCACGACGGAATCCAAAGCGGGAGTCTTAATGTTCTCCCCAAAACAGAGTAGAGGGGTCGTGATAATGTTCGTGCTAGCGGCGCCCTCTTGCGCCAGACATAATATGCGTTTACAAATAACATTTCATGAAGTTTAAAGTTCATAGTTAAGAGTTCAGTTCTGCTTTCTACAAATCGGCCATCCTAGCTGTCATGCGGCCTCGGATGACATTAAGCAATAGTCACTGACAGTCTCTGAAAAAGAAATAAAATGGAACACACTTACAATACACGGGACCATGCAGGGGATGCGGTGGTGCTGACATCAAGTACACGGGACCATGCAGGGGGTGCTCTTGTGGTGACATCGGATGGCGGGATAACTCGTCAGTCGTCTGAATCGGGATAGTGGGGATGCCACGGTTTCATGTAGTCGGCAGCGGAGGACGTGACGTTGGGACCTTCGTGTTGTCCGACTTTGACGACATAGTACCGGTCATGGGGCTTGACACTGGTCACTTGGTAGGGACCTAGGAATTTCGGTCGTAACTTCATTCCAGTTCCGTACTGCGTGCGCTTGATTGCACACAGTTCTCCTACTTTGTACTTGTACGATCTTTTCCTCTTCTTATTATAGGATTTCCGATTTTCTTCTTGAATTTTAAGAATATTTTGCCTTGCTTCTTCCTTCATTTTATCTCTCTCTTTCATCATCGCGTTAAGGTACTCTTCTTCTAAGACTTCTTTCACTCGTATGTCTGTTATGCCTCTTAGTTTCACGCCTGTCAACAGTTCGAATGGTGTGAATTTAGTACTTCCAGAAGCGGTACTGTTCATTATTCGTTGGACCATAGACACGTATTTGTACCATTTCGTTGGATCGGAAATTGAAAGTTTAGAGAGTATAGGAATTAAAGTTTCATGCATCCTTTCAACCTGACCGTTACCACGGGGAATTCCTGCTGTAATTTTAATATGCTCTATTTCTTCTTCTACGCAATAGGTCTCAAAATCATTCGAAGTAAATGCGCTTCCTCTGTCACTGATAATTCGTGAAGGATTTCCAAAGGTAGTTTGTTGTAGCTTTAACTTTTCTATTGCGTCGCGTGACGATGTCGATTTTACTGGGTATAACCATACAAATTTCGTAAAGGCATCGACAACAGTGAAAATATGTTGATAATTCTTGTTCGTAGAAGGCATAGGACCTATAAAGTCAATGTGATACGTGCTCAACGGTGAATTTTCTTTTGGGATAGGATTAAGTAAACCTTCTCCTTTGCCACGTTTTCTGTTACATAGGATACATTCTACGCAGTTGGCAATGACGTTATCAATTTGTTTTCTGGCATTACGTATGTAATAATTTTGATTTAAAACGTCTTCGGTCTTGGATGATGCAAAATGATTTTTATTATGAATTCGTTTGATTATTTCTTTTTCCATTTCTTGAGGCACCATTAAAAGTTCTCTTCCATTTTTATACTTATATAAAATTCCATTTTTGACAAAATGTTCTTCATCATTTCCCTTTTCTTTCAAGGTTTTAATCGTTTCAATATTTTCGTCTCGTTTTTGGGCAGCTTTAATTTTGGCGGTTATATCGTCGTCTAAAATTATCTTCTTAGAAATATCTACGGTTTCAGTTTTGTTTGGCGTATATGTAGATACAGGTTTAAAAATAGTGTCTCTTCGTGTCTTATCTTTAATGTGGTTTAAATCTAATTCGTTAGAATCAAAGTTTGGTAAATTTTCCATCAACAATAGAAAGTTATTCGCGTTGGAGGGCTTCTGAATTATTAAGGAATCTTTTTTCAAAATAACGTCAGCTAAATCTAACAGAGGGGTACCAATAATAATGTCGAATTTTATTGCTCCGTCCGGGACAACATGAAACAGCAATTCGAAGGAGTGTCCGTTGATTTCCACGCTATGCATAAAAGAACCCTTGGTAAGCACATTCTTAGAGCCTAGTCCTACTAGATTTATGGCGGGGGGAGAAACAGCTGGGAGACACAGTCTTTCATAGCAAGCGGATCGTATTACATGCAAACTGGAACCACTGTCGAAAATACCCGTCAGCTCATTACCGTTGAACCTGACGCTTATCTGTACAAGAGAATTTTTCTCTTCGGGAACACTGAGACTGATACTCATGGCTTGACTTTCAGGGGTTTTATTATTTTTCACCGGACAGTTAGCAGAAACGTGGTCATTCGTAAATTGGTTACAATTAAAACATTTTCTTCCGCGGTCTTTAAACGGACAAACACTATGATTTTTATCGCCGCAGTTTTTACAACGCTGAAAGCGGGGAGACACGTCTGAAAGAGGGGTGAAATGTTTTTTCTTTTTTGTTGTTTGTGGTTCATATGGAATCGTAGTATGGTTTCGTATTTTTTCGTAAATACCTAATTTTTCCTTAAACTCTTTTAAATCTTTCGCACCGTAAAGAATTACTTTGTTAGACGGTTTATCGGGAATACCATCTATAACATATTGAATTAGGGATTCTGTTTCGATGTTACCTCTGCTTGCTAGTTCTTTCATGACCAGAAAATATTCTTGCAGAGATTCTTCGTTGTTTAAATAACGTTTCGTCAACATTTTATGGAGTTGGGCGCTTGTGCACTTCGAGGCAAATTCTTGTTCAAGAGCTGATTTAAGCTTAGCCCATGAAGTTAAGCCAGATTCACCTTGAATAAAGAGTTTCGCTAATCCAGTTAATGATCGTTTCGCGAATATTAATTTTTGAAGATCATTCCATGCGCAAATACTCGCCGTTTCTTCAAAATCAGTTATCCACTTTTCGATGGAATAATTATCTTTCCCGTCAAACTTTCTCAAACTGTCTTCGATATCATGATAGGAAATAGTAAATTTAGAAAATTTATCTACTGATGGTTCTACACGGGTTAATTCGCTAACTTCGCTACGAATTTCTTCGTTCACGTGTTCATCGTCGCTATCAGATTCAAAATTATCATTTTTAAGCGTTTCAATATCTAATAGGCTATCGAGAATTCGAGTAGCGAGAACAGTTTCATTTCCGTCACAATCAATACATAAAATATTGCAAATTGTAATTAAATTAGCAAGCCTAACGTTTTTCACAGCAAAAGTTAATTTCTTCTCATAATGTTCGTCGTTTTTCTGGTAGTCAAAGCCAGAAAATTCTCGTAACCGTTTCCGGTTTAATCGGTCACCTTCAGTTTCATAAACAAAATTATGCAAACATTTTATAGATTTAACAGAAGCAGACTTCAAGTTTGCTTTGATTCGGGGAATATCAGCTAATTTCATTTTTTCCATTTAGAGTCGTTAATCGTAGCAATCGTTATTCGTAACATAAGCTCGTAAATCGTATAAATAGAATTATCGTAATTAGCCGTAATTCGAAGAAACAAAACAGTCACTATCGTAATTCATAAAAATAGTCTTACTTTAGTTCGGAGTCCGTTGCATCGTATTGCGTTGATGGAGATTCGCGTCGTGTTCTCGTAGATTTCTTTCTAATTCATATCTAATACCTCTTCTGACACCATCTTCTATGGGCGCGGGGTTGGAGTAAAAGATCCACAACATGAACTAACTAGAACCCATCGTAAATAACAAAAACAATTACATTTATTAAGAAAGAATTGAAAGAAAAATTTAGTCCGTCCACGACGGAATCCAAAGCGGGAGTCTTAATGTTCTCCCCAAAACAGAGTAGAGGGGTCGTGATAATGTTCGTGCTAGCGGCGCCCTCTTGCGCCAGACATAATATGCGTTTACAAATAACATTTCATGAAGTTTAAAGTTCATAGTTAAGAGTTCAGTTCTGCTTTCTACATATATATATATATATATATATATATATATATATTTATATGTGTAGTGGGCCTTCATAAGTCAGGAGTTGGACGAACGGGAATACAAAAGAGTACGTTTAATGAAATTCTTGGATATACAGGGACGACACAGTTACGTAGATTATTTACAAGAAAGTTAGTATGGTATTACGTTTTCATTGCACACGTCTTAACAGTAATTTCTTGAAACAGTACGCCGTCGTTTAAGCCTTATACACCTAACGTTACGATTCCATCTTTACTCGAATCGACTTCTGGTCTCGTCTGCCCGCCAAAAGTTATAGCGCGCTCAATTCGAGGCGAAACCTTCTCTTCTGGATAGTGGCAACGCTTCGTCAGCAGCTAGACGTCACACAGACGAACAATGATGTGGAAGAGGACAATTTACTACACACACACACACACACACACACACATATATATATATATATAAATTTTTTGTTCCCTGAAATTAATTTCTCATTTGTAAAAGATATTTTTATATGTACGTTATATTATATTTTTTTCTGCATTTAATTTTCCCGCACTATTCTATGACATCACATCCAACAAAATAAAAGAAAGGCGCGAGTAAGGGATTTGGATTGTTGAGACTCAATAAGTGATCGTGATTCTGAAATCGGCGTCGAACCGAACAGCTTTCGCTGTATATATTATTATTATTATTATTATTATTTTTTTTTTTACTAATCTCAGATTGTCTAGCAAGGCTAGACAATCACCATAAAACCAAAAATTTCTAAAAATTCTAAAATCAGTAGAGGGTCCAGAAGGACCTCGTCCTTAGTAAAACCCAAACAAGCCAAAATATGGGCAGGGGAGGCCATGTCGGCAGAGCACCAATGGCACTCCGGGAAGATCTTCTGTCCCTGCCGAAACCTTTAATATGACCACTCATGAAGCGCGAGAAGGCCGTTTGATACTTTCTGGGCTTGATCTGAAAGACCCACCCGGATTTCTTCCAAAGTACCATGGGTGGCAAGGAGGAGTTCTCCAAAGATGGTTTTGTTTAATCTTCACAAGGCAGTAAATCTCTCTAAAAGTAAGAGCCACACAAGGACTCACGTACTCCTCAGCCGCAGTCCTGGCTAAAAAGTCGGCCCTTTCATTACCGTCGATCCCAACATGGGAAGGGATCCACTGAAAATGAATGGTGTATCCAGATGAAAGCCGGTCAAGAAGATCTAAGATGTCCAGGCTAGTCTGGTCCCCAATAATTGTCCAATTAGAGAGGTGCTGAATTGAAGCACGGCTGTCAGTTAAAATCCGGACGTCATGAAATTGATCCTCAACTTGACACGCATACTGCAAGCCTTTTCTGATAGCAATAAGCTCTCATCTAAATACTGAACAGAAATCTGGATTTTTAATTTTAAATTCCACAGCACCGGTAGGAGTTGGTATGTGCATTCCACTACCAGAAATTCCCCCATCACCCCTGCTGCCATCGGTATATATCTTCAAAGAAGATTGAGGGATTCCATGGATAGTCTCAAGAGCTAATTGTCTGATGAGGGCCAGAATCTCAGAGTTTTTAATAACACTAGTTAAGAGACCCTCATGGAAATGGATCCCATCAAGTTTCAAACCGACGCCCAGATGATTTAAAGAGTGGGGCTCCACATTAGCAGAAGGCAGACCCAGCATTTTTGCAAAGGAAAAGGGGCTATGCTTCCTCAAACGCTGGTTGTCAATCCAAGCATGAAAGTATGAAGAAGTTCTATGCTGATCATTGTAACTGTAAAGCTTGTTATAGTATTTTGAGAGGCGATAAATTCTTCTCAACGAAAGAAGAGGTAAATTACTTTCATAGAGCATAATGTCATTTGGACAACTGTGTCGAAGTCCTGAAATGATTCTAGCAGCGCTCAACTGTACCCTTTCAAGTTTATTCAGATTGGTATTGGAAGCACAAGAATAGATGGGAAAACTATACTCCAGTATTGGCCTAACAAGAGAAATGTAGGTAGTTCGAAGGATGCTAGCTTCTGCTCCCCAGTCACGACCAGAGATAAATTTAAGTATATTGAGTCTTTTTCTGTCCTTGACCACCTGGCCTTCAATATGTTTATTGCTTGTGATTTCCTGGTCCAAGATGTAACCCAGGTATTTAGCATTTTTAATATAGTTTAATTGAGTTCCGTTCATAAAGATAAAAGGCTGGTAATTGTAGAGGTGTTTGTTAGTAGTAAAGAAAGTCACCGAGGATTTTGAAGCATTAAAAGTCAGTTTATGATGCTCTGCGAAATGATGAGCCTCTCCCAGAGCACAGCTGAGATTAAGCTCAATTGCACTAATGTCAGAGCTAGAGTGCCAGATTATGATATCATCGGCAAAGATTCCCACATTACAATATTTAGAAATCTCTCTTTCAATGCCAGCAAGGTAAAGAGAAAACAGGACGGGACTTAAAGCCGAACACTGCGGAACGCCCTTTTTAAGGCCGAAAGGATCGGACAAAGAGTTATTGTATTTTACTCTAATGGATCTGTTCTAGAGAAAGTCTGAAATCCAGGGAAGGGCTCTACCCTTAATGCCAAATAAATCATGAAGTTTGGTGATCAATAATTGACGCCAAACTCTGTCAAAGGCCCTAGACATGTCCAGGGCCCGACTTAGCCTAATTGGGGCCCGGGGCAAAAACTTCTTTGGGGCCCCCCTCTGCTTCATTACTTCAGTAATGAAGAACTTAATACTTAATACTAAACTTTCTATTCGATTTGGGGCCCCCCTCTGATGTGGGGGCCTGGGGCAACTGCCCCGTATGCCCCTGCCTTAGTCAGGCTCTGGACATGTCCAAGAGGGCTGCAGCAGAATGGTTAGTTGGCTTCATTTTCTGAGCATCCCGGACACTCTGGCAGAAAAATAAAATCTGGTCGGTAGGGCTATGTCCTCTACGGTAACCATATTGTTCTCCGGCAGCAAATTTTTAGAATACAGATGGAGAATACAGCAGTGCCTGTTTGTATGACGTATGATTTAGCTACGGAGAGTTTTATTAATATTATAAACGTTTAAGAGAGTATTTCATAATAAGCCGTTATAGTACGTTTCTTTCTTATTTCTTTGCCATTTTCCCCTGGAAAATAGGAAAAATAGAAAAATACAGAAAAATTAGATCAATATTTTTAAACCGGGTTTTTTTTTATTTGGCATAACAACAGATAACAAGCTTCCCAAACATCTATTATGAAAACTAACCTATAATAACTTTTTTGTTTTGTTTTTAAGAATTAATTGCAGTACTTAGAACAAATTCTCAAGAGTCTACTTAGGAACAAATATTCAGTAACAATTTAATAATTCGCAATAATTTTTCTTAATGCTTTCAATTTCATTTGCATTCTTTTTCAGAAGCCGAATACCCCAAATCTTTATTAAATCGGCGAAATGAAAATATCTATTAATTTTCGAATGGCAATAAGTTTGGAAAAATTACCACAAAAAGAAAAGATGCACTGTTCTTTTGTTCATAGATGCTGAATGATGTCTAATGACCTTTTTTTTTTAATAAAGTTTAGAATACCGGGATAGTCATTATCTTGGAGAAAACGATTTGTATTTTAAACATGAATTTTTCTGTAGCGATTCTATCTAATTTATTCGGTTTCTGATACTTCGTTAAAGGAGTTTTTAGTCTAGTGATTTTAATGATCTATTTATTTCCTAATTTATAGTCATTTTTTTAAAACTATTTTCAGTGTCATATTTCTCAGACGATTTCATGTAACATTATATTACTTGTATCCGTTGTGATAATTCTTTTCTACCACGTTTAAATGTTATTAAGCGCAGAAAATAAAGATAATAGCCATCATAACTGACTGAGCTTTGTTATGAGGCAAAATGACTTAACAATTACGTAAAAGTTTTAACTTTTCAAGTTTTTGAATCCTGGTATATCCATAACTGTGACTATTTATTGAACGATTTAATTTACATCGCAAGAAATTCGCAATTTCCGTTTCTTAGCACTAGATTGAAACACAAATTTTCGTCGTTGCGTGATAAAGGAAAAAAAAGAACTTTAGTGATACAGTTTAAAAAATCTTCGATGTCATAGTTGTATCAATAATTTCAGTATCAGCATATCCCCTATTGTTTGATATTCGCTGAAAATTCTAAAAAGCTTAGTTAATAATTGAACTTGAGATTTAAATTTTGTCAAGCTATTTTAATCTGAAATGTTTATGATTAATTTTTATAATATTCTACATTTTTTCTTAAAACCAATTCATTTAAACATATATTATACTATATTCATGTATATAAGTGGTGTGGTTACACCAGTTTTGTTAAAGTTAAAACTGGTGGTAAAATTCAATAATATCTCTTATATTCAATATATTCTGTGTGTTATAGTAAGGCTCCACCCCAATAATGGGCGTTTAAAACACAGTACAGTAAAATATCGTTTATCTGGATCAGATTTGTAGATTTTTAAAATTTTATTTAACGTTCACATTAGATAATAATAATTTTTAACTATGATAGCAAGAACGTAACTATAAGTACGCCAAATATTCGCTTTTTAGTTTGATTCAATGCACAGTTCCTGCATAGACTGTACAATAAATTATGGTAATAAAATGCTTTTTGTTGAGTTTAAGAAAGATTTACTACAGAGTGTTGACGTGGATCGACACACCAGCTATTTGTGTTGCAAACGAAATAGCAAGCGATGATTTGGTGCAAGTGGCTGCAGACGACCTTCTGCAAATGTTAAGAACATTAAGTGGGTGCTCAGATGATAAAATAAAACAAAATAAAATAAAATCCGGGAGTAGAAACAAGTTTGAGTGTGTCGTCCAGGGTATTTCAGCAACTAAACGTTAATTTACAGACAATAATTTATTCAAAGTTACAAATGTCGGCACATCACATTAAAACACTATGACAGAAAATAAACACGTGAATTCTAATATTGTCCTTTAGTCTTAACAATTGTATGCAGCCCGCTGCGTCTGCATACTCCAGCTTTCTCTCGTCGAATGTCCAGATGCGTAGACGTTCACCATGACGCTGCCTACTGCGCCCTCTGGTGGAATTTTCATCCTACATCGCTCGGCCATCAGACCTGCAGTGTCCTCGTTGGACGGGAACAAATCTGAAAAAAAATAAAACAGGGGGAGAGAGAGAGTATTTACAAAGAAGTGTGTGGACAGGTTAGTCAGTCCACGGTTTTAACAGATAAGCCGAAGTGTTGGTCAGGTTTGGACCTTCATGTTCTCCAAGTTTCTTAACTTCGTATCTGTCCTTGGGCTTTACACGGATCACTTCGTAAGGTCCGAGAAATTTTGGCCTTAGCTTCATTCCACTACCGAAATGAGTACGTTGGATAGCCACAAGGCCTCCTACTTTATAGGCATGAGATTTTTTCCTTTTCTTGTCAAATCCTCTTCGGTATTCTTCCTGTATCTTTAAAATGTTCTTCTTCGCCTCCTTGCGGATCTCTTTAAGGTCATTCATCATAAAGTTGATTCTTTCTTCTTCTAAGATTTCTAAAATTCTGGTTTCCTCTCTGCTTCTCATCTTGATTCCTGTTATCAATTCGAATGGTGTCTTTCTGGTGCTTCTCGATACTGTTGAATTGATCGTTATTTGCAATATGTCCACATGTTTGTACCACTTGGTTGGATCGTCTAATGATAATTTAGAGAGAACTGGGATCAACGTTGCATGTAATTTCTCTACCTGTCCGTTTCCTCGTGGAACTCCCGTGGTAACTTTGATGTGTTCAATATTTTCATACTCACAATAGTCTTGAAATTATTTGGAATTAAATACTCCACCACGAATATTGTACGGATACAGTCTTTACCGGATATAACCACGCAAACTTTGTGAAAGCATCTATCACGCTAAAGATGTGATTGTAATTTTTGTTTGTGGTCGGAAGGGGACCCAAAAAATCAACATTGTAAGTCGACAAAGGCACGTCTTCTTTAGGAATCGGATTTAACCAGCCTTCTGCTTTTCCTGCTTTCTTATTTACTAAGATACATTTAACACAGTTATTTATGACATTTTCAAAAAAATTTTTAATGTTGGGAAAGTAAAAATCGCGTTTAACTACATCCTCAGTTTTGGCCATTCCAAAATATCCTAACTGATGAGCGATTCTAACAACCTCGGCTTGCATCATTTACGGTACTACCAAGACTTCCGAATCGTTTACAATTTGATATAGCACATTTATATTTTGAAAAACAATTGTCTTACCATCTTCCAATAATTTTTTAATGGTTTCTATATACTCGTCATCTTCTTGGGACTTAATTATTTTATGTGTTATACCTTCGCATGTGACACTCATAACTGGCTGTCTTCTAAGTGCATCGACATGTCTCATACGTTCACCAGGGCGGTGTTTAATTTCGTAATCGTATTGTTGTAGGAAAAGAGACCATTGCGCCACTTTAGGGGCTGTTTCTTTCTTATTCGTGGTTTCCACGAAAGCTGAACAATCAGTATAAATTTTGAATTTTGTACCTAACAAGTAGTGTCTGAATTTTTTAAGAGCCTCTACACCGGTTAGTACTTCTAACTCGTAACTACACAACTTCTCCTCTTGTAATGAGGTTTTGAGACTCATATAATGAATCGGGTGATAATTATCATCATCGTCCTTTTGTAGCAAAATTGCCCCAAATCCTAACTTAGAGGCATTCGTATGGAGTTCTATGCTTCTCCCCGGTTTAAATAGGTGTAAAATGGATTCGTTGCATAAAAGTTCCTTGAGTTTCCGAAAGGCTTGTTTTTGATCATCATTAAACTTGAAAGGTGTTGAGGCACGCAGCAAGTCGCTTAAAGGCTTCGCTATCGTAGCATAATGTGGAATAAATTTTCTAAAAAATCCGGTTAGTCCGAGAAAAATTTGAACTTCTTTAATATTCTTAGGTTCACGGAAATTTTCGACGGCTATAGTTTTTTCTTTAGAGGGTCGAATAGTACCCTGTTCAATAATATGTCCTAAGAATTCAATCTTCTTTTTCATAAACTTGCATTTCTTTAAATTGAGCTCAAGACCGTATTTACGCTGCTGTATTTAGAACCCGTACTAATCTTTCTAAATTTTCCTTCCTTCATTTTGTTAATACAACATGGTGAAGGAAAACCCATTTTTACGCAGACAACTACACACCCCCTCTCTCACTCTTTAGCAGTAAAGTTATGAGAGAATTTGAACCTAAGTCTGTTGTGGGTTACACACACACAAACACCTTTACAAAAACAAATGTTGCAACACATTGTGTTCCTTAATAAAATTTTTTTTTTACATTCCATTTTAAGAATATATTAAATTTTGTGTGAATATCGAAGTGTTACCATGACCATCCTAAAGTAATAATTTTAGTGTATTAAAATCTTCATATCATTTTATTTTGTGAAATGTTATATAGTTTTTATGTTATAATTTTGAACCTCTATTTACAATTGCATAATGAGGACTATGCGGAGGAGGTTGAAATATTTTATATTATATGTCATATTATTGGTTAGTAATATCAACATCCAGTGTTCCTATTTTTTCTGCTATGTTGTGATTTAAAATTGTAAGATATAATTATTGTGTGATATTTTCCATGACTTGAGCGGACACACAAGGATGATAGTTAAACAAAATTTTCAATTTTCAAACAAAACTTTTTCAAAATTATTCCTCAAAATTATTCAAAATTACTCTTTTTGTCATACGCGGTTCTCGCCTGATGGAGAGCTTTTCTGAGGTTGCCGGCCCCTCTCGCAAGTCTTTTCTGGAGGGGGGGAAATTGAAACTATAAACCTTTCCCTTCATTAACTTTGTCTTACCGCAACAGAACATTATCCCTCAATTTGATTTTGATCTATATATACCAAATTAAGCTATTAGTTTCCCCCCTAAAAGCCACGTGCGGCCAACACTTATATAAGATCGAATGTCGTAGAACATTCGAAATCATCGCACCATATGACGCGTTAAAGTCAGGTGTAAATTTTTAACCAGTTAAAAGTTCAGCGCGCCCGAACTCAGAGCGTGAGTCAGTTTCTCGGCTGCACTCAGTTTTCGCGGTTCTTCTGTGTTCGGCTCTTGTCCGACAAGCATGTAGTTTTCGCGCTGCGGGATTTTCCCGTATGTCTGGCGATTTCTGGACGATGTAATGAGATGTGTAGATCTGAGGTATTTGTAATTTCGAGTAAAAGATGTTCAGCAACATTTCAAAGAATAAAAAACTGTACTATGACCAAATCGCCTCTTCCTTCCTGGCGTCGGATTTTATTAGACTATACCTTGGGATTGCCTCCACTCGTCGACCACTTCTACTGTTTAATGCTCCGACGACTACAAGTATTATGACTTCATAATGTGAATTGAGGTCTCCTACCTGATACCTGGGATAGTTCGAGCTATCGGCCTGTTGTGCATCGCCCCGCGACAGCCTTCATTACATAGACTCTGCGTAAGCCTTTCCCAGCCACTCTCCACGACTGAATACTTATTATTCAGTCGTGGAGAGTGGCGGTAAGAGTGTATAGTTATCGGGAGGTCTTGTCCTGTCATCCAACATCTCCTTTGCTGTCATTAATATATATATATATATATACATGCACACACACACTGAAGTGCCACTGAATTAGGGATAGCAAAGCCTATGCAAATTGTGTAGCGCTGCGCATCATGTATGCGCAAGTGAGGGCGCTGTGGTAACTCCATAAATAGCGCGTACTGTGGTTGTTCTGAATTAGTTGTTGGAATTGCCAGTATGGGTAAACTGCCTGATTTAGACGCCTTCGATCGCGGACAAATCGTAGGTGCGTGATGCATAAGCCATTCAATTTCCGAAATCGTCCGACAGCTAGGATTTTCAAGGTCGACAGTGTCAAGAGTATACCAAGAATACATGGATGGTGGAAAAAACTACCGATCGGGCAAACTGCAAAGGACAATTAGCCTTGACAGTGCGTGGTGAGAGACGGCTCAGGCGTATTGTACGTAGCCAGCGAAGCCAAATATTAGCTCTAATTACCACCCAGTTTAATGACGGTGCACAGTCGTACAGTCAGTAAACGGACTTTGCAACTCTCGCTTCACCGTTTGGGTTTCGGGAGCCGTCGACCTACGAGAGTACCATTGCTCTATACTCGTCATCGGGCTGCACGTCTTGCTTGGGCAAGAGAGCACAGAGACTGGAGTGTAGAGGACTGGAAACGAGTAGCATGGAGTGATGCGTCTCGATTCCGACTACTTAACGCCGACGGGAGACTGAGAATATGGCGTCAGGCTCATGAAGCTATGGATCCTGCA
Organism: Dolomedes plantarius; assembly: GCA_907164885.2. NCBI lineage: Eukaryota > Metazoa > Arthropoda > Arachnida > Araneae > Dolomedidae > Dolomedes > Dolomedes plantarius. The sequence goes on from OU015490.1 coordinate 42,246,289, forward strand.
TGCCTGGCTGGAACTGTACAAGGGCATGGTGGCTCAATCATGGTCTGGGGTGTTTTTTCGTGGCACAGTTTGGGATCTTTGGTGCGTGTACCAACCTCCCTCAATGCAATTCGGTACGTAGAGTTGCTGGGTGATCACCTCCATCCGTTTATGCTGTTCTGTTATCCGCACTATAATGGAGTTTTCCAGCAAGACAACTGTACCTCTCAATTCCCGGTTGGCTACTGGTTGGTTGGATGAGCATTCCTCTGACTTCTGTCATGAATTGGCCACGTAGAAGCCCAGACTTAAATCCTATTGAGCATCTTTGGGATGTTTTGAAACAAGGCGTGAAATCACACAGCACCAAAGAACCTTACTGAATTATGGACAGCTTTAGCCAATATTTGGCAAGCCATTCCCGTGGAACGTTTCCAGAAACTTGTTGAATCTATGCCTCGTCGTGTGGCAGCCGTTATCAAGGCCAGAGGAGGCCCAACTCGTTACTAGGTAGGTATCCCTAATTCAGTGTGTGTGTGTGTGTATATATATATATATATATATATATATATATATATATATATATATATATATATATATATATATATATATTTTTTTTTTTTTAAATTTCAATTTATCAAAGCCAAAAATGTCAGTATATATTATTTTTTTACATTTTTGTGTTCAGAAATTTGGTTTCAATAACTTCTAAAACTAGGTAGAAGACTAAATTACATATTAGACCTAATATATACAACATTCTATGTAAATGCCAGAGAGATTTTCTTTGTTTACCAAAATTACAAGTCGTTGGTCATTTTTTCTACAAAAAGATTTTATTTCATGTAAAATATCATCATTAAATGTTATTATACAACAAAAATGCTTATTGTGTACTTATTTCTACCAAAAACCTTAGGTAGTCAGTAAAAAAAATTCAGATAGTCTCTTCTAACGAAACTACCGCGGGTTATAAACTTAGGATTACGTATCGTTGCTTACCTCTTTTGTATGCATATATGTATGTGTTATGTATATATGTACGTATATATAAATATATATGCCGAAATATATATGACGCATTTTAGTACTTTTCTGTTTAACTGTTTACTGCTTGCCCAAGCGATACAGGCTGGGTTTGGCGCGCTGCCAAAATTATAACTCGCGACGACGGACGGTTTTAGCGTCTGAAATTTTGCTGTCCGGAGGACCTTTATCGAGGAACGTAATCCTACGTTAAAATAAGATCGACGGGTCGGATACTATCTATTTCGTCTCCAACCACTGTGTCGTTTGAGGGTTAGTAGTGCGATTATAAATCCAAAATCTCATTTATGAGGTTACCAGTTCATCATGGGTTTGTAAAGGTGCTATTTGGTCTTCAATGTGAGCTTTCATAAGCGTCTTACTTCGGTACGTATGCTAGCGCAATGGTATCAATTTACAATTGCAAAACTTGTCATGACTTTCATAATTTTTCATACTATGTTGACCAAGAACTGATGAAAAATGCGTAGAGTATTCTTAAATAACTTTGCTGCAACCATCCAAACGAATTAAGTGACTTAAATACTTCACTGAAGATACCGTGAAATTAGACAGTGAAATTCTAACCATTTTAATCGCCCGGAACATCTGTCTCTCAGACAGCTATAGTTTATTCAACGCTGGGCCCCTCACCTTTCGACCTTGGGTATTGCGAGTGTACATATGCTTCAGTCAACACCTTGTCTTCAGTTTTGAAGGGCGATTCGTGACGCCAGCATTCTATGGTTCAGGTACGTGCCATTTTTCTAGAACATATCCCCACTAAAGTTTGTTCAAATACCTGACTGTCAGGCAGATATTCTTCATACATCTATATATATAAAACAGTTCCGTAACTGACTCATTCATTCACTGACTGACTAACTGACTGACATACAACGCACAAACCAAACCGTTGGACCTAAAGGGCTGAAATTTTGCATGGCGATTCTTCTAATAGTGTAGGAGTGCACCAAGAAAGATTTTTCAAAAATTCTTAGATTTTTTTAAATTAAATTTTTAAGCTGTTTTTTAAACTTTTTTTACGTTTGCATTTAAAATAATACATTGAGGGTTATAAAATTTGTATCACGAGAAAGATCATAAAAATTCCTTCAAAATGAAATATTTTTCGAATTTTTACCTCCATTTCCTGATTTTTGGTGAATTTTTAAAGATTAATTTTTAGAATTTAATTTATTAAATGCTGATCACGTGATTTCTTTTTCTGGTACTTTCAATAAATTTATCGTCACATGCGTAACAACTAAATAGATTAAAAAAAAAAATTTTTTTTTCTCTTTCTAATGCAGCAGACTATTGGATATTATCCAAAAAAATGCATATCCCTTACGATTTTTTTATAAATATATATATAGATAGATATATATTTTACATCAATTGTATACATTGATCATCGCATTTATTATAAATATATATATTTATTTTTTGGCATAAATTGCATACGTTGACCGTTGTATTTAATTTGAATGTACTCCGTAGTGAAGCGCGAGTTTTCAGCTAGTTTTGTATAAAATGTACAGTAAGGCTGATAATCTTTCAAGATTTGAGTTTTTGAAGGTTCTAGGAACGACTTTGGCCGAACCCTGTTTTATGTTACCTGTTTTGAAACGAAGGCTGAGTAAGACTGATTTTCTTGAATGCCTCTACAAAAAGAATCGTAATATAACCTGTGATAATTGGTTCTGTTCGATAGAATCTGGTCAAGAATTAAGGAGAAATGGTTTGACGATTGCAGCTACCATGAAATGTAATAAACGAGAAATACCTTCTGAATTTCTAGTTAGAAATACCTTTGAAAGAGATGTTTCATTTATATCTGCCTCACAGGCAGATGTTCCAAGCAGGAAAATAATCATGTTCCGGCCGAAGGGTTAAGATGATCTAAACTATTAGGCAGGGTTATCTATATAAATAAAGCAGAGTGTGTATGTATGTAACGTATACAAATCTACATTTCTTGACGAATCTGGTTGAAACTTCGTATACTTATCTTTTGAAGCCTGGAGATAATTCTAAGATTAGTTTGGAAGCTTTAAAATAGTTTTAAAGGTATTTTAATTCTAAAAGTACTTCACCGCTTCACTCATCCTGAGAAAACATGGCCGACATATCCCCCGGATGGTGCAGCCATCTGTCGGCAGCGACGGGAATGAAAATTGACGGGAATTTAACGGGGAATTGATGGGAACATTTGTATGGCCCTGAAAAGGGCCTTTTTTTCTTTTGCGGGGCCGGGCGAAGCCCGGCTAGTAAGATAACACAAACGGTAAATACTGAACCTAGATACCACATATTTAAGAATTTCTTTTTCTGAAAAAGGTATCTATTGCAGTACAATTTTTCCTCGGAAATTTTCATTCCTTCTTAACGCACTGTTGATCGGTATTTAATGTAAAAATTAACGCGTCATTGGCTGTGACTGAAATTTTGGAATAAATTAACACAAAAGAGACTTTACGAAGTCTGTTTTCATTATGTTGAGCCTGAGAATTATATTTAAAATGATAAAACAGAAAGAGAAGCGCCAAAACTGCCTTGTTGTTAGCGCGTCGGGATTTGGTGCTGAGGGGTGCTCGGTCAGATTTCCAATAAGCGTCACTGAATGCTCTGGTATCTACGCCGGCTACAGGTCGTTAAATCTGTAGGCTGGAAAGTTAGTCAGCTTGTAGGGGTAGGAGGATGGTACAGTCTCCTCCCAGTTATCGCTGCTTTATCTAAATTGGGGTCTACTCTACCCGACATATGATTTTGTTAAATAGAGCCCTATTTTATAAATGCTTTATCTTTCGTTTATATACTTGGTAAAAAATCTAGTTTATCTTGGAAAAAATTGACCTTTTCAATACATATTTTTTCATTCGCAAAAATATTTGAAACAGAAAGGATTTACAAATTTATAGCTGAAACTGACCACTTGTGAGGTGATCAACCAACAGGCCGAAAAAAATACACTTTATATCTTTTGAGTGAATAAATCGAAAGTAAATATTTCACTTTCAACTCTTCTGAAACGAAAAATTTTTCAGAAGAAATATTTTTTATTTTTATTATTTTTTTTTAAGGGAAGTAGTTCTATATCTGTGGCTTTTGGGTAAATATCTGCACTTGAAAAGGATTATGGTCTTGGAATTAGTTATGAGGACTGTTTGTAGAGATTTGTAGTCTCCCATAGGGGATTTGGGGTGAAGCAAAATACGTAGAGTAAAGTCTAGAGACTCGATTCTTCTCCAGACAGTGTACTTACACTGACTGGAGTTTTTTCTTTTTTCCGTATAACTAAAACGTAGAGTAATATAAGAGATACTTGTAGCCAGAAAAAAAGCTTTCGCGAGGGTCCGCCAGCTCCATTTTTGGTGTATACAATGGATGTTCCATAAAAATCGAGGGTGAAATCACAAAAGTTTAAGAAAAACAGGTACAGCAAAAAATGTGTCATTTTCCGAAATACCTTCCCTCAGGTGATACAGGGCCCGATTTAGAAAATTCTTGACTATAGGCACAACTCGGGATGGGGCCCCCCCTAACACTGATATGGGCATAAAATTTCCAAAATTCACACCAAAAAAAAAAAAAAAGCCATGGATCATTGTGAAAGTACCATTTTACCAAGAATTGGCTATTTGAAGAGTAGAAGCTTAGAACATTATCAAATAATAAAAAGCAGTACAACATATTCATTTCATCATTAAAACACCAATACAATGCAACCAGAAAAACTCATAATTCCTTATACACTATAACATACATATGAACTATACATATTATCAACCAATCAATCAAATTTGAAAGGATATATAGAAAAAAATGCTATTAAAAAAGGTAAAATGAAAAAAATAATTGGGATTTTTCTTTAAAAAAAATAAAATAAAAAAATTTGGGGGTCCCCAACATTAGGCGGCCCCTAGGCCCGGGCCTAATGGAAAATCAGGGCCTGAGGTGATATGCAACGGTCCTAACTTATCTATTAAAGTAAGATGAATAAAATGATAAAGATTAACACCTTAGATGCACCCGGACGCCTGTACAAAACTAACTCTATCTATGCAAATCTATCTACACTAGGGGCTTGGCCCCTATAGCCCAGTCAAAATAGGTTTTATGGCTAAAAAAATATGAAAGTTTTGAAAATTGGTGGAGATGTTTGTTTAGGCATGCTAATGAACCTACTAAAAGTCTCCACCGATCAGACTTGAGCTTTCGCCGCCATCTTGGAAAATGTGTACACTTTTTTGGTTTTTTGGAAATAACTTTAAAAATATTGATTTTATAAAAAATAATTAAATGCAAAAATTAAAGAGCATTAAATTATGAACAAAAATCATTCATAATATTTTTTATATGTCTAACAGGAACAAAGATAATTGACTTTGAAAAGAGCGCACTATCACACCTGGGACGCGCAAGCGCGGTTCCCCATCGCGGTGGGGGGAAATACCCGCGCATGTGCATACCGTAATTAGCCAAATTAGTTTTACACTAAATGGGAAGGTTTTTTGTATTTTTCCAAATAACTAGGGAATTATTAACTTTACGTAAAAAAAGTTTATTTCAAAAATTAAAAAACATTAAATTATGTACAAAAACGATTTTATACATTTCTGTCGTAAACATAACATGAACGAAGATATTGACTATAAAATGCTCGTTGATAATGGAGGTAGTTTCAAAGTCTCGTTGTAGGCGCTCTTCTTTGAATTTCTAACCTCTACCACATTTCGGCATTCTTTAAACACAAAATAGACTTTAATGTTTTTGGCTATGTAGATAATTAATCATTATTAATTTTTTACATGAATGTAGTAAACTTGGGGGTATTCACTATCAGATTTCCATTGAGAATAATTGTTCAAGCTTACCTACTTCAGGATTTACGTGCTTTTTTTGGTACGGGATTCTCCCCTTTGTCAGGCATGTATAGATCGTCTATGTATCCGCTAGCATCGGTCCATTCATCAACTTCTTTCATTCGATCGTCATCATCAACAGGGCTGATGCCATTCTGACATACCCCATTGCAATTATTGCAGGCCGTTGTGCAGTTGATGACTGCTTTTCGACATCCGCATCTTACTCCACAGTCAGTCTTACAGCTGCAAAACACCATGTTTAAAACTGAATCGGGAGCTACTGCATCCATAGTTGTGATGGGCACAAGAATTTTCTCTTGACGCTTCCAGCCCCACAGGCAGTTGGGCCTTTCTTTTTTCAGGTGCTCCAAAGTCTTCCTCATTTTAATTTTCTATGGCTCGTATTTGAGTGTGTGCGTTTAAGGTTTCTTGCGATGGTGGTTCAGTAGTAAAATATCGAAACAACTCACGGAGATTTTTACATTCCAAATCCGATATGTCCATGCCGTCAAAAATTCTTTTTGCTAAAGCTGTTTGGGTCAATAAATGAGCTCGGACGGCCCTAGCGTATGCATGGCTAGGCAACATTTTTTCTACTGACGTAGGTGCATAAATCAAAGTGAGTATTCCTTTTAACCCCCGTACAGCCATTATGTACCCAATGCAGCCTAAGAATGACATTAAAAGATGGAATCCACCAAGCCTCACAATACAACTTGATAATAATGGATTGGATGTTGCTGCGACTATCTCTCGAGCTTTAATATACAGTGGTTGGTCAAACGTGAGTATCCAAGACTTTTGGTGCATTTTAAGGCTACACAGTACCCTAAAAATGACAAAAATATCGAATTTTTTTTAATTGCATTTTTCAATGGTCCATACTATTGTGAATCTTGACTCCAAATTGTAAATCTGAAATCCAAATAGTTTTAAAGATATTTGAACTTTTCTGAGTGTTGTCAGTCTCAAAATGTGACAGCTGAGGGGGCGTGGTTAGTTTTGTTTTGATTGTTTTGATTCAGATCATTTTGATTTTGAAGCAAATATTCTTATAATTTATTCTTATAATTATTCTTATAATTAATTAAATAAAAATAATTTGGAATGAATGAACTCCTTGGCTGAATCGGTAATTAATTGCAACTTTTACTCCTCAAATCGTTTCTGTTTTACGATTTGATTCTATTTGAGAGATCATTACTGTCTATCTAATATACATAAAAAGGACTATTTCAAGACCAGTATTAGATTTTACACAAAGTTTTATCAATTTAGAAGCTTTGTATTGAAATATTTTGTTGTTTTTATACATTTTTTCATTGAGAAAATACCACGACCAAACGTTCTTGCGTTGCTAAGAAACATGTGTTGAAGAGATGGCAGACAAATGTAAACAGTAATTCTAAAACTCATCCTTCTGCAGATACAAGTGTGAGAATTCAGAATATAAATGTTTTGAAAACAGGTATTGTGGATACTTCTTACATTCAACATATATCTGCTGCATCAAAATATATTTTTGTTGATAGTGAAAACTTGAATAATTTATTTACAAATTTGCTGTGCAGCTCTTGTTATAGTGCATCTTTGAAACTTTGTAGAAAGCTGGTTATTTTTAATTTGTATTATTTATTATCAATATTTTGTATAAGTGTATTGTCTTTACAACTTTTAGGAAAATATTAGCTAAATATCAGCTAATCTGTCATTGTCGTTAACATTGCTATTGATATTGTGCAGAAACATATTTTGAATAAGAAAATATATATTCTATTATATTGAGTTAAAATTATGTTTTAGTACATCTTATAAGTGGGGAATAACATATAAAAAAAATTAGAGCTCTACAAACATTTTTAGTTTTTGTTTTTTGCCTTTACAAACTTTAAATGCATTTTTCTCAGACTTTTATTTTTGTTGATGTTAGTGTTTGCTATTCCCTAAGGATTTTTTTATTTTGAAGATAGAGTCTTGAAATTTTTTGTACACACTTATATATATATGTACTACAATAATTAGTATTGTATTTAGATCTGAGGGTTATAGTTATTTTTTTTTTAAATGTCGAAGTTAATATTTCCAAATTTTTCGTGTTTTTTTCAGGTTTCGCTACAAAATTTTTTTTAAAAATTTAAATAAAAGTTACATCTTTAATTCCGTACTAACTTTTGCTCCCAATAATCCAATGAATATAAATCACTTAAAATAACTAAAAAATATTGAAAATTAAAAATGTTATAAAAGTTTTAAAAAACTTCAAAATTTTAAAAAAACTTTAAATTTTAAAAATGGTGCTTGCTAAAATGATTTTTTTTTTACCAGAATTAGTTTAATTTTATAATCTCAAACAAAGTCATTAATTATTTTTATTGTAACTGTCTCCAAAAAATTTTTTTGAAAAAGGGTACTGTGTAGCCTTAACACTGCTGGGCAGCATATTTCAGCACAGTGAAAATGGTGTCATACTTGCTTGGTGGTGAATTAACAAAAGGAAGGGGTATTACTTTGGTCTTCTCACAAGGCTGGTTTCTGGTTATACAATGGAAAAATCCTTTTCATTCAGGTATCTGTGGATGACCTAACCACTTAGCACACATCCAGGAGATATCAGATGGCTTAGGCAGTGGTAAATCTTCCGCTAAAGGATTTAAAACATTCAAATCTTCGATAGTAATTGTTTGTAACCCAGGCCCTCGAAAATTTTCAAACGTTTCTAGAGGAATGATTCCCATTTTGCCACGGTCGATGCGAATGTAAGTTCGGTTAATTTTTTTATCTTCGTCCCTGGTTCCACTGCTGACACTGGAGTAAAACAAGCAATACCCCCCCCCCCCCCCCATGCTATGAAACGTATTCAGGCCATCGATTGTCGACACATTGAAATCTGCATTGTCAAATACGAATTGGCAGAATGATCCCTCGCGCATTTGGGGTTGCGGATGATTGATGGCTGACATCTCAAGTGTTTGGGCTTCATAGTAAGAAGAACAAAATCCCAAATTCGAGAGCATTGTTATTAAATTCTTGGTACAGAACTTTTTGTACAAAAATAAAGCAAGACCATTGAGCAGAGGAGACATAAATGATCGTGGCCTTAGCGCTGATATAATGACGTGAGCTATTGAAGTGACTTTTTTCCGCCTTAGCAGTCTTTTTTTAATAATCAAGTGCTCCAAAAAAGTTTTTGGCTTTCTGGAATGCCCTTGTTCACATCTCTGAAAAAGTTATCACTTGGAGGGTAGCAATGAGTGTCATAAACTGGTGTCTGGATATCTTCTTTTATTATGGCTGCAGCAGTTTGTACTATTCGTAGACGCTCCTCACGATCATTTCGTATCCTTTTGTCGTACCAAGAGTCTGATAAGACTTTCATTCCAGTGTTACGTAAACATATGACAGTAACTGTTTTGGAGTTTGAAGAAAAAATAATGCCATCCCCGTATTTTTGTTTCAACTTATTTCTCAAAGTGATGTCGTCTGGAACAAGCTCTGAAATTTGAGATTTGAGTTCGGGTAGTAAGAATTGACAGTCGTCATTATTATCAAGGAAGAAGGATATTTCGTCTACATCTTCCGAGACATAATCCGACTCAGGCCACCCTCTCTTTCTGATTGGTGCAGTGTGTAGAAAAAAGTCATGAAGCAATCTTGGTGATAAATCGCATCAGCTGCAACTAAATCAGCAACGTTTATTATACGACACTGAACTTCCTCTCCCCACTGGTCATGTCTATTCTCTGCAGCTTCAAGAACTTTGTTTTTTATTTCGAGACTCCTAACTTCGTATATAGTTCTTCGCCTGTCAGTTGGTTTTTTCTTTGGTCTTGCTTTGAATTCTTCGTCTATCACTGCCTTACAAAAGAGATATTTTGTTCGAAAATCGAACTGAGGTAAAAAAGATCGTAAACTTACCGCGCGCTCTTCACTTTGGGATGTTGACGCGATTTCTGCATTTCTTTTTAAATCAAGTTTTATACTTCCTGGTCTGGTGTAATTTCTCAGACACAACGAATGAACCGAAACAGATTTTAAATGTTCCAACTGTTCATGCTTGTTGTCTTTTCTTTGGACACTAGCTCTCTTTAAAGCGTCGATCCCCTTTTCTGCTACATTCACGAAATCATCATTTGACATTAATTTTTTACATATAAAACATAGTTCCGTATCAGCCATTGTTCACAGACGCACACGGAACGGTGACTAACTATTAACTGGCTAGGAAAATACTAGGGTAAGACCGATTTGGCGCCTTACGGTACGCACATGCGCGTGTCTTCCAGCCATCGCGATGGGCACCCACGCATGCGCGTCCCTGGTGTGATAGTGCGTTCTTTCCAAAGTCAATTTTATAAGTCTAACAAGAACAATACATGTTTTTTGTGCATTGTTTTTTGTAGAAGCTACCTCCATTATCACCGCGCATTTTATAGTCAATATCTTCGTTCATGTTAGGTTTACGACAGAAATGTATAAAATCGTTTTTGTACATAATTTAATGTTTTTTAATTTTTGAAATAAACTTTTTTTTACGTAAAGTTAATAATTCCCTAGTTATTTGGAAAAATACAAAAAAACCTTCCCATTTAGTGTAAAACTAATTTGGCTAATTACGGTATGCACATGCGCGGGTATTTCCCCCCACCGCGATGGGGAATCGCGCTTGCGCGTCCCAGGTGTGATAGTGCGCTCTTTTCAAAGTCAATTATCTTTGTTCCTGTTAGACATATAAAAAATGTTATGAATGATTTTTGTTCATAATTTAATGCTCTTTAATTTTTGCATTTAATTATTTTTTATAAAATCAATATTCTTAAAGTTATTTCCAAAAAACCAAAAAAGTATACACATTTTCCAAGATGGCGGCGAAAGCTCAAGTCTGATAGGTGGGGACTTTTAGTATGTTCATTAGCATGCCTAAACAAACATCTCCACCGAATTTCAAACTTTCATATTTTTTTTAGCCATTCGTCAAAATCGGGTCTATTTTGACTGGGGTACTAGGCTCGCTCCTCTGTTATGGCTAATAGCGAGATACATAGGGGTGATTCTCGGGCAATGCAACAGCTTCCATCCATTTACTGTTGTCATCCTTAATGCAAAGGGAGTTTCATCACTGTTGAATTATCAGCTTTAAAATTCAATTAAAAATCGAAAATTTAAGATATAGACTTGAAATGAGGTTTATATGAATAAGAAAGCTTTCAGATGATGTAAATATTTTCTTTGTAAGATAAAAACTCGAGGAGCATCAATATTACATCGACATAGGGGACTGTATTTCTTGAAACACTGTTTCATTTTTTGATGTAAATATTAGTCTGTTTTAATATATTTTTAAACAAATGAGATCTAGTTTGAAAGAGAAATGTCTGTAGTCTTCGATTGTAAAAAGATCAAAATTCTACGATCATTTTTTGGCGAGTTATCGTAATCCGAAGAGGAAGTCAATATTTTCCCACAAAACATAATAAAAAAAACTTAAAGTTCGACGAAGATGAGACATGTCTTACTTTGGTCCCCCATTTTTCTGCATCCATTGGTATCGCTCTCTACCCCATACCCGCAGCGGTTTCGGAGGAGATAGCGTGACACGCTTCTGACAGCGGCAGTGAGAGTTACTTTTTTTTAAGAATAGAGAGATACTTCCTATCACACATATTGAAAAATTGTTTCTCAAATTCATTATTCTGGCATATTAAGAATAAGGTAGAGTGAACTGAAGTAAGAAAATCAGGTTGCACATGATCGACCTGATGTTCTCGACCCATTTTGCTGAGATAAGAGATCTGCTTTTTAACTTTCTTCACGATAAATTGTAATTTGGCTATTATCATCGAAAAATATGTTTTTAAATAACTTTAGTATTATGAAAGTTGTAATATTCCTTAAACTAAAGTAGTTTTAAAGATTTCCCCATGGTTCATTTTAACCCTTTAAGCGTTCGAGACGTATTTTTCCGTTACATACTCAACTTGTAAAGTGTTGGTGACAGATTTTTACAACCTTAATTTTGGCTTTCAAAAGCGTGTCAGATGATACAACTTTCAGGCTTATTCATGCCAAACTAGAGGTTGGAATAATTCGTCAGAATCTGTAGTTTCTGCAGAAAGAAAAATGTCCGAAACCCCCAAAGTAAATGCCAATAAACTTAAGACGTTATAAAATATTTTCAACATAACGTGTGTGGAAATTTCGTAATTACAATTATCAACAAATAATCCTGAACGATATTGAAAAACTCGGATGCTAATTTTGAATATTCGAATAAACTTTTATTGGTTTCATAATATTAAAATAAAATCATGCCAATCATACCATGGATCATTCTATCATATAATTACTCTTTGTAGCAAGATAAACTTGATACGGTCAAAGTCTTATCACAAAATTAAGAATCGGCAGTTCTGCTTCTTTGAGAAGCTGAGGTCTTCACAACATCTCTTACCAGAGTAGACTAGTCACGTGCGCTGGATAAAATTAGTCCTCTTTTCTTTGTAGTGTTTTAGGTCTCTAGGGGTGTCCAGCGTCCAGACACCGTGAGGCAAATTTATCGATTTTGCCATGAATTCCCTCACCTTACAGACTCAAATGCTTGAGTGACCGGGGTTTGAAGCGGTCTGCGCCTCTCGGAAATTCTTGCACGAAGTAGTTGCAAAATTATGCAATATTTTCCCTTTTGTTTTAGTCTTTGTCGGCCACATTTATATTTAGATACCTGAAAATACTATTTGATTTTAGTTACAGCTGATAAAATTTGTGCAACTTCATTTCACCGGTATGAAAAGGAAATTCATAGTAGCATTATTTAGAACGCTGCATAGTTACGTTTAAAAAAAGTTAATTCAGATTATCTTATGCGTTATTTGCGGTGCACACTGCATTGAAAGTTTACGGAGGAAAAACATAATTACAAGGTAAAAAAAAACTTTATATACCATATTTTTTAATTTTCTGTTGAATCATAAACTTGACAATTATATGTATTAAATACTTTTAAAATTTTTTTGATGAATTATCCCATCAACTTGAAAGAAAATGAAGTTAATTGGAAGTTAACTTGCGTTTAATTTTCGTTCCCCTCCCGGTCGATAGATGGCTGCACCAGTCTACAAAACAAAATTAACCGAAAAAGAATTCAAACCTGCTTAAAAGATGGCTAAAAGTATTGAAATAATGCATTGTCGACGTGTTCTGAGCTATTCTAAAAGTTTCAAATGTCTAGCTAGTCGGGAAGTTAGTTAAAAATCGATTGCAAGATTTGTACCAGACAAACACGCAAACAAGAAAGCGAGTTAATAAAAACATGGTAATAATCTTAAAATATCAATGTGTATAATCGCTATCATCCCGAGGTGAAAGCAACAGAAGATCTTTTCACGAGAGAGAGCGTTTAAGAAGTAGTAGACATCATGATATATTTTTTCAACACTTGTTAATATAGTTGTTGGCGGTTTAATGGCGCAAGGTCTAGAGAGGGCAAACTGCTCCACACAAAGTTTGCATTTTTATACCATAATCTTGCTATTCACAATAATTTTTATACCATAACAGTAAAAATATGAAATGTAGACTGTGATAATATCAATCAAAAATTAACAAATGTTAAAGACAGTCATATAGCAGATGATTAAAAACATTCATATATAGTAGATGATAAAATAGAGTCAAATATAGCAGATGATAAACAGTCATAAAACAGGTAATAAAAACGTCTTATAATACATGTAATAGAAATAGTCATGTAAAAAGAAATAACAGTGATATTAAATAATAAATTGCAAATATGAAACGAGTAATTACATACAAAAGTGATAAATGTAAAGAGTAAAAGCCTGATAAAAGCCTAAACTACTGGAGAAGTAAAACAAGGAGGAGTTAAGCCTCCTCAAAAACAACATCATTGTCCGTGTCCTCGGACACATACAATTTTAACTCAGCGTCCGAGGCAAGCCTGCGGACGCACCGATTGTTTTTTTATATGCAATTTCGGTCCTTGGCTTCCCTAAAGAGGCCAACGCACTTTCTAGGAATTGTTTAAGAGGAGTGATTTCACGAACAGAGATAATGTTTATAGATAAAACTGAAATACAAATCACGAATTTAAAGCAAAATAGAGTGACATTTATTAAATCAAGTTTAAGGTTAATATTTTGCAGTCAGCACGGATATTAATGAATTTTTTTTTAAATGCGAGACCGTATGTGTTGAAAGCTATGGGAGGAAATCTCCAGCAATTCATGAGGCACTATAGAGTAATGATAGAGTAAAATCATCTGTCAATAGAAATCGAATGTTTAAAGAAAAACCTGCTAGAAATATTTTGATTGAACTTTAATACACTTTGAAAAAGCAAATTATATTATAAAATTAATTCACTTAAAAAAATTAAAGTTTTGTAAACATAAGTTTCAATTAACAATTATTTTAAAAATTAAATTAATAACCATTTTTAAATTTATAGCATATAAGCTATTTGTCAAGTTCCTCCAGTAACTGTTTCGCTCCTGTTGTATGCAAGTTATCGTCAGTTTTGTACATGTTAACGAAACAATAGAAAACAAAATCTAAAGTTATTTTTTACGTGGTAAATAAAATATAGAGTAATTATAGAGATAGAGTAATCACTATGTTGTTTCCAATCCCTTGGTGTAGGCCTACACCAAGTCCAAAGGACTTAGGTCCTCAAATCCTAGGTCCTTGGCGAAAGGTAGTAAGCAGCTTCACTTTAAGCCGAGATACCACTAGGGCTGAAGTCTGACTTGACCTCGAAGAACATCGGTCCCGTAATTTCGAACCGAGTCAAATAACGATACCGGAACACCTGACCCCGCACCTCAAGTGGTAAATTTGGGAACTTTGAGGACATTGTAGCCAGGACCTATTTTACGTGCCACGGCAACCATTAGTGAACACGGCGGTGGATTTCCAGGGACGAGCATCGAACCAGAGACTTTCAGATCACTGGCCCGCTACTCTTGCCAACCGGGCCACCGAGGCCTTAGAGTAATCACTATAGAGTAATCTTGGAGTAAAATCACCTATCAGTAGAAAATCCAATGTTTAAACAAAAGCATGCTACAAATATTTTGACTGAACTTTACTATTCTTTCAAAAAGCAAATTAGATTATAAAATTACAGTCGAACCCCGTTATAACGAACTTCAAGGGACCAAAGGTTTTGTTCGCTATATCGGATGGTTCGCTATATCCTAACCATTAAGAAAAATGTATAGCTCATTAGTTGCTATGTGTATTCAATAATGATGTATTGAAAAAATGATAAAATTTATTAAAAAATGATCATTAATGAATTAAATTGACTAAAATAGATTCTATTAAACTGACAATACTAATTAAATTAACTAAAAATGAAGACAAGTGGAAATAAATTGATTTTATCTTTAATAGTTGCTCACTGTTTTTTTTTATAGAAATAATCTGTAACCTTCTGCTGACGTGATGCCGATTTCAAAACCATTTTATGAATTTCTTTGTCCAATACATCAAATGACTCCAACACTCCCACTGTTTGTGTTGACAAAAATTGTTAATTACAGTCATCGCTGCTGTAGCATCTGAGATGGTGGAGATTTCGTCATTTATGTGCTCCTCTTCATCTGCACCAGAAGCAGAATCTTCGATTTCAGAATGATTCATTTTAATTTCTTCCACAATATCTTCATCAGTCGGATTTTCACGTGTAATGACTTCAACACATGTTTCCAACAATTGCACGCCACAATCTGAGAATGATGAAATCTTGTGCTTTTCTATCCACATCGCGATAGGTAAATCATCTTCAACATTCTTTGCTTCATTCGTTGTATCTTCAACATTCTTAAAGTTTAAAAATTAAAAAAATTAAGTTGTCGACTGAAAAAGATGTTCGTTATAGCCGATTCTTAAGATTTCGGAGGTTCGCTATAAAAGTATAAATTAGCATTAAATACAATAGGAAAACGGCGGGACCAAAATTTTCGTTCGTTATATCCGGGAGTTCGTTATATACCAGGTTCTCTATAACGGGGTTCGACTGTAATTCACTTTGACAAATTAAAATTTAGGAAAAGCCTAATAAAAATTCCAATTAACAATTTTAAAAGTTTAATTAACAACACTTTAAATTTATAGCGTATAAGCTATTACAGCTATCATAATTATAGAGCAATGACAACAGAGTAATCATAGAGTAAAATCACTTATCAATAGTAATCCAACGTTTAAAGACAAGCATGCTAAAAATAGATTGACTAAACTTTAATATTCTTTCAAAATGCAAATTAAATTATAAAATTAATTCACTTGGACAAATTGAAAATTAGGAAACACCCAATGAAAGTTCCAATTAAAAATTATTTTAAAAGTTTAATTGACAACCCTTTTTAAATGTATAGCATATAAGCTGTTTGACAAGTTCATCCAGTAACTGTTCCGTTCATGATTTAGGAAAGTTGTCAGTTTTGTACATGTTAACAAAACAATGGGGAAAACAATTCTAAAGTTATTTGTTACGCGGTAAATAAAAGAAATATTCCTGATGCATATAGACTGATATACCTATGTTACAAATTTTGTGAAAAAAAAGACAACTACCTGGAAATATCTGTAGTTGTAACGAAAGGTTCCTGTATCGTTTTGAACAACATTAGGGTCCTCTTTAAGACAGTTCCGCCGTCAAAACTGTCTGATTTTGAAGCCATAATAGTCTGCCAAAAAATCTGCATTTTCTGCTTTGCTACAATGGCGAAAATTGCCATCAGTACATGATATAATCTTCTGCGGTCCGTACTCGTTGCGTAAGCATCATAGATTTTGTTGCAATGAAAGTCAACTTCATCGAATACTAAAGGTAAAAGATCTTCCCTAAAAGAGAGAAAAGAAAATATGAACATTTTGAAGGCATCTGCCTTCGTTGAAAATTGTTATTTTGGTCTTAAATTAATTATAACGCAGGATTACGTTCCTCCATAACTGTCCTTCGGAGAGCAAAATTTCAGAAGCTAAAACCGTCCGTTCATCCTTCCTCGCGAGTTATAATTTTGGCAGCGTGCCAAACCCAGTCTATATAGCTTCGACAAGCAGTAAGCAGTTAAGGATGCTATGTACTAACCCCATTGGATTCGCTGACCTCAATGTTAACCTATGGAGAAAATTTGTCCACGGATTGCCGACTTTGATTCAAAGATATAAAAAAAAAAAATTTACTCCGTCATAGAGAAAGAAATTTTACATTTGTGTACATTTTTCGTTTTTTTCTTTTAAAATGCAATTAATATTTTAAAATTCAAATTATTCGGGGAAAAATCTGGTATAGTGTGTTTTAAACGCTCATAAATTCCTTCGGTGGACGAAATTTATAAAATGAATCCTGTAGCGCTTTGCAGAAAAGTTCAGGCTATCTGAAAATACCAATTTTATTTGATTATCAGCATTTATATACCAATAAATAGTTGACAAAAATATTTTTTAAATAAACAATTTGGGGGCAGGTCTTACCCTCCTATAGAGAGCCATTACAATCACTCAAAATGTCCATCCTAAGGGGTGATGGAATTCTGGAACTGTCAACTGGACTCCTCCCACCACAAGTCTGCAAGAGGAAAAGGGAAATACGATTTTTTTTCTTAGTACATAGCAGCCTTAAACAGAGAAGTACCATAATGCATTAAAATTTTGACATACATATATGTATATATACATATAGATAAATAACACATGCAAAAGAGGTAAGCAAACGATAGGTAATCCTACATTAATAACCCGCAGTAGTTTCGTTAGAAGAGACTACCTGAATTTTTCTCATTGCTCTATTTCAAAGGCCAGCCTTATAGGATTCTAAAAAGGCGTTACTTTTATTTGTACAATCATTGGATTGTAATTTATGGCCAATTTCATAAACCGGAAGCAATATTAAAAGATCGAATGTAGCATCTTTAAATACATTTTCTAGAAAACTCATTTGTCATTGACCTTTTGTAAACCAGAAAATCTAGTCATTTAAAAAAAATCCAATTATTTTAATGAAAATTTGCAGTAGTTTTCTTTACATATTTCTGACTATGTTTTGACCTAAAAGCTAAGAACTATGCGCTTATTTAATTATTCTATAGGTACATATAATTATAGTAAATAATATGAAGGAAGTAGCATACAATATAAAGAACACAACTTAAAGTAGTATATAATATAAAGGAAATTAGCAGATACCTTAACAATATATCAAGACGTCAAGATATCGTTTGTAACGTCAAAAACTTGTGTCTTCGAAAAAAATGTGTATGGTAATTCAAAGCTAAAAACTTTTATAATGATTAGATGGGAAAATATTTTCAAAGAGTAATTTTTTTTTTAATGTGCAATTCTCACACACAGAGACAGAGAGAGCTAGCTAGACAGAACGTCTAGCTAGTCGTTTGAAACTTTTAGAATAGCTCAGAAGACGATGACAATGCATTATTTTAATACTTTTAGCCATCTTTTAGCTACATCGAATTCATTTTCAGTTAATTTGTTTTGTAGAATGGTGCAGCCATCTATCGGCCGGGACGGGAACGGAAAGTTAAACGCAAGTTAACTTCCAATTAACTTTATTTTCTTTCAAGTTGATGGGATAATTCAAAAATATTTTAAAAAGTATTTATTAATACATAGAATTGTCAAGTTTATGAGATTCAACAGAAAATTTAAAAACATGGTATATAAAAAGTTTATCTTTTAATTATAAATCAATTAAAAACCAACAATAGTTAATTTTGGTTTCATATTTTATTTTTTTGTCTGCTTTTTCTAAATTTTTTGCTCATAGTGACGATTACCGTAGATAAAATAATTACCTAATAAAGCCTAAAATATCCTTCTAGAGTGATCTGCTGTTTGAGTTTAAGAGCTAATTTGAAAGCAAAATAAGTAAAATTCCTTCTTTTTAGATACAAACATGACATCACAATCAATAAAATGTACAGCAAACTGGTTAATTTTTACCCTACCTCTATATAGTTATACAATAGCGGCTGAAATTTCATAAATGATGTCAATTTCTCATTTATATGGGCATAAAAAAATGCAAAGGGAAGATCAAATTCGAAAGAATTATAAAAAAAATCCGGCTTTCTCATCAGATATATTTCCGTAGAAATTTAGTGCAAGGCTAAAACATGTAAATAGAATTTATTTTGTGGAATATTTACCTTAAATTATATTTTAAAATATAATTTAAGGTAAATATTCCATGAAATAAGATAATTTATTCATTATCAAATCGTATCTTATTTTTTTCTTATATCCGCTCCTGTAGAGTCGAAATTTAGTGTTAAGTTTCGGCGATTCAATTCAGTTTCATCGTAGTAAGGGGACAGTGGACTTCCAAAATTGTGAAATTTGTCCAAAAATTCGATTTTTTATTTTATTGAATTGTGAAACTACGGACGAGTAGGAATGTGTTGCAAAAAGAATTTTTAATTTCTGCGATTACTTCCCTAGTTATACGCATTTGTATTTAATTCAGATATTATGCGGTTACTAATAGCAATAACTTTAAATGTGTTTTTCTCAAAATAAAAAATTTTCATGTCATACGAATATTCAAACTGCTCAAGGGGCATTTCTAATTATCGTATTGCTTTGAAATTTAAGTTTTATATACTTAACTATATATCAAATAAATCTTATTAAAAAAATGCTTCGTAGCCCAGAATTTCGAAATTTCGTACTTGGAAAGATCTATAGGTATTTTGCGTAATAAAAAGGGTGTTTTCACTATTATTTTTCTCTCTTTATATTTTTAATGAATGCTTAAAATAAGCAATAAGTTTCATTGTTAGTTCTATAAGGTATGCTGTAAATAAAAATTACCATATTATATGCAAAAGAAATGCGCATGGAACATTTTTGATTAGGCCAATTTTGATATAATTAAAAATGCGTAATTCATAAATATTTAATATTTCATCTTTAAATTTTAACCACTTTTACATATCTATGGTACTAATCACATATTCAAATTTCAAGGAAATCCATTCAAAACAAAAAAAAAGTTAGGTTTGAAGGTCCACTGTCCCCTTAAAAACTTTCCTTGATCACGATTAGAATCTGCTAATAAGATGTGTATTATCTTACTACACATCCGGTATTTTCCTAAAATTTTACGTAACCAGGACACACTAATGGCATTTCTTCTCACTGCCAGACAAAGTTAAATTTTTTGCTTAAAAATTAGGGAGAAGGAAACTAATACTTACCCGATAGATGTCATCAAATGGAGCAAGTAATGGCTAACGTGACGCATATCAACAATGAACCGCGTTCCATACAACAGCAACTGTTGAACCGCATGAGGTTCCACATACAAAATGTCATAGCTAATGGTGTCTACAGAAAAAACACTTCTCCATTCAGAGGCTGCACGGTGTAGAGAATTTCACCCAAAAGGAACGTCTCTCAGAGGCGAAGGCATTACAGCACAACATGCTTTCATCTCGTGTACAGCATAATCTGTCAGTGTGCTGCGGATGACAGTCTTCCTGGTGAAAGACAAAACTTCGAACAAACTAAATAATACCTCGATGTACATGTCTGCTGAATCTCCCCGGTGTAGGCACGGGCTGAAACGTGCCCATGAGCGACGGACGAGGTCGTATTGGTCTCGGCGTCTGTCAGCCAGAGATTCGTCGACTCCATCTTTGAAAAATTCCACCACCCTCCAATGAAACTCTTCTTCGCCCCATTGACGTCAATTTCGGATCGGAAGAAGTCTCAGGCTCGGATCGTCGCTGATCCGTATCGCGGGGCATTTCGTCAGAAGACATAAGAAGCTCAAGATAGTGGACAGAAGTACAGATAATGGACACTGAACAGGACTATTTCTTTACCTTAGCCAGGACCTTTATCGCATGGGCAAATCGGGAATTTGCCCTGGGACCCTGATGCTAGGGGGCCCCAAAACCCCCTTGGTGCATGCACCTAGTACTTCTAGTATGTACAACCGATGGATAGGTATTTTTATAAATGTTCATAAGAGGGGGGCCCAAATAGCATTTGACCAGGGGCCTCCAGCATTCCTAATCGGGCCCTGGCCTCAGCAAAGGCCAAGATGTTTTACAACGGACGGTAAGTATCCAAGGAGATTCGCTCAGTCGGAGAGCCAATCACCACTCTCATTTCAAAAGAAAACATCTGTATTATTCACGAGGCGTTATGCAAGCATTAAGTTTTCAGAATGGGCACTAGAATTTGCCTTCTATTGTGCTCATAGAAAGAGGGAAACCAAGAAAAACAGGTAAACCACGTGGTCTAATACCTTTTGAAATCTGGATTTGATACGAAAGGGGGACACTGATATGTCTTAGGAATATTTTGAAATTAGGCATCGATGATTATTATCTATATATTTAAGTTGCTAAGCAGACTTTTTGGGCAGTCCGTGAGAGAGAACTACTGCAATTTACTTCATTTTGCTTTTAAACAAGAGATTGTAATATATAGATTTGTCAAATTTGGTTTTTGTAACTGAAATTTCTATTAATTAGCGATAATTTACAATTAAAAAATTGATTTCTGCGCATGCTCAGTGGCATGTTTTAATGCTAAAAACGCTTATTCCGAGGAGTCTATAATTAAAATGGCAGAGATTTAGAATTATGTTTGTGTGATATATGATTAAACCTGATGAAAATTGTTTATTTCGCGCTGTTTAATTAAGATAATTTACAATTAAAAAAATTGCTTTCTGCG
Organism: Dolomedes plantarius; assembly: GCA_907164885.2. Lineage (NCBI taxonomy): Eukaryota > Metazoa > Arthropoda > Arachnida > Araneae > Dolomedidae > Dolomedes > Dolomedes plantarius. The sequence continues at coordinate 42,267,897 of OU015490.1, forward strand.
CATGCTCAGTGACAATTTTAAATCTGGCTTTAGATACTAAGCACGAGACCGCTTAAACACGTTAATTTATTTCTATGCATTATTATGAATTTCAACATTTGGCAATGATGTGTTGAGCATAATTTGTCTATTTGTACACTTATTTACTATTTAGCCGTCATGTTTTGACGGGTACCAACCAGTTAATATCTTGAGACTTGTAAAACTACCAAAACTGTCAAATTTTTAAAATTTCATTTCTATAAACAAAACGGAAGAACTCACAAAGAAAATATCTTCTTTCTCTGCTTATTTTTATGACTGGTAATTATGTTAAAAAAAGAATGCATTATTAAGTTAGCATTTAATAATTCATAAGATATCTGAAAAACTTTAAAAAAACTAAGTGATTGAGATTACGCTCAATTGCCCGGAAAGGAATATAATAACACCTAAAAGATTAAAGCGTTTCTAATTGAAATGTGAACATAGTAACACAACAATGAAACTGTGTAAAATATAAGGAAAAGATGTGTCTTTATATTCCACCGTATTTTATATCAAATAGAACCGAACTATCACCCCCCTTCGAGCTCTATTCATTCACTATATATTTTTATAACATGTAATCGTAGTGCAGAAAACGTGTTTTGAAAATAAATTCTTTTTAAAATGTCATATATACATATACTTATACATATTATATATATACACAGTGCCGTAACTAGCCATTCCTCTGCACTGGGCAAGAATTTGCATTTGGGCCCCTTAATTAGGTAAGGGGAAAATAAAACAAATACAGCATTTTGGGCCCCCCTTCCAAGTGGGCCCTAGGCGGGTGAACCTGTTGCCCCTACCTAGTTACGGCACTCATATATATATATATCCAATGCAAAAAGTGGATAATATTAAATCACCCCTGACAAATCAATATAAAGTATACATATACTTATACATATTATATATATACACAGTGCCGTAACTTGCCATTCCTCTGCACTGGGCAAGAATTTGCATTTGGGCCCCTTAATTAGGTATGGGGAAAATAAAACAAATACAGCATTTTGGGCCCCTCTTCCAAGTGGGCCCTAGGCGGGTGAACCTGTTGCCCCTACCTAGTTACGGCACTCATATATATATATATATATATATATATATATATATATATCCAATGCAAAAAGTGGATAATATTAAATCACCCCTGACAAATCAATATAAAGTATACATTAATTACGGTGCTAAGCTGCACGTAAAAATGTTACTATATAAGAGGGAGTAAAACAAAGTAAAGGAAGCATGAAGGTATTACTATAACTGCACGGAAAGCATGTGATGAAAGAATAGAATAAAACTATCGGAAAATGAAGGCCTTGTAGGTAATGATCCGGGGGATTTATGACCCCCTTTTCCTGTTAAAACATGTTTTTATGTCCAGGCAACACTCCCGGAGGTCCGCTACAATTCCACAAACCTATACTATAAAAGAACATAAATAAACGAATAGATAGCAATAGTAAGACAAGCAACTACAACCTCTACACACTAAAAAGAATACAAAGCATAAACCATACTACCCACAAGCCAAAGAACTTATAAAACACTTCCTATACACAAAGTCTACTTGTACCTCTACTATTACAGTCAGTTATTCAAACCAAAATACTGGGTTAAAATATTATTGAGGAAATTACGTGGAAATCCCTTTTCACTTGCCAGTCTCATGTATTTTTTAATTTTGATGTTCATTTCCATATCATTAGAATGTAATCTACTACATGTTATCAAATAATTAACAATATTACTTTTTATATTTTTGTGTACGTCACTGTCCCATGCCATTATGCGGATAGTTTCAGAACTAAAATTATCACGTTTGTCATATAAACTGTATGATATGTTATCTTGATTATCGATGTAAAGACTTAAATCCAGAAAAACCAATCTACCCGTGTTATCCCATTTATTTTCTACAAGCTCTAAACTATCTGGGTAAAAACTAAAACCGAGAGATGCTACATTTTCATTGAAACATACCAGAATGTCATCAACATAACGAAAGTATAGCAACTCATTCAAAAGCATCACACCTCTTTCATAGTAGTGTAAATATGTATCGGCTAAAGCTGACGAACATCCTCCGCCCATTGGGATACCAGGAACCTGATTGTAAAAACTGGTACCATTATACAACACTGTTTCATATACAGGGCCCGACTTGGCCTAATTGGGGCCCGGGGCAAAAACTTCTTTGGGGGCCCCCCTCTGCTTCACTACTTCAGTAATGAAGAACCGAACTTTAGGGAGGTATTTAAATTTCTCATTATGGATATATAACAAGAAAATTGACTAGAACCTAAAATAGCTATAAAGCAGCCCCCCCCCCCCTCCAATGGTCATACGAAATATTGTTCTGTCCATTTTATTGATTTTCTGACAATTCTATGTCCATATTAAAAGGGATATTGCACATCTGAAGAGCCAAAATTTGACAAAAATGCTATTTAAATTTATCCGTTATATTTCATTCTCAACAATTTGCAATTGATCCTGGCTTGTTATACCAACTTAAATATTATTTTTCTTTTTTTATCGTGAATAACAATATCAGGCCTATTAGCTGATTGTTTTGTAGATGTTGCAACTGCTGTATCCACTCTTACTTCAACGTCTATATTTGCATTAATTTCTTGTATTGAGCGATTTCTTAAACGTTTACTTCTTTTTAAACCTTATTTATTGCAGACTCAAAATAATAATAAATAAAGGAAAACATACATAAAATTCATATCCTTGCTGACATTAGGGCGGAATTCAGCTAAATTCCACCCTAGAAAGCCATGGATTTACGAAATAGATTTGTGTTCATACGATAGATTAATGAAGAAGCTAACATAAAACTGACGGATTTTACACTGTACTGATTTTGTTTTAAAAAGTTCATTAAAGAAGGAAATGTAAAATAAACTTTCTATTCGATTTGGGGTCCCCCCTCTGATTTGGGGGCCCGGGGAAACTGCCCCGTATGCCCCTGCCTTAGTCAGGCTCTGTTCATATAGTACTAAGGCCAGTAAAGCTCGATATTTATTGAAAGTTATACTATATTCTTTTAAATCGTTCTGTTCAAACAATCCAGAGCTGATTTGATAGTCTTTTAAAAATCAATAGAATACAAGTCAGTAAAATCTTAACTTTTAATTTCCTTTATACCACCAATGCCCTTTAATTGATAACTGAGTAACTATTTTTAATAAAATAACCACCTTTCGAAACCAGCTCAACTAGAACATTAAGTATTTTCAGAAGTTTGTCGTTAGTTGATTTTAAATATGTATTGTATCCAATTGGGACAGTTCTGAAATTTGGGAATCAAGACAATACGGAAATTTAATTTTTTTTGTATTTTAAAACCCACTTTACGATACAAGGCTTTAATAAGATTTACAATAATACGTTCTGGAATGTCCAGTCTGTTATAATGTATAACTTCACGTTTTGATACATAGCTGCCAGATTCTCACAGTAGGATGTTCTACAAATAAAGGCGTAGTTTGAGGAGACTTTGTCCACATTATAATAAAGTCTTGTTGCATATGACCAATAGATGTTTTCATATCTACATGTATATTCTCATACTTTGCAGTATTATAAGCACTTAAAAAATCCCTTAAAAAGTAATGTCTCCATTCCTGAAAAGTCACATCAGGCATACTAAATTTAGTAGCAGTTTTATATATAAAATGATCCAATTTTTTTTTCAAAGATTGGGTAAACATTTTCACTATACCCGATACGGTATCCAGTACCCTTATTCATAATGTTAGCCAATTCCGAATCATTAGTAATTTCGGTGTTACCTGTGATTACATGTTCGTAATGAGCATAAATCCTTTAGATGTGCTTATACAAATACATTTATTAGGAGTTTCAGAAATTAGATTTTGTGATACTTTATTATAATTAAAGATAATGACGTATTGTACGGCAATGACGAAAACTATTGTAAATTTTAACATTTTTAATAGGAAAGTAGAACATTTTGTTTAATTATTTTAGCGAAAGGTATATAATCAAATCTTATTTGCATATTCAGTAATGTAATATAACCCATTTTCATTTTCTTGCATAATTTCATTTAAAACTATACCACAATAATGGCTCCCGTATTTTATTAGATCTAAGATTTTGGGAATAAAATGTGTATTTACCGTAATATGGGTTTTTCAGCACATTACCTTTTTGCAATACCTCAAATTTTAGTAACCATAGTTTTTTTAACTCCACATAAAAAGTTTTTTTTAATCCATTTTATAGGATAATCGGGCTTTTTATATATATCTCTGCACATATTAACAAACTGATATATATAATCATGATATTTTATTTTTCATTTATGACCACCTGGCCGCGTTCCTATTTTTGTTAACATTATCTTCATTTCTCTCACGCCATCATTTAGAACACTAGAGGTAAAAGAATTTTCTATATGACCCCAATTGTAATTTTTATCGTAGATATTAGTGTTAAGTCCATAAGGATAAATAGTATTATATCTACTTATGCGTCTGCCTTCCCACCAAATTCTTTTATTTTTAAAAATCAGGTATTATATCTAAAATAGACACCCAAAAATTTTCTACTCCATGTTTTTTAAAATGAGTTATTTCCATAGTACATTCCTCACCATCATCGGTACATCTATAAATATGATTCCTATGTATGTTAATACGAACATTTAAAGTAATTTTAGTGTGTCCTATATATGAAAAATTACATATCTTACACATTATCATATATATGCAATTGTATACTTTGCAAAAAGTTTACAAGTTTAAATCTTTACCTATTTGACGCGAGTTGGATTTTGGGCACAATTTGCATCTAATATAACCCCATGTTCTATAGTAGAATTTATACGTATTAGGATAGTAACTTTGATTTACAACAATATAACTATTAGACTGCTGTGCATTAAGATTTTTTGGCAACATCAATTATTGTTTTTTTGCTTTCACAGTTAGTGGGTCCAGAGCCTTTAAAAATAATTGGTAGTTAAGGTAGGGTAGCTTGATGACGGTCGGTTACATACCCTACTATGTAACATACCGAGCAACTCGTAGTAATTTACCGGTTTTGCCAGTCGCTTTACCGTTACAAGACTTATCAATGTTTTTAAATTTTATATAAAAGCAATGTAAAATACCCTAAGAAAGCTTAAAAACAATGTAAAATACCTTAAAGCTAAAAACAAGTAAACCAATTTATAAGTCAGAAATTGACATATATGAGCCATATAGACTTACCCAACACACTCAAGCATCATTATCAAGACCAATATCACAACCATCTTTGTATCAAGACAAGCTACAACCCTCTGGAAGTGAAAATTTTAACTAATTATATTAATTTATATTTTGCATAGCATTTTTAAATAATTTTTAAAAACATGAAACTGTACAATTAATTAAAAATTTAAAAACATTAAAAACTATAACACCTATAGATATAAAACCATATAAATATATTTTATCTTGCAAAATCCAAATTTTTACTAAAATAAAATAACAGGAATATGGTAATGCACGAACCCCCATTGGCGCCTCCCTAGAAAAATTAAAATATAGAAAGGCGGCAATTATACAATCCTATCACTCATCCTCTTAATAGACATACATATTAGTTTTTGAAAGGATATCTGCGCAATACTGCAGGGACTTCCTTCAAAGCAATATAAGTAGCAAATGCAAAAAGTGAATAATATTAATTCACCCATGACAAATCAATATAAAATACACATTAATTACGGCGCTAAGCTGCACGTAAAAAAATGTTACCATATAAGAGGTAGTAAAACAGAATTTAAAGGAAGCATGAACGTATTACTATAACTGCACGGAAAGCATGTGATGAAAGAATAAAATAAAACTATCAGAAAATGAAGGCCTTGTAGCTAATGACCGAGGGGTGTTATGACCCCCTTCTCCGGTTAAAACATGTTTTTATGCCCAGGCAACTCTCTCGGAGGTCCGCTACAATTCCACAAACCGATATTATAAAAGAACAAACAATAAATAAGAGAATAGATAGCAATAGTAAGGCAAACAATTACAACCTCTCTACACTACAAAGAATACAAAGCCTAAACCATATTACACACAAACCAAAGAACTCCTTATATAACACTTCCTATACACAAAGTCCATTTGTACCTCTACTATTACAGTCACAGTAATTCAAACCAAAATACTGGGTTAAAATATTATTGATGAAATACGTGGAAATCCCTTATCATTTGCCATTCTCGTGTATTTTTTAATATTGATGTTCATTTCCATATCATTAGAATGTAATCTACTACATCTTATTGAATAGATAGCAATAGTAAGGCAAACAATTACAACCTCTACACACTACAAAGAATACAAAGCCTAAACCATACTACACACAAGCCAAAGAACTCCTTATATAACACTTCCTATACACAAAGTCCATTTGTACATCTACTATTACAGTCACAGTTATTCAAACCAAAATACTGGGTTAAAATATTATTGAGGAAATTACGTGGAAATCCCTTATCATTTGCCATTCTCGTGTATTTTTTAATATTGGATGTTCATTTCCATATCATTAGAATGTAATCTACTACATCTTATTAAATAATTAACAATAATATTACGTTTTATATTTTTGTGTACGTCACTGTCCCATGCCATTATGCGGACAGTTTCAAAACTAAAAATATCACGTTGGTCATATAAACTGTATGATATGTTAGCTTGATTAACGATTTAAAGACTTAAATTCAGAAAAACCAATCTACCAGTGTTATCACATTTATTTTCTACAAGCTCTAAACAATATAGGTAAAAACTAAAACTGAGAGATGTTATATTTTCATTGAAACATACCAGAATGTCATCAACATCAACATAACGAAAGTATAGCAACTCATTCAAAAGCATCACACCTCTTTCATAGTAATGTAAATATGCATCGGCTAAAGCTGAAGAACATCCTCCGTCCATTAGGATACCATGAACCTGCTTGTAAAAAGTGGTACCATTATACAACACTGTTTCATATAGTACTAAGTCCAGTAAAGCTCGATATTTATTGAAAGTTATACACTGCTGGCCACCCTAATTGCAACACCAAGAAAGACAAGAGATATCACAACAAAATTTATTTTGTAGATAACATGTTGACCAAGTATCAAATGATTAAATTTATAGACTTCTGTGAAGTGTGGTTCCTGCCAAAATCAGTAGCCAGAGTAGCCGCCATTGTTGGAGATCACCGCTGCCACACGCCTCGGCATTGATTCAAAGAGACTTTGGATGAGTTCTTGGGGTACAGCAGACCAAGCAGCTTCCACACGTTGCCACAGTTGATCTGCTGTGGCAGCTGGGGATGGAATCTGGGTCAATCGTAGAGCAACCATGGACCACATGTTTTCTATCGGCGAAAGATCCGGAGAGCGAGGCGGCTAGGGAAGCAATTCAATCTGGCGATTGACGAAGAACCGTTGGACAATGCGTGCCACGTGTGGTCGCGCATTATCCTGTTGAAATATGGCTGTGGGCAAGCCCTGAAGGTTAGGAAGGACAACTGGCTCCAACACCTCGGAGATGTAGCGCTGGCTGTTTAAAGTACCGGCAATGCGTACTAGAGGTGTGCGAGAGTGATATCCAATACCGCCCCATACCATAATACCCGGTGCAGGACCAGTGTGGCGGTGCATAACGCAGCTGTTCAGCATCCTCTCTTCACGGTGCCTCCAGACTCGAATGCGACCATCGTGGTGTTGCAGACAGAAGCGTGACTCGTCAGTAAAGACAATTTCATTCCATTCTGCCATCCACATCCTTCTGTCATCGCACCATTGGCGGCGGAGATGTCTGTGGTTCTGCGTCAAGGGTAGACAAAGCAATGGACGTCTTGCGGACAGACCACTCTGCTGTAAACGGCGTCGAATGGTACGCGCAGACACTGGATGATGCGTTACAGACTGCATGTGCTGTGCTATGGTTCGTGATGTGACTGAGCGATCCGTCACTGCCATGCGCACAATTTGCCTGTCGTCACGTGAAGTGGTGCGCTGAGGTGGATGCGATCGAACACGCCGGTCCGTCGTACCCTCCTGCATCCAACGATCACATATCCGCATTACAGTTGTTTGGTTTCGTCCAACACGACTACAGATTTCCCTGAAAGATAATCCACAATCTCGGTAGGCCACTATCCTTCCTCTGTCGAATTCGGATACTTGATTAAAAGATGATCGCTGTTTTCGACAAGGCATAATTGATCTTTTTTTTTAAATACCACAAGAAAAACACAATTGCCGAACTTGAAATCGTCGAAATCTCCAAGCCTTAAATAGCGCTTTGAAGTGGCGCTACAGGCGCGCGTGATGTGCGTCTGTGTTGAAATTCTAATCATTTGCATATCTCACCTCCGCTAATGCATGTTGTAAATTTCATGTTATTTGCATGTTTCCTTCAGGGTGTTGCATTTACAGTGGCCAACAGTGTATATCATTTTAAATCGTACTATTCAAACAATATAGTGATGACTTGATAGAGGTCTTTTAAATCGATTGAATTATATAAGTCAGTAAAATCGTAACTTTTAATTTGTAGTTATCAAACAATTAAAGGGTATTGGTGGTTAATGGAAATGAAAGCGGTATCAAAAGCTATATATAAAAAATTAAAAAGGTAGGCAATTCCTAAACCCTTCCCCTACTATTTTACAATAAATAATTATTGTGTATTCTGTTAAAATAAAATTAAAATACAAATTCTGAACGATTTCCTAAGCTATTGAAAAGGAAATTACCCGGGAAATTGCATTCCCAAGCAAAAGTCAATTTATGCTTGATCAATTCAGAATGTCCCTGCATTTAGAGAGTTAAAACACAAAAGAGAAAATGTATGTGCATAACGTAAAAATGACATTAATTTCTCCCAAAAAATTTACAGTAAATAATTACTGTATAATGTTAAGAAAATAATAAAATAAACTTTCTCAACGTTATTTAACACTAGAACTACGGTAGGGGTCATTTTGACCCCAAATGAAATTCTTCCTGCTCTATATGTTTTATTTTCTCTCACATAAAGTTGAAATTTTAAAAATTATTATAATTGCAATTTTATTATAGTTGCAATTTTTCCAAAGTATTATAAATATTATACTTGCAATTTTTTTTGAGTTTCATCTATTAGTTTATTTACAGTACTTGCTTATACCTAGAAATACGGCTAGGGGTAATTTGACCCCTAAGCCGTATCGTTACATTCTGTCAATTCGATCCCTAACACTAGATAATTCCTAGAGCTCGCCTTCGTTTCCGTTTCATGTGTTTATTATTCTGCAGATAATGCAGTCTTGTTTTTATAATAGCACCTGCTTTTCGTTTATTGGAATTCGGTACTAGCGTGGGGGAGGGATGGAAATGTTGGGGAGGGCTTGGAGGTTGTGGTCAAAATCTTCGGGCCACATTTTTTTTTCAAGAAATTGTCAGTCGAGACAGATTTGTAGAAATCATGAAATACATACGATTTGATATGAAATCCTCGAGATCTCAGCTTTTATAAAATGACAGATTTGCTCTCATATCTGAAGTCTGGAATATTTTTATCGAGAAATGTTATTTGTGCTACAAATCGTTTGAGAATGTAACGATAGAGGAGCAACTTTTACGATAGATCAGCAACTTTTTCGAACCGAGACAAGGTGCAAGTTTATACAGTAATATGCCTAATAAACCGGACAAATTTGGAATAAAATTCTAGCTGGCTGTTGATGTTAAATCCAAATACCTGGTAAAGGGAATACCTTACTTGGGCAAAGTGGCAATTAAGAATCCAGTAAAGAGTCAGCATCATTTTATTTTAACGTAGACGAGCATTTTGATGTAATACCAGAGTGTAAGAATTAAAAGTTAATTATCCCAACAATAGTGTTAGATATTCTAATTACTTGCTTAAAAAATATGAAATGGTGCTGATGTATTGCTTTAATATCGCACTTTATAGGAAAGTGCAGCAACTTTATAGGAAAGTGAATGACGTTCCTTGGGATAAATTGAAATAATCATAATGAAATAAGGTACCTTTTTTGTGCAGAAATTGTTAGCCGTGATTACTTAAGGAAACTGATGCATAGTAATTTAAAAAAAAAAAATCACGCACCTAAGTTTAATATACGGGAGATTGTACTCAAAATTATGGAAGTGACTATACAATTTTATGATACAGCAGGGAAATGCTCTCTTGAAAAATCACGGTTAAATGAGTTTGATTTCTATTTTAAGTACAATTTTCCCCCTATATGACACTCAGAATATATCTTGATAAACCAATTGAAATATATTTTATGCATACACACGCCAATACATTGTCGTGCACAAATAGTATGTCTGTAGGTATTTATGCATGAAAAACGAAACTCGAAATATTAATCTTGTGTTTAATACCTGCAAATTCTTTCCGTCTGCAAGCAAACGACTATATTTATATAGTATTTATTTGAACTGTTACGTAATGTCGCGTGTCTTTTTCAGATATATTCATGAAATACGCACTCTAAATCACAAGAACAGACGTATATCTTGTTCTCATTCAGCAAAGAATATACCAACTTCCTCATGTTTACAGAATATTCGAAAGTTCTCGCTAAAGCAAACTGGAAAAGAATATATGGATAAACTAAACTACACGCAGCAGCAAATATCGAGTGCTCTGCCTCAGAATTCAAAATCTCATTTCCGTTGCCAACATTTCCATTCCATTTCGTATAGCTATCATCAGTATGGAGTTTTACAACCGGCGCGCCAACAGAATATCTATGAAGCGTGCTTCGAAAATATTCTTTCGCTTTTTTGGCTATTTCCACTCACTAGAGCAAAAAATTATTCATTTTTCGGGAAATTTCTCTTGCATCTCGTGAAATCTTCTTTTATATTCAGGTTTGGGGAAAAGCTGCGAGCCATTTATTTTCATTAGAGTCATTTTTTTCATTAGTTACTTTCCGTATTCTTGAAAACCTTTTTGGTGAAAGATGAAATCTTAACTTGCAAATCTCCCGTTAGTTACTCAAATGAAAAAGAAGGTTTATCTTGGAATGTATCTCTGGTACCATGTGAGGCTCCGACGTTTTGTAAAATTATTTATCAAATAATGAAAGATGCATGACTATCGGCGTGATAATGATTTACTTCGGTTTTCAAACCCCGATAAAGCGCCAACTTGGTATTCTGGGGAAAGATAACTGAATGATAAATAGCCATATATTTTTATAGAGGATTGCACGATGTAAAGAATGTCTTAGATCAGGGAATTATCCCGAAAAACATCCAGGTTAACTTCTTTCGTGCAGCTGAATATAAAAAGCTTGTGTTAAACATCGATAGTCAACTTTAAGAAAGAAAAAAAAATCGAGCATTGAGACAATGTTGCAGAATAAATCTGGCTTTATAATACACACATATTCAAATCGTTCACGGTACAAGCTCATTCGAAAATTTCGCGGTAATTAGAGCCCTCCACGTGAATTCAAATATGCATGCTTTTACAGTCTGAGCTGCAGTGGTTATCCTGTTTTACATTTGTCCCGAAACCTACAGTGGCACCCAAAAGTGTTCGTACACTTACGAATTTCAAGGAAATAGGGGTCTATCCATTAATTAAAATGAATATTTCAGAATGGGTATTTAATAATAAGATCTATAATCTATTCTTAACAAAACTACATGAAATATTTTGAAAACATAGTAAAACTTTATCTTTAAGAAACCAGTAATTAAAAAGTAACAAAAACTTTATCTCACAAAAGTCATCGTACACTGAAATATTTTCGGATAAATTCATAATTAAAATTATCGACTGGCGCTTTATTTTTATTTTTGAATTGTGGTGGCATTTAAAATATCGTTTGGCTTTCATTTTTGCTTGCCTAGTCCGTAATATTCTATTTATTATTTAAAAATGGCTCGTAGTCGTAAAGAAACAACAAACAGCATTCGAAAATTGATTATTTTTCATCATAGAAGTGGTAAATCAGTTCGGAATATTGCTAAATTATTTAATTTATCCCATTCTACTGTGCAGTATGCGAAAAAACGCTTTAAAGAAGAAAATTGGATCGAAAACAAGGTAAGAAAAGGCCGTCCGGCAAAGTTAACAAAACGTGATCAGAGATTTATAATTAGAAAATTTGTGAAAAATTCACGTTTGAGTGCTGTAAAAGTTTCTGCAGAATTCAATGAAACATTATTTACTTCAATTTCACCTGAAATTTTTTGACGAGTTCTCAGAACAGCTGGATTACATGGGCGTTCTGCCCATAGAAATTTTTTTGTGAGTGAGAAAAACAGAAAGTTTAGGCTTCCCTTCGCATTATCAATGATAAATAAGCCCCAAACCTATTTAAATAATGTCTGATTAGCCGATGAACATTTTTGGTGCTGATGGGCGTATAATTGTATGGAGAAGAAAAAAAATGAGAAACTTAATCCCAAGCACTTAGTAGGAACAGTTAAGCATGCCGGTGGAGGTATCCTTGTGTGGGGGTGCATGTCAGCATCAGAACTAGGAAATTTGGTATTTATTGATGGTATAATGAATCATGCTGTTTTTATAAATATTTTAAGAGACAATTTAAAATTATCGGCTCAAAATTTGGGAATTGGAAACAACTTTGTTTTTTTATCAAGGTAACGATCCTAAGCACATGGCTCTCAACGTTCGCATCTGGCGTCTTTATAATTGTCCACAAGTTTTGAAAACACCTCCTCAATCGCTAGATTTAAACCCAATAGAACATATTTGGAGAGAACTGGAGGTTCGAGTACGAAAACACGACATTCACACAAAAAGCGAACTAAAAACAATTATGATGGAAGAATGGATGAACATTGATGCTAAAATTACAAAAGAACTAAAGCAATCTATTCCCAGACGTTTAAAAGCTGTTGTGGATGCTAAAGGATATCCTACTAAATATTAATTTAACGAAAAGTTAGAACATTTACTAATATGTAGATATTTTTTACAAGTGTACTATGACTTTTATGAGATAAAGTTTTTGTTACTTTTGGATTATTGGTTTCTTAAAAATAAAGTTTTACTATGTTTTCAAAATATTTCATGTAGTTTTGTTAAGAATAGATTATAGATATTATTATTAAATACCCATTCTAAAATATTCATTTTAATCAATGGATAGACCCCTATTTCATTGAAAATCGTAAGTGTACGAACACTTTTGGGAGTCACTGTATAGTCTTTTCGAACAAAACGGTTTATAGCAGATGTATTAATATGAGAGTTTACTTTGAAGTTTCTACTATATTTGTTAGCTCTGCTGTTATTTTCTGTTTCAGATCTAAGGCTATGTACACATGAGAGCGTTGCAACGCGCGTTAAAGCGCGCGTTAGAAAAACCGAATGTGTACACTATAGTAGCGTTAACGCCACGTTGAGCGCCAGTATAGCTATGGAAGTTGAAGAGGCAGCATGTGTTTGGATTTTGTACCGTAGGTATAAAGCACGAAGACGAAGGCAAAGAAAATACTGGGTACATCCGATTTTAAATGACAGATTGATTCACGGTTCTTTTGTAACACTTTACCCGAATCTAAGAAAACATGAGCCCGAGTTTTTTAACTATTTAAGAATGTCGATTGCATCCTTTGGCGAGTTATTAGAAATAGTTAAGGATGACCTGGCTCTTAGGGAGAACGTTGTAAGGGAATCTTCCATTTCTCCAGAAAAAAAACTCGTAATCACATTGAGAAATGAAAACATTTTCTATATTATTTACCCTTACCCTTTATGTACCAAATTATGAATTCATAAACGAAAACTCACGTAAATTTTTATTTATGTTAATTCAATACTAACTAACAAATTAGTGTAAAATAATTACTCACCTTCTTAAAATTTAATTAATTACTACTAGTTAATTGAAGTGGTACTTTAAAGTACCGCCAGTATTATAGGGTTACAAAAATCTTCAAACTTTGAAAATTAATCAGAATGTTTGAAACATGATATAATTATTTATTATGAAACGCAGAACAATTTTAAATATAATGAAAATTTAACTTTGATTATATTAAAAAAAATTTAATTTACACATAAAAAAAATTACTTATGCTGCATTTTGAATGAAGTTTTGATTGAACTTTTCTTTGTGCACAAAGCTTGCAGAGATCTCGATTTGACACAAATGTTACACGAATTTTGTACTCTAACAGGGAGACTGATTCATGTTTTTCGGTATATATTATGTATTAATTTACGCATGCTATTTCCAGCATAGCAAAAAAGTGCCTATGCCACCACTTTTTTGATTTTCTGTCTCTTTCATAGATCAATCGTAGCATATCCGACTTATCAACACCACCCATGTGTGCGTTATGTGTGCAGTTACATTCAAAAAATATCATCTGTAGATAGAAAGTGGAGAGAAAATTTAAAGAAATGTAAATTTATAATGTACTCAGGGAATGTATATTTGTAGTTCTATATCAGAAAAATAATAAAATACATAAATCATAAAATAAAAAAATATACATTAGTATATTGGGCAAGAAGTCGCGTATCTTTCATGTAACACCAAACTCCCTTATACTACACCTATTTATACTATATTTATATTATACTATATTTATATACTATATTTATATATTTATATTAGGTGTTCTATATATTACTACACCTAAACATTCAAATGTTTAAAAAAATTTTAAAATAATAACATTTGAAAATTTCGCATAAGTTCATTTTGAAAAATTCATGTATTTCATATATATCTTACTTATTCTGCACTTTGTAAAAAAATAGAAATATGCATGTCAAAAAACAGTAGTCAACTGCCCCAGAGCGCACGTTGCAACGCTCTCATGTGTACGGTCTAATTCAACACAAAGGAACTCGAGGCGCGCTGCAGTCGCGCGATTTGCGTGGAACTCTCCAAACGCGCGTTGCAACGCGCGTTCAAGTAGAAGAGAGCGTTGCATGTGTACGCAATCGTTTGATCAGTTGTATTTTTCAACGCGCGATGCAACACGCGTTAGAAAGCGCGCGTTGCAACGCTCTCATGTGTACATAGCCTAACACATTTAACTACGGCGTCTTCTGATAAATCGTCTTCGAAATAAAACGATTGATAGAATCGTTTGGTATGTGCACTTCATGAAGCTTTAGCTTCATGGTGCACTTAAGTACAACAGAATTGAAACTTTCAAACGAATAAAAACGTCTGTTTTAAAAATTGTTATTAAACGGCATTTTAAAAACTTTTTCAGTGAGGCTAAAATATTCAGTACAAATTTTTCAGAGACTTACAATTTTGTAATAAATGTTTACTGCTATCTATTGGCCATAGGTACAGTTTCTAACAATTGTTAAGTGGCATCTTTCTTCTAGGAGTTGAACGCGAATTTGTTTAGATGAAAAATTGTTAGTTTTTAGAAAAATGTAATGCCTCTTATGAAATTTTTGCTTATAGAAAAATAATAGTTATATATTAATAATTAAAATGATTTAAATTTAACACAGAGAACTTTCATTAAATAAATGAAAATCGAGACTTACTGTTTCTAAAACCACGTGATAGTCAAATAGGAACTAATAAACCTGCCATTTAATAAAAGCTATTGTTTTTTATTTGACAGATTCAGTAATGGCGACTAAATTTAATAAACGAGCTGGAAAATGAACCTTTAGTTATAGTTTCTTATGATGGCAATTTGATGGGATTCTGGCAGTAATTTTCCTGAATTTTATTATCTTTTTTACGTTTAAAACGCAATCTTCGTCATAAAGCAAGTTTATAGTTACAGTGTTATGAGCTGCACCCTCATAAAAAAGAACAAATTATGTTCAACAATGTTGAGACAGCTGTAAGATATGTAGTAGGGCCTGCTGTGAATTATTTCGGTTATCAGAGATTAAATTTCCAACATTTATGATAAGACGTGCTTTTATAATTATGCTAGATGGTTGTATTTTTCTTAATACTCTTTCTAGATTTATTTTCTTTGCTTTTATTAATCAAATACTTTTTTATTTCATGACAACTATGTAGAAAATGCGAATGTGCAAGGTTGCCTGATAGTTTAAATATAGTTAAACAGAGAAAATATTTATAAAAGTATAAGAAAATAAGAAACCCGTATCAGATTTTATTATTTTAACTTTCTACAATGTAAGTGGGTCTACTTATTACTCATGTTTATTACATTATACTAAAACCAATTAATACGTAATTAAAAGTATTAAAAAACTACTGCTTTTGAGGGATTTAGCATATTTTGGGAGTAAACTGGCATATTATCGTGAAAACTTGATCTAAATTGGATTGTTTGTTTTCATTTTCAGCTACACAACACGAAGCCAATGATATCCAATTATTATTTTTTTCTTAATTTTCTTTCATATTTTTTTTCGTATTTTTTGATTTCATCTTGATTGTGTACTTATTTGCTTTCTATGATCTTTGTTTTTCTCCTCTTCTATGTTTCTCGTTTTTCCTTCTTCTTTCTTTGACCTCTCCTGAATGTCAATTTTCTTGTTCAGCATTCCCATCTTTGGACTTTTTATGTCGTGGAAAGTGGCAACGTTCTTTGTGTACGCATCGCGAAGCTTCGAGGTTCCTTAGGACGAAGGCAATTTTCAAGCATTTTATAATCGAAAGCAGTATTTTTAAAATTTAGAGCAGAGAATTTTCGAGGTTGTTTTACACGACTTGATACTCTTAGGTTTAACACACCTGTCTAAAAAACACATGATTCCGGGTTGATTCCGGGAGTAGCTTGCTAGTTCTGTTTTAAAAAAGAAACACATTATAACTATCAGAATATGGGGCAGAGTGCTTCTTATAATCTATATACTATATAAAACAGTTCCGTAACTGACTGACTCACTGACATACAACGCACAGACCAAACCACTGGACCTAAAGGGCTGAAATTTTGCATGGCGATTCTTCTTATAGTGTAGGGGTGCACTAAGAAAGATTTTCGAAAAATCCTTCTTCGATTTTTTAAAATAAAATTTTTAAGCTGTTTTAGTAACTTTTTTTAAGTTTGCATTTAAAATAATAATTTGAGGGTTATAAAATTTATATCAAGAGAAAGATCATAGAAATTCCTTTAAAATGAGATATTTTTTCGAATCTTTACCTCCATTTTCTGATTTTTGGGGAATTTTTAAAGATTAATTTTTAGAATTTAATTTATTAAATGCTGATCACGTGATTTCTTTTTCTGGTACTTTCAATAAATTTATCGTCACGTGCATAACAACTAAATAGACAAAAAAAAATTTTTTTCTTGCTAATGCGGCAGACTATTGGACATTATCCAAAAAAGATAAATATATTATAAGTATATAAATATTTGTTTTTTGGCATTAATTGCATACATTGACCGTTGTATTTAATTTGAATGTACTCCGTAGCGAAGTGCGGGTTTCCAGCTAGTGCAATTATATAGATGCTCTCTTTCGGTTATCATACACACGCAGTTAACTTACTATTATTCTGAGAATAGGGGGGTTGCCACTCTGAGATAAGTAAATTAAAGATATTTTAACTGTTGTTAGGATAAAAGCGAAAAGTTAACTGAATATAACCTCCACGAGATTATGCAGGAGGCCACGAGAGGCCATTTTCTATAAGCTGGTCTTCTGATAAAGAACGCCATGACATTTGACGCCATTTTGCACTATCAACATCTATATTAATAAAGGAACAGCAGGGGATGTCGAGATCACGTGAGCGTAACGCAATGGCCGACAATCGGTGTATTTTTTTTCTCATGAAAGTACATAAATGTTACATATTTGGAAAGAGCTTTGAAAAATGATAATTTTTTTCTGCGTACACTTATTCTGTTAATTCGATAGTTTTAGAGATATTTTAATTCTAAAATCACTCACTGCTGAGAAATCAAATCATCTGGTGCAGTGGTGCTGCCATCTGTCTGCAGCGACGGGAATGAAAATTGAAAGGAATTTATTCACTTGAATTTAATACATTTGTAGGCCTTTGTTTTCTTTTGTGGGGCCCGAAGTACATAAATATGTTACACGGATGGTTTGAGCGTAGCTAGGCGAAGCCCGGCTAGTCATTAATAAGAACGAATCTTCCCTGCGCGGGAGTTTGAAAGGACTGGGGTTTTTGTTTCAGGAACAGCAGTCGGTTTGCTGTTGCTTTTTGAAACAAGATCTTATTATGTTTTCAGTATAAACTAGATTACCTGTTACACGCCTAGCCTTCCTTTGGTAGTACGAAATGAATAATTCCAGCTATTTTCAGCATGCACGAAACTGGTTTATCTTTGGTTAATGAGTGTTTCAATCATGTAATTAACAATTCAAGGATTGGAATTTTTTATTGCTCATTTATTGAGGAAAACTTCTCCGTCTAAACCAATGAATGTTTTTGGAAGACAATTTTTTTTGGTTCGTTTGCGATCTTCTATCTTCTATATTAATAAAGCAAGGTCCGGTTCTGTCTGTCGGTCACACTCTCCGGTCGTACCGCCTCAATGTGTGCGTGTGTACGGCCTATGAAACTTACAGCCATGAAATTTGGCACACGGGTAGTGCAGACTATGGGAAAGTGCACCTCGAAGCCCGAATTTTAAAATTTATTCTAGAAAATTTTTTCTTTTATGTTTTGTGGGATATTTTATGTTTCTTTAACTTCAGATTACAATATCTCGGCAAAAAATGATCGTAGAAGTTTGATCTTTTTACAATCTAAGACTACAGACATTTCTCCTTCAAACAAGACCTCATTTGTTTAAAAATAATCTAAAACAGACTAATATTTTCATCAAAATATTAAACCCACTTTTTCGAGAAATTTACGCAATTTTGAGGATCTACGGTCGATGCTCTTCAAGTTTTTATCTTACAAAGAAAATATTTACATCATCTGGAAGATGAAAGCTTTCTCATTCATATAAACCTCATTTAAAGTCTCTGTCTTAAAATTTAGATTTTTAACTGAATTTTAAAGAACGTTACTTAACAAAAATTTTCTATCGGTTCTTCAAACGCGAAGACCGGCAAATTCTCCCCTTGGGTTGTAAACAACGATTGAGTCATTCATTCACTTGATTCATTCATCGTCTTCCTTTGATGGCTTGAGCGTAGCTGGGCGAAGCCCGGCTAGTTCAAAATATTTGCTCCATTTCCTTCTTTCATCGGTTTTGAGCAGTCATACTCAACTTTTTTCCCCCTCGGGCCACATGCATATGCTTGCTACGTTACGCGGGCCGCAACATAGTGCACTATGCTTCATAATATAATAACGTAAAAATTAAAGCACAATACCTAAATGTATCCAAGCGTTTATTTAAAGATAAATGTGATGTTTAATGTTGAGATAAACTTTTGACTATTTAAGACAAATCAGGTTTGTACTTGCTACATGCTTCTCTCGATACGTCATCAAAGTAAGAATCAGTAAGCAGATTTCTATGTACATTCTTCGCATATGCTATTTTGAAACTGGATGATTTACAAAGATACGTTGATGTGAACAACGTGAGTAGCGGGTGACACATTTTCGTACAGTTTTGTATTTTTCAGGCACTAATTTTCAAAATTATGTTTGTCATAGAACCTGCCTGATAATGTGTAATGTTTCGGGCATAGGCGTAGGGGGGGGGGGACGTATCCCCCTCCCACTTAACTTGAAATCAATTAAAACGTTAATAGAAGTTCAGTTAAAATCGGAAAATTGTAGAAACCTTTTAAGAAAGTTGGTTGTTTTGAACGCTTTTTAAAACTGTAACACTTAAGATTCCGATTATGTCTTTAGCCTTAACATAGTTTTTAACAATGATAGGATCCATAACAAAAATTCGATGCTATATTTTTTTTCTCTTTTTATTTATATTATATTTATTTTTCTCATTCTATAACTTTTTAATACTACTCAAACATCAATTCTATTGTTATTCAATTAAAAAAAAAATAATAATACTTAATTTTTAAGGACCGTCCGGTAGTCAATGCACTGAGGAGGGCCCTAACTGAATTCAATTCGTGCCCCCTTCCAGAAGTTAGAAGCACGCTACGCCTATGGTTTCGGGCCGTGCATAAAAGCTTGGTGTGCCGCAGTTTAAGTACCCCTGATTTAGAGACACCAATAGCCTGGAGTTGGAGCCATGTTTCTTAAAATAAAAGTTTTAATTTAAATGATGGATTCTTAGGGCCTGTTCACACGGAATCCGTCAGCGTCAGCGTTTCTCTTATTGACATATTTTAAACCAGTAACAGGCCTTAACAGTTTCATGGCTAACCATTTCGAGGTTTGTAATTGGTTAAATATATTTCAACACGAGTAACACAGACACCGGTGGATCCTATGTGAACAGTCCATTAGCCAATAAACGGAATCAACTCCGTTGATTCCGTTTATTGGATTTACATCCCCCCTTTCTGTTAAAGTCATTGATGTGTGGTACAGAATTCAATATGTTTATAAAAATACCTATAACTTAATGGAGCTCAATGGAATCAGTGTTGTAACTACGTTACATGGGCCACGCCCGCCAACGTAGATATGCATAGTGAATGACCAATAGTTAGAAAGATGAAAGCAGATAGGTTGAATTTGGATCCGGGAGATTAAACAAAACAGCTTTGTAGGATAGAAGGAAATTTAATGTTAGTATGAGAAGCAATGCTCGCAAGGTGCAGTGCTAGGTAAAGAGAAAATTTAAACATGATAATAAGAAAATTGACTACAGAAGTAGATTATAGAAATTACATAACAGTTATATGTATAAGTAAATATGTATATGAAGAGCCTGACTAAATGCCGGCTCGAAGCATGCTCTTTATATCGTAAATCCCTCTTAATTACTCCCTAATACATATTAATAATATTGCAGTCAGTAAACATAGGCCGTGGTAAATGATTACAATTTAATTATATCCAAAACGTTTATTCCAACTATTAATTAAAATACCCTCGAATTCAATCCGCACATAATTTAGTTTTCCAAGTAATCATCGCACCCTCGTGACGCGTGACCGCTCAATCCAAATGCTAATCCCGCTCTGCCGAAAACTCTGTTGGTCCTCAAGGCGTCTAAACTCATCGCGCATGCTCATTGACGTCTGCCGAATGTCCGAGAAGAATCTTTTGCTGAATTTACAAATAATTTTCGTGCGAAACCTAGTCTGAAATCCAAAACAATTCCCCTCGCAATGAATGCCTGCGATTCTCCTTTCTTGATTCTCCCCAAGGCCATCCAACTCTATTAATAACTCCCATAGTCTATGCATTCGTAGACACGTGTAATCTGATTGACTCTGAATAATCATGGCTTTTAACGTTAGAAATTAGTTACTTCGAAGCCCCCTGTAAATTCTCAATTAATGCTTAACATATATAATTTATAAAATTTATTTATTTATTTGTTAATTTTTAAATTTTTTTAAAATAAAATAAGAGAAGAAGGAAGGGAAAATATAAAAATTAAGTACAGAGAAAGGCTCTAGGCCGTTTTCTGTTCGCAGGGTCGGCTGGGTCATAGTTGGCGAGATTAGAGAGATCATTATCTAATGAATTGTGAAAGTTTACAGTTAATTTTTGAATAAAATTTGGAAAAGAAAGGAGACCAAGCTCCTCGTGGATATCAGTTACTATTGATCGTTTACTATTTGTCTAATGGGTATGTTTTGAGCTGCTTAATGATATGGTTATCTGTATCTGTATGGTTATCTGTATTGATATTGAATGGTTATGTTATGAAAGCTTATTGATATGATTATCTGCTGCATATGCCCAAACCGGCGCTGCGTAAGTTAAAAGTTACCTATAACTGTATCTCATGGCTCTATTTAACTAAATCGATTATAATCATTGAATCATGCTGAAACCTTCTTATCATCTACTCTCTTAGTATCTGTTCATTCCGGGCTTCCCCGTCTTGATATTTTTTTTCCTCCTCCGTTCTCGGTGCTTGCTAGAATCGAATAAATCGGTAGCGACGTCTAGTCTGCCAACCGACATGGCGTCACTTGTTGCTTCTCAGAATCTCTCTCTCCAAGCATGAGTTCATTTGTCTCTGTGCATTGTCCTGAAGATACAGTTCTATTACACCTTAATAAATCTAATTATTTTATGGTAGCATTTTCCCTACTATATTCACCATTGTAATCATAACTAGAAATTAAAAGATGTTTTTACACTTTTAATTTTAAAGTTGCAGAAAAGAAACCTCGTTTATTCGTTTTAATCCAGTTTTGTTCATTTCCCTCCTATTAAAAATCACTCTTCCTTAATTTCAGAACTATGATGCTTGAACCAAACAATGTGGTGATTATAATTTGTGTTATACAGCTCAGATAGAAAGAATAATTAACATGCTAATAAACCACATCAGCTTGGCATTTCAATACGGATTAATATACAGAGGCCGTTTGCACATTTTTTAGATTTTGGTAAGCGGTAATAAAAAACCGTTTGCTGCAAAAGAAATAATTGCAATTGTACTATGTTTTTAAAAGTCAAAATTCTAGTCTGCGGCTTGAAAGTTTTGTTTTTATTCAAAACGGCGTTTTTAACAAAGCAGTGGTTCGAAGGCTACATTTATGCTCTTTCCGAAGAGAAATATACATACTCCGTTATCCAAAAACGATGTGAGAGTCATGGTTTTGTGATATCTAAAGCGTCGATAGGTAATATCGTCAACAAGAAAGGAAAAAAACGTCAAATTGGAGCTTTAAGTGTGACAAAAATTCCAAACAAGTATCCAAGGAAAAAACGGACATCTTCGACTATTGCAAAGGTGCGTTGTTTAATGTTAAAAGAAAATCCCCCTAGTCAAAGGACAGTTGCAAAATCATTAAAATGCTCGGTGTCCACTGTAAACAAAATGATAAACGTTGATTGAAATCTTAAGAAAGCGAAAAAACGCAATGTGCATCGTCTTCTTCCAAATCATATGGCTGAACGCAGGACACGCTGCAGAATTCTATATGAGAAACACTTATTCAAAGAAAAAAGGAAAACAATTGTCACAATAGATGAATCATGGGTGTATTTAAATGATTGCAACAAAAAAAGAGCCATTTATTATCATAAAAGGGGAGAAAAAAATTTAAGTACATGGTTCATAGAATCGAAAGAAAGTTTTTCTAAGGGATTCTTGATTGTTGCTGGTTTTTCTTATAATGGCAAGTTAAAAATAAAGAGAGTGGAAAAAAAGGCAAGATTAACTCCAAATACTATCAGGAACATATTTTATCGCCAATTTTTCTGAATGAAATACCATCGTTTTACCCACAGTGCCATCAATCTGTGAGACTCTATCAGGACAAAGCTAGCAGTCACACATGAAAATCCACTGTAAATTTCCTAAAAGAAATGGAACAAAAAACTGATATCAAGGCCATACCCTTCACTGATATCCCTTCTAAATCTCCCGATGTATCACCTATGGATTTTTGTGCTTTCGGACTTTTAAAATCTGCATTATCCAAACGTAAAACCCTTACAGGACTCTGGAAAGCTGTTCAGGAGGAATGGGATAGAATACCTCTTCTGACACTTCAAAAGGCATTATTATCCTGGAAATTGCGGTGTCGAAAGATAGTTCAGAATAAGGGATGTCAAATAGAACATTTAAAACACAAGAATTTTATGTAATTTAGTTTTGTGAATACAATATACATCGTCTAAAAAATGTGTGAACAGCCTCTGTCTATATATATATATATGACTGACTTACTGATTGACAGATAACGCACAGGTCAAACCGCTGGACCTAAAGGGCTGCAATATTGCATGGCAGTCCTTCTTATAGTGTAGGGGTACACGGAGAAATATTTTTGAAAAATTCTTCTTATATTTTTTGAAATTAAAATTTTAAGCTGGTTTTGTAACTTTTTAAAGTTTGCATTTAAAATAATAATCTGAGGGTTATAAAATTTATATCACCAAAAAGAGCATAAAAATTCCTTTAAAATGAAATCTTTACCTCCATTTCCTGATTTTTGGTGAATTTCTAAAGATTAATTTTTAAAATTTAATTTATTAAATGCTGATCACGTGGTTTCTTTTCTTTTTGTGATACTTTAAATTAATTTTGCGTCACGTGCATAACAACGAAATAAATTGACAAAAAATATTAAAATACGGTAAAATATAAAATTTAACCACTAGACACATTGAGATGGAAGTTTTTTAAGTATTTACTTCAAATTAGTATGTTTTATGGATATTAATCATACAAATTAATTGCATACATTGACCGTTTAATTTATTATAATTATTTTTTTAGCATTAATTGCATACATTGACTGTTGTATTTAATTTGAATGTACTCCGTAGCGAAGCACGGGTATTCAGCTAGTCTCGTATAAGCAAGACATCCATATATATTCGTCTGCAAGCAGTTCCATATCTATAAATTTTGGTATTTCACCTTAACCCCCTGCCTGTATGTTCCAAAGTGAGTAAACTTGAAAGTATAGTAAGGCTGTCATTTAAATACATCAACACAGATAAAAATTTTAAAATAATTTAAACTGAATTAATTACGTCACAACAATTTTGTTATGAGACAAATGAGATCACAGTTTGATATAAATTAATGAAGAAGGACACAATTCTACAAAAAAGAGCTCGGGAAAGAGGAAGTGGCCCCTATTACAGAAACTGCAGGTTTTTGAGGGCCATTGAAAATCATGAAGACAGCATGGAATAACTTACTACTGTCCGACCACGGAAGCAAGGTCCCTGGAAGCTGTTACGCATGTGCGAGAAAAGCTAGTCTACTTAGAAAATAGGGGAAAACGTCATATTTTCGGATGTGTTTGTTTATGAAATACGGAATGTATTTCAGACTGCTTTTTGTCCGCAATTTTAAAGTTATTTTTTAAAACTTTATTTTTGATCGAATATGTGAATAATAATTTCAAAATAATAGAAAGAAAGAAGCAAATCTATTTAAAAAGTAGGAGTGTTATAGGAGTGGATATTTTCGGATTACATCAAAATCAAAATTACCTAAAGCTACGTTTTCGGTGGTTCTTTTTTTCTGACGTTTCCTCGGAGATTCAAATTTTGGAGTTTCTTCACCCTTTGCTTCTCTGCGTATTCTTTTTACTCTGGACATTGATATCCCGGTCATTTTACTAGCTCTCTTTAGGGATTGCGAAAGTGGAACAATAACATTTCCTTCTAGTGCTTCTTTATCACACAATTTAATTACATTGTGTATTACACGTTTACAATAACTATGGAACGGCTTATTCCGAGCAGTTGTGTTGGGTAAAGGATCCATTAATTTTAATATAATAATCAAAATAACAGACGAGGAAAAAGCAAGCAAGTGCAGTTAGTAACCGATTTTAAAGAATGTCGAGAGAATACGAGACTTTTCCCCCTCCTTCCTCAGCAGCCTTACCTACAGCGTGAATAGAATCGTCTTGGCACTATGCTAACCGTGGTTCTTCGTAGTGTGGTCGGACACTTTTACTAATAAGAAATTCATCGTCGTTGCTTTCCAATGAGATAAAACATTCAGCAATTATTTCAGTATGCCGCATAGGGTAGGTGGGGGCAAAGGTTTGCAGTTTTGAGTTTTTGGTTTCTTACGGGCCTCCGTTAGATCCTATCGCCCCAAAAAGTCACTTGTATTGTAGTTGGGTATCTCCTCTACCTTCTATAAAATAATGAATTTTTTCCCGAAATATTTAGTCACCGAATTTTTAATTTTGCCAAAATACCTGTTTGCGAACCTTTGCCCCAATCGGTGGGGCAAAGGTTCGCACTGCAAACCTTTACCCCACTCGTTGGTTTCTTACTGGATAGGGATCGAAAATCACAAAAAGAGTTGTCTAAATAATTTTATTTCACATTTTGTAATCTTTTTAAAGGTGTTACATATATAGAAAATCACAAATTGAACAGGTTAATCTCAATAAATTTTTTCTTAAACTAAATAATTTCAAAATGAAATATCAACTATTAGCACAGAAAGTTGAATCTAACAAAGAAATTCACAAAATGAAAAGGGGTTAATCTCAATAATTTTTTTCTTAAACTAAAGAACTTCCAATTAAAATATCAACTATTAACACTATCGTTATATTATATCTTAGGCTTTATTCATTCTTTTAAAATCCGTAAAAATTGAGCAAATTAAGGGGATGGGGGACATTACAAAGCAATTTTTGAAATTTTTACCTCAGAGATATGAAATTGGGCATAAATATTCATTAAAGTAAAACTATTTCAAACACCTTATAAAAATTTATAAATATTTAAAATTTTATTTTTTATATTTAAAAAATTGAAATTTTTATTATGTTTTTTAAAATGCTCCTCGCGATCCAATTTTTAACCTTATCCTTAATTTTGCATTTAGATTGCTTATACATTTTGATCAGGGTTATGTATTGATTTCTGCTTTCGTTGAATAATTAATTTTTAGGAAATATTTTTATGCTTGTACTCTGAATTCTCGTGAAATTTTTGTACTTTTCCACGCTTAAGTTAAACTTTGATAACCTGAATGATGTCTAAACCTGAAATGGATACATAACTTTATTTTAATGTATAAGAGGAGTCTTTGTAATAAATTTTATAAAATTTCGTCAAAAATTGTGACGCAAGGAGCATTTCAAAGACTTACAAATCTGGAAATTACTCATTTAGAGCTCTTTTCCCTACCCAGACCTTCGAAGCTTATAATGTCTTGTAACAACATTTAATTCCTTTATCTTGTAAAATAGGTCTTTGTTCAGAGCTATTTTATTTTTGTGTTGTACTAATTTATTTTATTTTTAATTTATGGATTTTCAAGCATTTTACAAAAAATTTTCTGATTAAAAACTGGCAGTTTTTATCAAAAACCATAATTTTTTTTCAAATTACAAAAATGTGAATTCCTATTAATAATAAAAGATGTTGTTAATAAGGATTCCTAATGAAAAGAGGACATGAAACAAATGTTAATAGTTAGAGAGGCAAAGGTTTGCAGATGGGGCAAAGGTTTGCACTGCGAACCTTTACCCCATGGCTCCTGCAAACCTTCACCCCATTTCGTGCTGGTTCTGTTTCTGCAGAATGGACGCCACTGTATTTGAGTTAACCCAAAACTTAAGGTAGGATTTGAAAGGTTATTTACCACCCTAACATGCGAAAATAAGCCCAAAACAGTTCGCGAGTTTGAGTGATGCTCAAAATTACTCAAAAGTTGCAAAAAATTACATTAAAAGAGACGAAAATAAACTTACCTCATTTTCTCTGCAAGAGGGGGTCTTAACTCCAACATTTTTTACGAGGCAACTGACTGGAAGTAGAGGAATGCACTGCCTACCCTATTCTTCCTAAAACTCTTCCCGGTCATTTTAAAATGTATGTGCGAACCTTTGCCCCATGCGAACCTTTGCCCCCACCTACCCTAAGTGTTGGATGTAATATTTTAGAGTAAAATCTAATTTTTATAGAATAATTTTCAGATGATGAAATTACGAAGTCTCGCGACTTGTTAAAAATCCTCCTATTAAATGGATTGTTTTCTGTACCGTTACCCTTTCATTAGCTCCAAAAGTGACATTCCCCCCCCCAGAAAAAACTAAAAAAAATTGGACAAAAATAGATGTGTAGTATATAAGTTATATGAAGTTTACAGAACACATCTATTTGAACGTAAAATAAAGAATATATTTAGAAAAAGATAAATATTAACACCAAAAAGAAATAAAGTAAATATATCATATTTATCAGCAGTAAAAAGAACTTCTAACCAAATAAGAGTTGGAGAGTGGGGTTACCATAGAAACTGGTAAGCGATTACATAAAATGTTGCCACTAAGTCGGAGTTTTTCTTGCAAGCAGTTTAAGGCCAAAAAGACACACTGCAAAATATTGCCTCTAAGTCTAAGTTTTCTCTTGCCAGCAGTTTAAGTTTAAAAAGATACATTGCAAATAAATGACTGTGATTATATCTCTTTCGGGAAATTATTTTACCGAAAAAAAAATATTTCAGGTAG
Organism: Dolomedes plantarius; assembly: GCA_907164885.2. Classification (NCBI taxonomy): domain Eukaryota; kingdom Metazoa; phylum Arthropoda; class Arachnida; order Araneae; family Dolomedidae; genus Dolomedes; species Dolomedes plantarius. The sequence continues at coordinate 42,295,922 of OU015490.1, forward strand.
TCTGCTCTAACGAAACTACTTGTAGGATTACTTATCGTTTGCTTACTTTTAAATGAAGCTAGAACATATAATAATTAGAATATTTTGTATAGTGGCTTCTTATTTTTTTTTTTACAAAATTATTAATTTGAGAAATACACTCTGACACATGTCTGAGAATAACTAAAGGACACGTACTCAAATTTAATATCTAATATTTTTTTATAATATCTAATTTTTTTTAAACGCATTTTGGTACTTTTCTGTTTACTGCTACTGAGTTTGGCTCGCTGCCAAAGTTATAACTCGCGAGGCAGGACAATTTTTTCCCTCCGAAGGACCATTATTGAGGAACGTAATCCTACGTTAAAATCGTTCATTTAATCATTCATTAAACTCTCTTTTTACATCGAAATAATTTTACGAAGAATGTCCTAATAATATGAATATTGTCATAATAATACGATACGAAAATTCGAATAAATTTACAAAGAATCAGCAAAAAGAAGTATCAACAAAATAAGAGGTCACCATAGAAACCGGTAAGCTGCTACATAAAATGTTGCCATTTTTAGTCTAAGTTTCTCTGGAAAGCAATTTAAGTTTATAAAGATAGATATTTGAAAATTAATGGCTGACTGTATCTCTTTCAGTGAATTATTTCACTAAAAAATATCATTTATTTAATTGTTCATTAAAAAGATAGATATTTAAAAATTAATGACCGACTATCTATTTCAGTGAATTCTTTCACTAAAAAATATCATTTATTTAATTGTTCATTAAATTCCTTTTTTTATTCCAAAATAATTTCATAAAGTATATCCATTTTATGTACTCCAAAAAATAAATAATAAAATTACTATTGCAACATTTTTTCATTTTTAATCTATACGTTTGAAATTCCGTTTTGTTGTCAGTGTTTTTCCATTGCACAAAACACGAGATTGATTGCCGGACGACAAATACGTTGTATATCAACTGAGATGACGAATGGTGCTCCGTAAATGGGATGAATGCAGCGCGGACTGATGCTGCGACCGTGTCGCCATCAACTAATCCAGTATCCATCTATTTTATGTTCTCTACATCTTGATAATCGCTTCCCTCCTTCTCCCTCCCCAGGTGTTCCGCCGGGAACAAATACCGGATAGCGACGTCTAGTCTGCGACCCGACAAGCAATGGCGTCACTTGTTGCTTCGCTGAATTTCCCTCGGGGCGAGGTTTCATTTGTCCCGATTAAATTCTACTTTAGGTAAATAAAAGGAAAGCATATCTCCCCGCTATCTTTTATTGCTAGTTTTTCAGATTAAAGTGATTTAAAGTGACATAACTGGTCCAGCATGCCATTGTTAGGAGTTCCATATATCATGGAAATGTATTACATAAAGATATCTTTTTAAATGATAAGAAAATTGTTGTCTTGGGATTTAATTTATTAGATGTTAAGGTGCTGATATTGGGCTAGATATCAGGAAGTAGGAGAATTTCAACTGTTATATTTCATTTTAACTTTGCAATTCGAATTTTCTAAGATCAATAATTCTCTTCTTCCTCTGTTTATCTACATATAGATGCGAGAGATGGATTTATGGTTTCTTGGCTATATTAAGTGATAAGGCTCTTATTAATAGCCTTGCGTATTTTACATAAAACTATTATAAAGAACTAGCATTATTGCCCGGCGTTGCCCGGGTAGATATATAGATATAAAATATTTGATGCATTCCATCCAAAGAAATGCTGGGCTGCACTCCCGCTCTTCATGTTCATCTGGCCAGACAGAATGCGCTTAGCACGTTTCGACTGAAATGATATACAAACAATAAGAAAGAAAGAAACTTTGAGCTTGCGGACCTTCGTCTGATTTTAAGGTCATTCCCAACCCTCTTTCTCCCGTGCATTGGAATTTGACGCCCCCCCTCCGTCATCCTCAAACCACCCCTCTTAACGCAGCTGGTCGAGGGGAATCCACAGGGGTAGACGCACCTCTATCGGGCACAAAAAACATTAAAAAATTAATTTTAAAAAACTAATTGAGCCCCAAATTTCGTTTTTCATGATTTAAGCTTCTCGGGTCCAAAACATTAACTGTGCCGAATTTGGTCCCGGTGGGTGAAATAGTCTATGATTCTATAGCGGACAAACAAACAGACAAGCTCTTATATATATATAGATAATAGAAAAAACTAGCAAGATTCAATGTTTCATTTTGCTGTACTTTTTCTTTTTGATTCTGCCGGAATTGTTGTTGACATTGAGGGTTTGTTTTTGGTATTTTTTTCGCACTCTGAAGTTGATTTTGGATTTTTTTTTCTCTTTCGATACTCATTTTGATGCTGAGCATATGCTTTCACTATTATTTCTCTGTAATGCATCTAAATAGTAAATAGTAAACACCCGAATCACATGTATATTAAATGAATGTAAACAGTAAATACTTTTATTAAGTTATATGATTTATAAACTTATTTTTCTAAGTTTGCATCATTTACACTTGCTGCAGTTTCTGTTTCTCGACTTTCCATTATAAAATTGCAATAATGACACAATATAAATCACGTGTGAATTAAAACAATAACAAACAAGCAAGGTTAAATACAAACATATTAATCTAGTCAAAGTAACCAGTGCCCAAACACAAGAATACCAGGCAATCACCCAAAAACCCTGACAGCACCACCGAGGTCCGAACTCGGGAACTGTCACACTCCAGACCAAGCCTATAGCACCACGCCATCTCGATTATGCAAAAACCACTAAAAAAGAGAAAGAGAGGGAAAGGTCGTCTGGAGGGGGCATAACGCTTTTCTGTTACGTCATGATTTCTGCCAGTTCACTCTACTGTAAGCCACGTAAAAGAACTTCCAAAAATTTAAATGATTTTCTCAAGATTTAAAATAATACATGGCCTAGAATGATAGCATTGTTTTATCAGATAGCTAAACACGTGGAACACACTTCCAGCTATTCAACTCAACTTTTAGATTTTTGTGGGTTGGTTTCTTATTGCATAACACAGTCCAATTGATGACAGCTATACACACTTGGTTTTGAATAGCTGTCGAAACAATATATAGTGTAGCGTACTGGAAATATGGTCTTATTTTTTCCCGAGACCCCACAAGAGCTTGAAACACAGCTGCGTATTTTTGAAGGAATGTGTTGCTCGGTTCCACCAGTTCGGAACACGTGGGGGGATTAAAACCGTTTTCCCCACAGATCAGCCAGTAAAGTTGTCATTCTAACGTTTCTACAAGGTAATAAAGTTCGGCGTCTACGAAGAAACTGTCACGAACGTTTGCCGAGCCCCTTGTTGAGGGAGAGACGCTAGAGAACGCGGCCTGTGCGGATGTGTGTTTTAGGCTCCGTATGTTGTGAATCTGCACGGAATTTTAATTGAATATGTTGCACTGTTTAAATGTTAATTTTTTTGTTAATAAATTGTTGAGTTTTTGTTTTAAAAATGTGGCCTTCGTTTGTTAATTAGAACTCTGTCTTTCTTTGTTATGGATCCCATGGTAATAATTTTTAGCAACGCCTCAGAGAGAATCGCCTTACCTACTTGTCGTGACGCTACAATAGAAAGGTTATTTCTAATAGATATCGGGATTACTGTTGAGAAACTTTCGACATTTAATTAATTTATAATATAGGCAGGGTCAAAAAGTTCCTGGATTAGGTGAATTACAAATTATTAAAAAATGGAACAATAATTTTACCTTATTGGCCTTCAAAGTACTTTCCTCCTGCATCCGCACACTTCTTTCAGCGTTCGTATAACTGATCAAAACACTCCTGGAATGCATTTTTTGAGAGGTCCTTCAGATGCTCCGTCGCATTTTCGATCACCTCATCTGAATCCACAAAACGGTGTCCCTTCAATTTCATTTTCAGCCGTGGAAACAGGTAAAAATCCGCTGGTGCTAGGTCGGGGGAATAAGGAGGGTGTTACAGAGTGGTAACACTGTGTTTGGCAAGGTACTTTTTCACAATCAGAGCGCGATGTTGTGGAGCATTGTCGCGTAAGAGAAACCAATCGTCTGTTGTCCATTTTTCAGGTCGTTTTCTTGTGATTGCATCTCGTAGTCGTTTAAGGATCTCCAGGTAAAGTTCTTTATTAACAGTTTGGCCTTCAGGAATAAATTCGTAGTGAATAACGCTATCGTAATCGAAAAAAAAAACCCAACATCAATTTCCCTCGGAAGAGGAGGGGCGCCCAGCCCGAGGGTCATCTTCTACGTTTGTGCGACCATCAAGGAAACGCTTATACCACTCGTACACAGCCGTTTTTTTTCATTGCATCGTTTCCGTATGCCTTCTCCAGCATCTCGAGCGTTTCAGAAGGTGATTTTTCGAGCAAATCGCAGAATTTGATGTTTGCACGCTGCTCTAAAGACGACATTTCAAAATCCGACGAATAAAAAATTCTCTTTGTCAGAAATGATCTGCAGCTAACGCCGACAGTACCAGAAATGCATTCCAGATGGCTGTGTGTTTTCCTTATTAGTGCTGCCAACATCCAAAAAGGATATTTCCCCTCCAACGAACACCTGCGTGAATGTAGGCGACCATTCCGGGAATTTATTGATTCTACCTCGTATATTAAGCTGACCAAAAATTTCGTTCGGATTTTAAGTAAGAATAATAACCGCATGTCTCATTTTCACCAATAAATTTAGTGAACAACGTATTCACCTTTATGTTCCACTACATTTTATGCCATCTTTAAGGCAACTTCATAATTCAGTATCCCCAAAACTTTTTATCTTTTTGTGTAAAGGACTGATCCAGGTGCATTTTGCAATCTTCCCGGAAATGGAAATGATTTGTAACGCTAGATTCGGGTATTTTGATTTTGAACGATGTCGGCTATCTCCCGCGTTGTATAACGTTGATTGGTCTCCATTAATGTCCCGATCGGATCGCTTTACACATCAACTGCCGGACGATGGAGCATTGTCCAGAAAGAAATCTCCAACATGAAACTTCGGAAACGACTTTTGACACGTTCTATCAGACGCAGAATCTTCTTCATACACTGCACAAATCCCATTTTTTTATTATTTTGGTGTGTTTTAGTTGCATTTTTACCTTTACTGAAATAATAAAGCATAATTTACCGAAAATTTTGTTTATTTTCTCTCATTTTCAATAAGAAAATAGCTACATAAAAACTGACTGATTTTGATAAGATTTTTTTTAATGCACTGTGATACGACAGCTGACAAAATACAATCTAATCCGTGTTTAGGCTGGATATAGGAACGTTAAATCCGTAGGATGTAAAGTTCCTCTATGAGGTCAGAAAGGGTGCGAAAGGGTACGATCCCCCCAGTTGTCGCCCCTTGGGGGGGGGGGGTGCTAGGTCGGAATTGAGGTGGCACCTGGCTCAATCGGACCCTTTTTGCTTTTTTATAAACCGTAGCCGCACCCTCTTGTAACGGAAATTAGTTGTATTTTTCATATGTAGAGGGCGTTAGTCGTCCAGTGTTTTATGTGAAATCAAAATTGCTTTGCATTTAATATTCTTCAGTGTAAAAACGTTTTTTTTGTATTGAACCACCGAGCTGAGTATGGACGTCCGTTTAATGGACGATCATATAATAAAGGAATATTAACTAGAAAATGAGTAGGCAGATTTTATTTGAGTCTGGTTAAATATTTTTGTTAAACCTCTAAGCCCACTAGTCTATATGGACCTGGTCTGGAATTCTAGAAACAGCAACAACAACAACAATCTAATAAAACTGATTCGAATGAATTTAAAGACAACAAATCTCTAATCGAACCCTCTCACAGAAAAAAAAACCCGAATGAACTTTTTGGCCAACCCAATAAAAGCAAATTTTAAGGACGTTTGGGGATGCTTGGTCAAAATTGCGGTGCCGACAGAGGGTGATGTTGGTTCATCTATAACTGGGGTCGTCAACTTTTTAATACCTATCGCCCACTTTTGTATCTTTGTTGATGACAAATTTTCTTTACCGCCCACCGGTGCATATAAGCAGTGACTTAATTTAGCGCAAGTGCGAAATAAATTTTAGAGGGGAGGGTTTGCGAAAAATACGTACTTAAATTTATCTTTTTATTTATACTTTATGTGCTCGTATATCTATACTTATATAAAAGCCTAGAGTAGAAAAAGTGTAGGTAACCATAACGGGACGGACCAAGTCGAGAACATCTTAACATTGCGACGCCATTTTCTGAAATTTTTCTTGAAAAATAATACCACAAAAGTTACATATTTTGAAAGCCCTTTAAAAATATGAAAATTTCAAGTGAACACCCTAGCTGAAAACCGTTTAGTTTTTGAAATATCTTCAAATTAAAATATCCATTGAAAAGAATCATTTATTCAATCGAGTCATTCACTTGAATTTCGAATTCATTTTACTCCATGGTTTTTCATATTCCCTTTAAATAACTACATTTTTAATGTTTAATTTTAATGTTAATTAAATTGTGTTTCACGTTTTATTTTTGTTTTATTTTATCGTTGTTTACTGCTGTTTAAGTATCGTTTTCAGCAATGCCTGCTGTGTGGTGAGTCATTCACTTTTGAAACAGTTTTGGTTTAGTTTTGATTTAGTTTTGTTTTGTTTTGTTGTTTACTGCTGTTTAAGTACAGCATGAAGCTACAGAAGGAGCGTAAGCTTCAATGGGGAATTTTTCGAAAAATGGATCGATTATTGTCGCTCACCGGTAGATGGCGCGACTTGTAAGAGAAGTGACGATTTTTCATTGAGTTATACGGCGTGATGGTGGAAGTCATACCTTCCGTGGTCAATAAGATTGATGACCATGATTATTTAATGATATCATCATCAGATTTTGTAATAAATTATGTTGCTGGTTATGTTGTTAGGAGGATCAGCAGATTTTCTAAATGTGACCAATGCATACAAAATTAATCACTACAAACAATAATACTGATCAAAATAAATTAATTTTTTTAAAAAGTAAAGGTTCCTTAATATACCTTTCAGATTTGTTTTTAAAAGTCATTAATATTCTCGAAATGGCAATAATCAAAACTCTAAATTTTAATAAATTAAATGATAAACTAATTTTTCAAGTGATAAAAGAGATTTATACTGGTCCTCCTATGCCAGTAATTGGTTGCACTGAGCAACATAACTTTAATTTAATTCAAAAGGTTATGCGTATGGTTGTCCGTGTCAAAGCCGCCGCTATTACACGTGTGCACCATCTAGTGGCGGCGACAAAATGTGAGACACATTTTTAACACTGAGCTGCTCCTCCTTCTGTAGCTTCATGAAGTACAGTTTTCAGCAATGCCCGATGGAAATGATGAATCACCTCTTGAAACGCTGATCAACATTCCGTCATTTTTGATGGGGGTTATATACTAGTATTATACATAAGTAGCTGTGGATGGCTACGGAGCACATTCGTTGCTCCTTCGTCCACGAGTATACTTCGAGAAGTGACCGGTGAATTCTTACCTTTTAGAGATGGAATTCAAAAAAAAAATTGCAAAAGCATATTTTAAAAAGTCAAACACTCGAATGTGTTAGCAGTGTATTTGATATATGGAGGAAGAACAAAATTTGTAAGAACGGACAAAAATTTCCACCGCCCACCATAAAAGCTTGAACCGCCCACTAGTGGGCAGTAGGGACCAGGTTGACTAACATTTATCTATGAGGTGGTTCTATTGAAATCAACCAGAGATTCTCGCGGGTTATGTGAGAATGTTTTCAAGGACATGCACACCTGCATTGGCAAACAACTTTTGTTATTTCCTTTAACCATAACAATTCTCACTGTTTCTGTCAGATGCATCAGTTTCAAATCCCCCCGATCAAATTAACAGTAAAAAATGCATTTTTTAAATCGTCTTTTCTTTCACCTGTAGTCTTTAACCCTTATTATTATTCTTCAGGAAAAGGGATAATTAAATTTAATTATGCATAAATGTAGATTCATTAAGGGAAAGTTGGACAAAATAATTCTCAGGAGACAATTTTTCTTTGTTTAAAGCATAATATAAAGCTTTTAGAATCAAATACCATTGAATGAAGGATGTTGCTATGATAACATTGTCAAATACATTTTCAAGTTGCATTGTCCCATATACTTTAGACATTTTCTGCTATACTTTTATACCTTATTCTGTTTACCTCGGAATAGAATTTTTCTCGATTTGCCATCTTTAAAACGAAATATCTTAAGTTCCTTGAAAGATATCTCTCTGAAACTTTGCACATCGTTTCTTTCCTCTATATTTTCATTATATTGCGTCCAGGATTTTTGATTTAGGATAAAAATTTTGAAATATTGCCACCGGGAAAATAGTTTCTCTAAAAAATGTTTTCTTTTCGTCCTTTGAGGTGATCTGGAATTTTTTAAATTCTGAAGACAATTTTTATAATCTCTCCTAATGTTCAAAATGGAAAACATTAAGCTAAAACAGTTATTAGTTTGCATACGTATATCAAACACTATGAACACTTTAATTTTTAGACATTAAATTCTTTTAGAACAAAATTTTAAATTATTCAAATAACTTTTATACTTCTAAATGATTCTTATATTCTAAAGACATCTTAAGGGAAAAATCATAACAATCATAACAATTTTGGCTTGTTTTAATTAACCAAAATGCATGTTACGTTATTAAAAAAAATTGTCAAAAGTGGTTTAGTTAAGAATGCTGGGTAATAAATAGCCATATCGGATTCGCTCAGCAAATTTTTATTATTTATTCTGCTATTTTATTCATTTTAGAAATTTTGTCCAGCAAAGGAAATTAATTGTGCTTAAAACATAGTACACCAAATCTTTACCTCGAATAATTCAAATTTAAAACTATTATTTGTGTATGTTTTAAAGAATGAATAAATTACCCTAGTGAATTTTTTTCTCTATTATGGCGCACAATTAAAAAAAAAAGAAGTACCTTCAAATGCAAGTCGACATTCATTGGACAAATATTCCCCATAGGTTGACACTGAGGTGAAAGTTAGAACCCATGTTAGAGTTCGTTCTAATCGAACTTCTGTCCTCGCTGAGTCATCGTCAAGGTGTCACGCACTTAATTTAAGTGCTCCCGTTCTTAGTTTCCTCTAAATTAGAGGTAACGGATTTTTACACGCCGGTTTCTAAGCCAGGACGGGTACCGATCCAGGCTTTAAACCGAGCCCTTTCATCCAAATTATGTGGCCTATTGGCAAATCTTATTTCGCAAACTCACTACATGTTTTAATTAATCCATATGCGTTCGGAGCTTAAAGTACGCTCTTCGCGCATACTAGGTACTCTGTAAACTAAAACTCCCTTGACCTTGACAGTGAGGTGAAAGAATCCCACATGGCTACTATCCAGATGAATTTCAGATACCAATTACTGGAAAATTGCAATTCAGTGTTTTAAAAGCGTGAGGGAACGATTAATAGAATAAACACATGCATTGCATGACACTGCATTTAAAAAATATCAATCTTGCCCATCAGTTCAAAACAGTTTACTTTATGTCGCTGAAGTTGACATATTTTAATATTTTAAAGCAGTGGTGGGATTCAAATAAACTAACAACAGGTTCTATAACCTAATTGACCATTTTAAATATACCAAAAGATAAAGCGAAAGGTAGTTTGATAATTAATTCATGCATTAAATACACGTGCCTCCCCCAACTTAACTTGAAATAAATTAAAACGTCAATAGAAGTTCAGTTAAAATCGGAAAATTGTAGAAAACTTTTAAGAAAGTTGGTTTTTCCACCGCTTTTTCAAACTGTGAAACTGAAGATTCCGATTATGTCTTTGGCCTTAAGGCTGCTATGTACTACGAAAAAATTCGTATTTCCCTTTTCCTCTTCTTGCAGACTCTTGTGGTGGGAGGAGTCCAGTTGACAGTTCAAGAATTCCATCCCCCCCCTTAGGGTTGACATTTTGAGGGATTGTAATGGCTCTCTCTTTATAGGGGGGTTAAGCGCTGCCCCCAAATTGTTTATTTAAAACATACTTTTGTCAACTATTTACAGGTGCATAAATGCTGATAATCCAATAAAATTGGTATTGTCAGATAGCCTGAACTTTTCTGCAAAGCGCTACAGGATTCATTTTATAAATTTCGTCCACCGAAGGAATTTATGAGCGTTTAAAACACACTATACCAGATTTTTCCCCGAATAATTTAAATTTTAAAATATTAATTGCATTTAAAAAAAATGAAAAATGTAAACAAATGTAAAATTTCTTTCTCTATGACGGAGTACAATTTTTTAAAAAAAATCTTTGAATCCAAGTCGGCAATCCGTAGACAAATTTTCTCCATAGGTTAACACTGAGGTGAGCGAATCCAATGAGGTTTGTACATAGCAGCCTTAGCATAGTTTTTAATAATGATATGATCCATAAAAAAAATTCGATGCTATATTTTTTTCTCATTTTATTTATATTATATTTATTTTTCTCACTGTATAACTTTTGAATACTACCCAAACATCAATTCTAATGTTATTCAATTTAAAAAAAAATCATAATATTTCATATTTTAAGGGCCGCCCGACACTCAATGCGCTGAGGAGAGCCCTAACTGAATTCAATTCGTGCCCCCCCCCCCCCCCCAAAAAAAAAAAAAAAGTTAGAAGCCAGCTACGCCTATGAAGCCAAGTAGGACCATCTGTATAAATGATTGCCCTTGAAGCATCACAGTACGGACCAGTAGCTTTGTGTAGGGTAGGTTTATTAAAAAAAAATTGTCTTGTGAAAGATACTGCTGGTGTTCATTAGAAAACGGTTCTCAGAACCGGGGTGAACCGGTTGAATCCCACCACTGCTTTTAAACTATAAATGACCAAAATGTAACCTTCAGGGGTCAGGTACACATTTAAAATTTCTTTTATTTATTGAGTTAAAATTTTGAATTTTTTTTGTGATAGTTAACCATATAATTTGTAAACAAAATCAGATCATAAAACTTCGCATAAAGTTTTAAAAAAATTTTAAAGTTTGAAATTTAAAAAAAAAATGGGGTAATTTAAAATCGTTATAACTCGAAATATTATTTGCCGAATTTCAAAATTTTTCATTTAATTAAACATAAATATATAAGTTATAATTTTGATTCAGCGTTATTTTAAATATTAATTAAAACAATTTAAATTTTTTAGAGTAAATTTTTTTTTATATATGATGTAACTTATTTTAAAAAAATCATATTTTCAAAAGTAAATATTTTTTTTTTCAAATTTGCTGAATCAAAATTAAAGTAAAACAATTAAAAAAGCCATGTTCCAAGTTTGAACCATTTAGCTTTAGCGGTTCTCGACTTATAACAATTTAAAGACGAGAAATGGGGAAAAAACCTATCATGCAGATAAACGCATTTACAGGTTTAAACACGGATTGGCCACTATTAGAATGCTGAAAAAACAAAAAAATAATATCTCCTGTTCTAATTAAGATAGAATCATTATTTAAACGTCATTTTAAGCGGAGAATAATACAATTTTTTTTAATACAATGATTAAAAACTTTGAAGAATTTTGTGTCCTGGACCCCCTTAAATGATTGAAATAAAGCAATTATTGAAGAACGAATCAAACCCTCTCCCTTCCCCTGAAAATTTTTGGTTTCTACTCCTCTGCTTTCCGTTTTAGAAAATAGTGTTCGATGGTGCCATGACAACCGCCGAACATTAATTAGAAGAAAAGATCACTGGACTATCACGATTGAATTTGTTTCATTTTGCTGTGCTCTGATAGCACTGTTCGAAACACGCGATATTTGTCTGGCTATGCATGTGAGGAGTTAAACACACAATGACCGTATGTTTAAAAGACGAAAAGGAGAAATGTGACTTCAGATAAACCGAAGAAATGAGAAATATTTGCTTCAGTCCCCTTTATTATACCGTCAAAGTACACAGAAATGTCTTTCTATTGACTGATGTGAATGAACTTAAGATCCTACAAACTGCGTTTAATTTAGATTTAAGGTGACGATTAAGATGATGATTACGAACAAAATAAACAATAAATGAACGTATAAAAGGTCAAATATACATCGTGTTTCTGAACATTTCGTACCGCTTCCTGTACGGTTAGCTCGGAATTCTGAAAACTTTACAGTTTAGAATTAGTGGACGTGCAATAAATAGATTTACTTGCTTTTAAGTTGGAGGAGATTAATGAAAACGATAACTTTAAATCATCTAGTATTAAGAGAGTCAACTTTGCTGCAAATTTCATTTTGCTTTTTAGATTGAGACCAAATTATTCGAAGTTTTTAAGAGCAGCGAAGAAAAAAATGTTTTTACAGTCAAACCCCGTTATAACGAACTTCAAGGGACAAAGGCTTTGTTCGCTATATCCGAACCATAAAGAAAAATGTTAGAGTTCACAAAATGTATAACTCATTAGTTGCTATGTATATTCAATAATGATTTATTGAAAGAATGATAAAATCTATTAAAAATGATCATTAATGAATTAAATTGACTAGAATTGACTACATTAAACTGACAAAATACTAATTAAATTAACTAAAAATGAAGACAAATTGGAATAAATTGATTTTATCTTTAATAGTTGCTTACTGTTTTGATACAGAAATAATCGGTAATCTTCTGCTGACGTGATGCCGATTTCAAAAACATTTTATGAATTTCTTTGTTCAATACATCAAATGACTCCAACACTCTTTCTTCCACTATTTGTGTTGACAAAAACTTATTAATTACACTCATCGCTGCTGTAGCATCTTAGATGGTGGAGATTTCGTCATTTATGTGCTCCTCTTCATCAGCATCAGAAGGCGAATCTTCGATTTCAGAATGATTCATTTTAATTCCTTCCACAATATCTTCATCAGTCAGATTTTCACATATACTTCATCATCACATGTTTCGAACAATTGCACGCCACAATCTGAGAATGATGAAATTTTGTGCGTTTCTATCCACATCGCGATAGGTAAATCTTCCTCAACTTCTTCTTCATCATTCTTTGCTTCTTCAAACATTCGTTGCACCTTCAACATTCTTAAAAAGTTTAAAAATTTTGAAAAATTCAGTTGTCGACTAAAAAAAAATGTTCGTTATAGCCGATTCTTAAGATTTCGGAGGTTTGCTATAAAAGGTTAAATTAGCATTAAATACAATAGAAAAATGGCGGGACCAAAATTTTCGATCATTATATCCAATATTTCGTTATATACCAGGTTCGCTATAACGGGGTTCGACTATATATATCAAATGGGATCTTTATTAATCACTCTACAGAAAAAGGAAATTGCTCAAATGGATGAATAAAAAATAATACTAATAATTCTATCTGCCACTAACTGTTACCGTATTTTTCATCTTTGCTGCAAAAAAAAGTACCACGGGACCCACGGACAAAAATTTTTGAAGTGTTTGGGCTCCCTTTCTATCCAGAGAATAATCAAGATTTTTTTCGACTTACTTGACCATTTGCTTGTTTGTAAAAGAAATGGTAAACTAATATGTTAATAGAGGCAGCAAAACATGAAGAAAATCGCTTTAAAAAACTGTATTTACCGTGAAATCTTGAGTATAATGCGCACTTTTTTCACATTTTAGTCCACAAAAATGAGGGTGCGTACGAATTATACTCTTGTAAAAAAATGTAGTTTTAAACATTGAATATACTATAAACAATAGATGAGCTGTATTCAAGTGAAAGTGATTAAGACTGATAATTTCACAGTATTGTTTGTTTAGAATTAAAAATTTAAGTTTTTTTTTTTTGCTACCGAATTTGACGTTTTCGTTTATTTTTATTGCAAATTTTATTTATGTTAATAAGTATTTGTGAAATTTTTAAATAAAATACTGAAAAGTTATGGGTATTATAGTCATTATTCATAGTATTATAGTTATGGGTATTATAGTATTATAGTCGAATTTTAATTCTTTCCAAAAATTTCGAGCAAAATCAAACATGCGTATTATACAAGTGTGCGTATTATAGTCAAGATTTTACGGTAAGCTTATTTTACAGTTACTTAGAGCGAACATCTTAAACTTTTTCTGTTTCTTGACTTGTTCAATAAATTGTGCTTTTTTTCTTAATGTATAAATGCTCAATCTGGGAAGTAAAGTTGACGTTAATAATCCGTTAACAGTTAATATTTGAGTTTTGCAAACGTTGCCATTATACTAAAAGATTTTAGAATTATTTTTCCAAGTTTTAAAGATTTAAAAAAATGATATTTACATCATTTTTGATATCATTTTGTTTCATCTTCATCCCTAGACTTTTAATTCATATAATAAGCTTTGGTTAGTTTTCCTTCCGGCATTTTTCTTACCACTAGTGAGGAAATGAATATTTCTGTATTCAGTCTTTCAGTTCAGAATATTGATCTTAAAATGCAATGCACAGATTTTACAAAATCGTTTTAATTTTCATCTATATATTCAACTACACTGAAGTGCCACTGAATTAGGGATAGCAAAGCCTATGCAAATTGTGTAGCGCTGCGCATCATGTATGCGCAAGTGAGGGCGCTGTGGTAACTGCATATATAGCGAGTACTGTGGTTGTTCTGAATTAGTTGTTAGAATTGCCAGTATGGGTAAACTGCCTCATTTAGACGCCTTCGATCGCGGACAAATCGTAGGTGCGCGACGCATGGGCCATTCAATTTCCGAAATCGTCAGACAGCTAGGATATTCAAGGTCGACAGTGTCAAGAGTATACCAAGAATACATGGATGGTGGAAAAAAAAAACTGCAAAGGACAAACTGCAAAGGCAAACTGCAAAGGACAATTAGCCTTGACAGTGCGTGGTGAGAGACAGCTCAGGCGTATTGTACGTAGCCAGCGAAGCCACACATTAGCTCAAATTCCCACCCAGTTTAATGACGGTGCCAGTCGTACAGTCAGTAAACGGACTGTGTAACGCTCGCTTCACCGTATTGGTTCCGGGAGCCGTCGAACTACGAGAGTACCATTGCTCTATACTCGCCATCGGGCTGCACGTCTTGCCTGGGCAAGAGAGCACAGAGACTGGAGTGTAGACGACTGGAAACGAGTAGCATGGAGTGATGAGTCTCGATTCCGACTACTTAAGGCCGACGAGAGGCTGAGAATATGGCGTCAGGCTCATGAAGCCATGGATCCTGCATGCCTGGCTGGAACTGTACAAGGGCATAGTGGCTCAATCATGGTCTGGGGTGTTTTTTCGTGGCACAGTTTCGGATCTTTGGTGCGTGTACCAACCTCCCTCAATGCAATTCGGTACGTAGAGTTGCTGGGTGATCACTTCCATCCGTTTATGCTGTTCTGTTATCCGCACGGTAGTGGAGTTTTCCAGAAAGACAACTGTACCTCTCACAAGTCCCGGTTGGCTACTGGCTGGTTGGATGAGCATTCCTCTGACTTCTCTGTCATGAATTGGCCACCTAGAAGCCCAGACTTAATTCTATTGAGCATCTTTGGGATGTTTTGGAACAAGGCGTGAAAGGCCATCACACAGCACCAAAGAACCTTAGTGAATTATGGACAGCTTTAGCCAATATTTGACAAGTCATTCCCGTGGAACGTTTCCAGAAACTTGTTGAATCTATGCCTCGTCGTGTGGCAGCCGTTATCAAGGCCAGAGGAGGCCCAACTCGTTACTAGGTAGGTATCCCTAATTCAGTGACACTTCAGTGTATTTTAATTGCTTGAAGAGAACAAAATGCAAGCAAAACACCCCCCGTGGGAGGCTGTATGTTGATATAATAGCATGTTAGTTGAGTTTAGTTTAGTACGCATAAATTCTATTCGTGAATTTCAAAACCCGGTTCTATTCTCGATATTCACGAACAGATTTTTTTCTTTTGTGCATTTATAATGAATGCATTTAGGATGATTTTTTATTTCCTATTTCCTTTCCCTTACTTTTGGTACAAATTTTTCTATCATTCATAACAGGCTAAAAAAATTTAAGGTAGTCTCGTCTAACGAAACTACCACGGGTTATTAATGTAGGATTACTTATCATTGCTTATCTCTTTCGTATGTATATTTTATGTATGTGTTATGTATATATGTATGTATATATATATATATATGTACGTATGTATATATATACACATATGTATGTCAAAATTTTGACGCATTTTGGTACTTTTCTGTTTAACTGTTTACTGCTTGCCCAAGCGATACAGACTGGGTTTGGCGCGCTGTCAAAATTATGACTCGTTTCAACGGACGGTTTTAGCGTCTGAAATTTTGCTTTCCGGAGGACCGTTATGGAGGGACCTATGTTAAAATATCATCACAAGAAAAGCAAAATTCAAATATAAAGAAATAAAATAAATCGATATAGGGAAAACTAAATAGTTTGAAATAGGTTGTGTTGGATTTGAAAGCAACAAATGATTCTGTCCAACACAGACTAACCAAGAACTCACCTGTCCTAGGGCAAACTGATTGCACGACCCTAAAAAATTTACTGTAAGACGCATAAACGTAACAGATATACACATTATGCTCGTTCAGCTGTCTAAACGTCCAACGTAATTTGGTAAGTTCTTGTGACATCAAAGTGATTGATTACGTTTATTTAGATTCGGATATTATTTCCCTGGAACTGAAGATTATGTGATTTTCTAGACATATTAGTTCATCTATTCCAAACTTTTGATTTAATATAGAGCTGTTTAGTACACCGAGTTTCACGAAACAGTTGAGAGCAGAACAGTTTCGCAGATAAATATCGTGCAGTTCCACGTATTTATGCAATTTTAGTTACATATGAGAAAAACTGAAAAAGACTAATAGATTTATGAACTACCATTAGCAAAAATGATTTTAGGGGAGAGAAAAATATTAAAAGTAGGTCTGTTTCTGACGATTATTATGAAGCTTTTGACAAGTCTAGAAATATATAAATTAAATCACTATAAAAGGGAGACATACTACTTAAAAACGCTATTTTTAAAATATCATATGCCTTATGTATTGTTTCGTTTTAAAACGCTATTTTTAAAATGACATCTGATTCATTATGACCTGTTTCGTTTAAAAACGCTATTTTTCAAACAATATCTGATTCCCTAAGAACTGTTTCATTTAAAAATGCTATTTTCAAAAGGATATCAGATGAATTAAGACTTGTTTCGTTTAAAAACGCTATTTTTAAAACGACATCTGATTAATTGAAACCTGTTTAATTTAAAAACGCTATTTTTTAAACAATATCAGATTCCTTAAGACTTGTTTCGTTTAAAAACGCTATTTTTTAAACGATATCCGATTCATTAAGACCTGCTTCGTTTAAAAAAGCTATTTTTCAAACAATATCTTATTCCTTAAGAACTGTTTCATTTAAAAATGTTATTTGTAAAAGGATATCAGATGCCTTAAGACTTGTTTCGATTAAAAATGCTATTTTTAAAATGATATCTGGTTCATTAAGATCTATTTAATTTCAAAACGCTATTTTCTAGACAATATAAGATTCCTTAAGACTTGTTTTGTTTAAAATGCCATTTTTAAAACAATATCAGATTCCTTAAGTCCTGTTTAGTTTTAAAACGATATTAAGAACTGTTTCGTTTAAAAATGCTATTTTTAAAACGATAGTAGATTATTTTATCTCTGTTTTGTCTTTCATCATTCATGGATTACGAAGATTGCAAGTTAAAATCAATTTTTAAAATCATGTTAAAATCAATCAAGCCTGCAAACGGGTAAACCCTCTACACAGAAACACTACGAAAAATGAAATTAATAATTTATTGAAAAAGGTCGCTTTTCAACCTGAAAGAGCATTTGGGTCCTTACAGTATAATTAAAAACTTGCATCTAATATAACTCTTAACACATTATATTCAACATTATTTTTGAAATAAAACAATTTTCTGTTCTGTAATTTTTAGTGATCTAGTTTTACATTTTTATCAGATCGTGAATACGTCCATAAGTTTCGAAACTTTTTCTTTCTTCCATCGTCACAGGTGGTATGCCCTTTTCAACAACTGCCCATTTGAGGAGTACGTCACGAAATCCATCGCCAAAAACTCCAGAACCTAGCGCCGAAAACCGTGTTTCCCTCTTTTTGACCAGAATCACTGACCATTAGGATTTAACGACTTCGAACACATTTTACTTCTTTCTTTGCCCTTTCTTTTTTTTTATATCCGGAGCCATACGTGTTCTCATTTCCTCTTCTGTCTTCTCCAGACATGGCTGTTATTGAAGTTCCGAAAATGCCGTGTCTTTTTATAAATCTTCGTACTGTGAATGGGGAGAAACTTTCGAAGTAAGATGATAGGAAAAAAAATATTTTGATAGAGGAAGATGTGTGTGGTGTATTTTGGGGAAGTGGATGGCAAATAACAAAATAAATAAGTATATATATATATATATATATATATATATATATATATATGTATAGATAGATATTTAGATATATAGATAGTTTTATCTATCTATCTATCTATCTATCTATCTATATATGTATATAAATAAATAAATAAATATATATATATATATATATATATATATATATATATATATACACTGAAGTGCCACTGAATTAGGGATAGCAAAGCCTATGCAAATTGTGTAGCGCTGCGCATCATGCATGCGCAAGTAAGGGCGCTGTGGTAACTGCATATATAGCGCGTACTGTGGTTGTTCTGAATTAGTTGTTGGAATTGCCAGTATGGGTAAACTGCCTGATTTAGACGCCTTCGATCGCGGACAAATCATAGGTGCGCGACGCATGGGCCATTCAAATTCCAAAATCGTCAGACAGCTAGGAATTTCAAGGTCGACAGTGTCAAGAGTATACCAAGAATACATGGATAGTGGAAAAAAAACTAGCGATCGGGAAAACTGCAAAGGAAAATTAGCCTTGACAGTGCGTGGTGAGAGACGGCTCAGGCGTATTGTACGTAGCCAAACATTAGCTCAAATTACCACCCAGTTTAATGACGGTGCCAGTCGTACAGTCAGTAAACGGGCTGTGCAACGCTCGCTTCACCGTATGGGTTTCGGGAGCCGTCGACCTACGAGAGTACCATTGCTCTATACTCGCCATCGGGCTGCACGTCTTGCCTGGGCAAGAGAGCACAGAGACTGAAGTGTAGAGGACTGGAAACGAGTAGCATGGAGTGATGAGTCTCGATTCCGACTACTTAACGCCGACGGGAGGCTGAGAATATGGCGTCAGGCTAATGAAGCCATGGATCCTGCATGCCTGGCTGGAACTGTACAAGGGCATGGTGGCTCAATCATGGTCTGGGGTGTTTTTTCGTGGCACAGTTTGGGATCTTTGGTGCGTGTACCAACCTCCCTCAATGCAATTCGGTACGTAGAGTTGCTGGGTGATCACCTCCATCCGTTTATGCCGTTCTGTTATCCGCACGGTAATGGAGTTTTCCAGCAAGAAAACTGTACCTCTCACAAGTCCCGGTTGGCTACTGGCTGGTTGGATGAGCATTCCCTGACTTCTCTGTCATGAATTGGCCACCTAGAAGCCCAGACTTAAATCCTATTGAGCATCTTTGGGATGTTTTGGAACAAGGCGTGAAAGGCCATCACACAGCACCAAAGAACCTTACTAAATTATGGACAGCTTTAGCTAATATTTGGCAAGCCATTCCCGTGGAACGTTTCCAGAAACTTGTTGAATCTATGCCTCGTCGTGTGGCAGCCGTTATCAAGGCCAGAGGAGACCCAACTCGTTACTAGGTAGGTATCCCTAATTCAGTGGCACTTCAGTGTATATATGTATATATATATATATATATATATATATATATATATATATATATATATATATATATATATATATAGATAGATAGATAGATAGATATATACAACATGCCAACACAGTCCCATGTTAACGGAGACCGGAGTCGACATGTCACACCTCAGGAATCTGTAGTCGAGAATTTAAGAATCTTTTCATTTAAATAGTACGTTTATTATCCATTTCTTGACATCGATGACGGCGATTTACTAGGGAACAGTGCCACGCCAAAATCTGCTCTTCGAGGTATGCTGGAGCTTATATAAACTTCATTCCATCACGTGGCTAAAGGGCGTGATTTAATAGCTGATTGGTTAAAATCTTAGTGTTTATGTGCAAATCTGAATTTTTTAGACCCCACGCCGCGTTGCGTCTAATTTCGTCAAAATATCAGCCATCTTTGATGATATTGCCGAAGGATGTAACAATGGAATTCAACACGAATGCCCAAGGGAAAATTAAGTACTTAATAAGATTAAAAAGGGGTATGTAATTTTGTATAGTAGAGTGAGGAATTAATGGTTTTTAAAAGTTAAGAGTGTTGACTTTAGAAATTACTAGTTTTTTAATATTATAGAATATATATACATATATATATATATGTGTGTGATAATATTACTAACTACCTATTATCGCCCATTCTGAACTTTATCTCTGTTCTGGTAACTCCTTTTTCTACTCTTTGGCGAAACGCCTCGCCTTTCCACACACTAACTTCCTCCGCCAATTCTGACAACCTCTCTGAGCTAATTGTATTTTGGCTCTCTTACGACAGACGCTGGACTGACTCGAAGCGAATGTGTTGCTTTACTCGTTAATAAATTCGTTTGTTCCTGAAGCGGACTTTATTATTTTCTGGCCACGATGTAAGCTCCTATTTCATGAGATGTCCATTCCAGACATTTTCTCACACACAGACACACACACACACACACACACACACACACACACACACACACACATATATATATATATATATATATATATATATATATATATATATAGAGAGAGAGAGAGAGAGAGAGAGAGAGAGAGTTCTTTAGCCTTTAAACGGCTCTATTTTGTTCAGAACCGATTCAAGACTCCATAGCAGTGGCGCACCCAGGGGGGGGGGGGGCAAGGGGCCCTGCCCCCCAAAGAAATAGAAATTGCATTATGAATATTGATTTTGCATTATATATATCTTTATCCGTTCATCTCGCCCCTCTCCAAGAAAAAATCCTGCGTGCGCCACTGCTCCATAGAGCCAATGTTAAGCAAGAAACCCCTTTTCCACGGCCACCCCTCCAAATGGCCACTTTGTTTTGGAAAAATTACTGTTCACCAAACAGAAGTTTCACTGTATATATATATATATTGTGAGTGGGGCAAAACTTTCGGAGCAAGATGATAGAAAAAAAATTTCTCTGGTCGAGGAGGATGTGTGTGTACTTTTTGAAGTGGCTGGCAGTCATAGTTTAGTTTGTGTGCTAAACTAAACATGTTGGTATGTTGCTTTGTGATGCTTATGTAACGACATAAAGTTGATAAACAAATGAAATAATTATTAATGCACTAAAAATATATAAAACCAGGACATTTTGGGAACTAGATTTTCTCATTTCGGGGATTTTAATGTAGGTTATGTTCCTCAATAACTGTCCTCCGGGAAGTATATTCAGAGACCGTCACGAGTTATAATTTTGGCAGAGCGTCAAAACCAGTAGCAGTAAACAGTGAAACAGATGAGTACCATAGTGTTAAAAAAAGAAAAAAAAGAGGTAAGCAACGAAAAGTAATTCTACGTTAATAACCCGCTGAAGTTTCGTTAAAAGAGACTACCTGAAATACATTTTTTGTTAAATTTTATGTACAACTCATACATATATCTATAAATAAATAAATACACACACACAAATATATTACATTGAAGTGCCACTGAATTAGGGATACCTACCTAGTAACGAGTTGGGCTCCTCTGGCCTTGATAACGGCTGCCACACGACGAGTCATAGATTCAACAAGTTTCTGGAAACGTTCCAAGGGAATGGCTTGCCAAATATTGGCTAAAGCTGTCCATAATTCAGTAAGGGTCTTTGATGCTGTGTGATGGCCTTTCACGCCTTGTTCCAAAACATCCCAAAGATGCTCAATAGGATTTAAGTCTGGGCTTCTAGGTGACCAATTCATGACAGAGACGTCAGAGGAATGCTCATCCAACCAGCCAGTAGCCAACCGGGACTTGTGAGAGGTACAGTTGTCTTGCTAGAAAACTCCATTACCGTCCGGATAACAGAACAGCATAAACGGATGGAGGTGATCACCCAGCCGTACCGAATACTCTACGTACCGAATTGCATTGAGGGAGGTTGGTACACGCACCAAAGATCCCAAACTTTGCCACGAAAAAACACCCCAGACCATGATTGAACCACCATGCCCTTGTACAGTTCCGGCCAGGCATGCAGGATCCATGGCTTCACGAGCCTGACGCCATATTCTCGGCCTCCCGTCGGCGTTAAGTAGTCGGAATCGAGACTCATCACTCCATGCCACTCGTTTCCAGTCCTCTACACTCCAGCCTCTGTGCTCTCTTGCCCAGGCAAGACGTGCAGCCCGATGGCGAGTATAGAGCAATGGTACTCTCGTAGGTCGACGGCTCCCGAAACCCACACGGTGAAGCGAGCGTTGCACAGTCCGTCTACTGACTGTACGACTGGCACCGTCATTAAACTGGGTGGTAATTTGAGCTAATGTTTGGCTTCGCTGGCTACGTACAATACGCCTGAGCCGTCTCTCACCACGCACTGTCAAGGCTAATTGTCCTTTGCAGTTTGCCCGATCTCTAGTTTTTTTCCCACCATTCATGTATTCTTGGTATACTCTTGACACTGTCGACCTTGAAAATCCTAGCTGTCTGACGATTTCGGAAATTGAATGGCCCAAGCGTCGCGCACCTACGATTTGTCCGCGATCGAAGGCGTCTAAATCAGGCAGTTTACCCATACTGGCAATTCCAACAACTAATTCAGAACAACCACAGTACGCGTTATATATGCAGTTACCACAGCGCCCTCACTTGCGCATACATGATGCGCAGCGCTACACAATTTGCATAGGCTTTGCTATCCCTAATTCAGTGTATATGTATATATACAAAAAGTCGTTCGCACTTTATGGAAACGATTTTGTAACTTATTTTTGTCATTTGCATTTTGAGAGAAAAATTTGGCAACTTCAGAATAATCGTCTGCTACTGTTTTAGTTTTGATTGGAATGTAAAATAAAAGTTTTATTTTGAAAATGGTTTCAAAAATTGATAGATGGCTCGAGGGTTACGTGATTGTGCTTTCCGAGGATAAATATTCGTATCAACAAATTTTAAAGCGATGTAAAAATCGCGGTTACGGCATTTTAAAAAAAGGTATTTATAATATATTAAATCTGTATTAAAAGAAAACGTCTAACTGAGAGTAAGAATGAAAATATGACGCCGAAACCTCATCCTAAGACTGTTCGAATGCAGTTAAATATCAAAAAAGGGAAATCTCTGATCCTAAAAGAAAATCCGCCGGCTCAAAGATCCATTGCATCGAAACTAGGAATGCCTTCTGGCACTAAGAAAAATCATTCATTAGGATTTGAAGTTAAAAAAGATGTTTAAACCAAAAGTTCATATGTTTTTGCCAAAGCATATTGCTGAAAGGAAAACAAATTGTAGAAAATTTTATGAAAAACACCTAGCTGCTGGAAATTGAAATTTGTGGTAACACTCGATGAGGCATGGGTGTATTTAAGTGACTGTAATAAAAAAGATCAATTTTCTATTACTCAACTGACGGGAATGACCGTACGAAATGGCTTAGTCAGTGTACAGAAAAGTTCCCAAAGGGATTCATGATAGTTGCAGGATTTTGTTATAACTTCAAATTAAAAATCAAAAAAGCCAAAATTAATTCACTCTACTATCAGCAGAATATTTTAGAACCAATTTTTGAAGAAGGAATTCCAGCCTTATGTTGGGAGAACATTCATAAAGTTGAGTTTCATATGGACAGAGCCTCTAGTCACACGTCGAAATCAACAGCCGCTTATTTAGGAAAGAAAGAATCAGAAACAGCAATAAAGTATATCCCATTTAATGAAATACCTGTAAAATCACCTGATGCTTCTGCAATGAACTTCCGTTCTTTCGGTTTATTAAAACGTGCTTTGGGAAAACGGCATGCAAGAACACCGAACGGACTTTTGAAAACGGTCCAAGAGTAATGGGGTAAAATTGACATGACACTACTAAGAAAAAGTTTGCTTTCATGGAAAATTTGAGCTAGAGCTATTGTCAAGTTACATGGCTATCAGATAGAAGCAAATCGCCGCAAAAAATACGGCATTTATACATAAAATTTAACTATCAAAATCGTTTCCTTAAAGTGCAAACGATCTTCTGTGTGTATATATATATATATATAAATATAAATATATATATATATATATATATATATATATATATATATATATATATATATATATATATATATATATATATATATATATACCGGGTGGTTCAAATTAGGCCGGGTGGCCTGATTTGAGAGTTAGCGAATCTTGTGTCCACTATCTCTTCCGTGAAGTGAATATCATCACATAATTGTGGTTCAAATTAAAGTATCTCTTTTTTGGGACGCCCTGGCGAGAAAAGCAGTGGACGTAACGTCTTCATATTTGGAGGGTACAGTACATATCAGGCCATGGGGAATTGATTGGTGGGAAAAAATCAATTAGTTCCAACAAAGACCGCTAGGTGCAAATGAGGCGCTGCGATCGGTTGAAGGTAAGGAATATGAAACATGACTGTACGAAGAAAGGAAAGAATACGTGGTGTCGGTAATTAAATTTATTAGTACAGTTCGTTACACAAGAACTGTCGATCCTACAGAAATGTTATTGAAGGCGGAAATGAAAGGCATGCGTGTAGTAACAACAGCACACAAAGATGTCACAGGAGGTTTTTAATTTGTCCACCGTGCTTCAGGGCCAACGCGTGACACCGTGTTATAGCATGATCCACAGTGGCGTGTAACTGGTCGGGACTGATGTTGCGTACGTGCAAGAGGATGTTGTTCTTCAAATCCGCCAGATTTCCCATGTTTACCCCATAAACTTTATCTTTGAGTTAACCCCAAAGCCAAAAATCGCACGGGGTTAAGTAGGGTGAACGTGGAGGCCATCTGGTAGGAAATGCACGGCTGATAATGCGATACTCCGTAAAATGAAGTCGCAGCAATTGTTGAATCTCACGTCTAATGTGAGGAGGGACACCATCTTGTTGGAATACCGTTATAGCGAGACATCCACACTGCTGAAGTTCTGAAATGACCACACCTTGCAACATAGCCACGTGCTGCAGTCACGGAACAGGTTTTTGGCCCCTGCGGGGTGATTTTCTCGAAGAAAAATGGCCCAATCACAAAGGTCGCAGTGAAGCCGATCCATACAGTCACATGCGGTGAATGCAGGGGCATTTGGTCGACCGAGTGAGGATTCTCAGCGGACAAGATACGGCAGTTATGTGCGTTTACTGTTCCGCACATGTAAAAGTGTGCCTCATCGGTCCATAGGATGTTCCACAGCCAATTCTGCTCCACCTTCATACGTACCAAGAACGTGACAGCGAACGTTTGACGCAGATCGTAATCACAATGTTTTAACTCTTGTAAGCGATGGAGCTTATATGGATAGTCTTTGAGTGTTTTCCGCATGCACCTCCACACCGTAGTGTGTGACAATCCGAGTTGCCTTGATACGACGCGAGCATTGCATGTTCTTGCTGTGTTCGAATTTGCCTGCTCAACGACAGCGGTTGCGACATAATCCATCACCTGCGTTATCCATTTTTTTTCGTCCTCGATCTGCTTGAACGGCAAAGCTACCTGTTTCCTCGAAACGTTTCACCATTCGCCGCAGGGCACATGGTGTTACTGGACCCGTGCGCAAAGCTTTCTGTCTTCGGTACAAGCGAAGCGCTTTGGCGGCGTTATCCGCCGTTTTGGTAAAATAACTTTAACAGCAACGCACGCTCCGAAAGAACCATCGTGGCGGTCAAAGAATGTTCCGAACCTGTGAGTCTTCTTTTTTATCTGTTACGACGGATCTTTCGCCCAGCTCGTATGCAAATTTTGTTCTCCGGTACTGCGCGTACAGTCGAATTTTCAAATTCTCACTTAACTACATCATGGCGAAAAGGGCTGGAGGTTCAGTTGTGCTGCTGCTACACAGGAAACATAACGCGTACGCTGCACACGCTTGCAAACTTAAAGCTTAGTCAGCGTAGTTTAGTTCCTGCAAGTGTAACGAACTGTACTAATAAAGTTAATTACCGACACCTCGTATTCTTTCCTTTCTTCGGACAGTCATGTTTCATTTTCTTTACCTTCAACCGATCGAAGTGCCTCATTTTCACCTAGCGGTCTTTGTTGGAACCAATTGTTTTTTTCCCACCAATCAATTCCCCGTGGCCCGATATGTATATCCTCCAAATATGAAGGCGTTACGTCCACTGCTTTTCTCGCCAGGGCGTCCCAAACAGGGATACTTTAATTTGAACCACCCGAAATATAATATGTATACAGAATGCCCACTAAAGTCCCTTCCCACCCTCTTAACTTCTGAACGGCTGCTGCTATATTCCTAAAAGTGGTGTCTAGGTATAGTAAAGTAGTCATGCGCTACTGAATGAAACCACCTACCGCGCCACCTGGTGGAAAACTGCGGAGTTAACATTCCTATCTCGAAAACGGAACGAGATAGGGAAAAAAAAGTGATTTACAAAGTTGTAGAAAATCATCGATTAAGTACGAAAAGATACCTTGTGGACATTAATGAGAAGACTACAACGGTTAAAACGCGCAATTGTTTTTTCGTAATTTCCTACAGTGTGACGTCACGAAACTTAAACGAAAGGAGAAATGATTATCTTACGGGCAAAACACGACACCGCAATGTGCACAGTGGTATATCGCTTTTGATCCCCAATCAAAAGGACCGCGGTTCAAACCCCGAGTGTTTCATCCTTGTACTGATTATCTTTATAAACAGAGTAGACAATACGTGGTTCGTGTAAAATAGTGTCGCATCAACTCAACGCAACTTGCGCTTGGTGTTCGAAATTTTTGCAGTATGCAAATAATTAAGAAAAGTCAGGCCTGTTCACCTGAGACAGCTATAAAAGAAACATCTTCTTGGGGTTGTAGTATGTTGATGATCGTGGTCATGGCTGAGTATTCCAAAGCTGAGAATTGTGAAATGGTTTTACTGTACGGTGAATATGGACGCAAGTCACGATCAGCAGCAAGGTTGTAATGGCAACGTTTCCCTGAAGGCCCGCATCCTTCTCATCACACCATCCTAACTGTTGTAAAACGTTTGAGGGAGACAGGCTGCATTACTAGTCGACCTCTATCTGGCAGACCAGCTAAAGTAGGACGGCAAATTCAATCGGATGAGGTATTATCATACGCCCTCGCATATCCGAAATGCAGCACAAGAGAGATCAGTCAACACTGTGGCCTCTTCAAAAGTCAGGTTTGTGAAAATCCTAAGTGAATTAGGCGCTCATCCATACCGACCAACGCCTCAACAGGTTTTAGTGGACGGGGATGCCAAGCGACGTTATGCATGGTGCAACTTCGTCATGAATCAGATACAGGTCCAGCCAACATTCTTGGCAGATATAGTGTGGACGGATGAGGCATGCTTTTCACGGAATGCCATGTACAATAGGCAAAGCACCCATTACTTGGCGCTGGAAAATCCTAGATGTTTTACCGACGTTCAACATCGAATGCGGTATGCTATTAACGTTTGGTGTGCAATTTACAATAACAATCTGATCGGCCCAATATTTTACAATGGAACGTTAACGGGTGCACGATATTTACAGTTGCTACAGAACGTAATACCCGATTTTGTGGAGAATCTGCCGTTGTTTAATCTTAGGAATGTATGGTTTCAACATGAAGGCGCGCCTGCTCAGATGACATCTCCAGTGAAGCAGTACCTCGTCAAGGAATTCGGGAACCAAATAATTGGGTATGGTGGTTTCGAAGAGTGGCCTCCACGTTCGCCTGATCTGACTCCACTGGACTTTTTCCTGTGGGGATACCTGAAAGAGCAGGTGTATGCGACCCCTCCACAAACATTGCAGGACCTTAAACGACGCATTACGGACGCTTGTGGCAACGTGTCACGCTCTATGCTCCAACGTGTGCAACGTGACATTCAAACGAGGATCCAAATGTGTATTGCAGCTGACGGTGAGAAGTTTGAAAGTCTCAAAAAAGGTATATTGTTAAAATTAGTTTTTTTTCTTTCTCAGATCCTTTTGTCACGTTACAGTGTAGGGAATCACGAAAAAACAAATGCGCGTTTTAACCGTTGTAGTCTTCTCATTAATGTCCACAAGGTATCTATTCGTACTAAATAGATGATTTTCTACAATATTGTATATCACTTTTTTCCCCTATCTCGTTTCGTTTTCGAGATAGGAATGCTAACTCCGCAGTTTTCCACCAGATGGCGAGGTAGGTGGTTTCATTCAGTAGCGCATGGCTACTTTACTATACCTAGACACCACTTTTATGAATATAGCAGAATATGAATTTTAAAAAAGTATTTATTAATACATAGAATTGTCAAGTTTATATGATTCAACAGGAAATTTAAAAACATGGTATATAAAAAGTTCTTTTTGTCTTGCAATTATTAATCCGTTCGCTGTCCGTCGTACACTGTAAATATGAAATGCTGTATTGGAGGAATATCAGCAACATAGGAGTATAACTAGAAGAGTAAGAAAATATGTTAAAGATGCAAAAGTGGGATACCTAAAACAGGTAAACACCCAACTCAGAAACATTTCACCATATAGTATGGGGCACCACAAATTAGAACATTGTATAAATTATACACCACAAATCTCGGAATCCGACTTCTGCTCTGGTATCGCCACAATTTAGACCGATCAATCCTAGAAGCGACATCTGGTGGACTCGTACTCTCCTCCCCCCCCCCCCCCTCAACAAACTCCAAGGAGGACTTACCGACCGCATAGATGCGTTCATACCCGGAAAAGACACGATAGCGTTCGGTGGCGCTCTCTGTATTCGAACCGAGACCCCCTCAGGGCCGAAATCAGACAGGCTAGCCAGTAACACAAAATAAACATAAATTAAGGTTAAGGGGTCATACGACTGTTAGAAGTCGAAAAAGTATAAAAATTGTGTCACTTTCGACTTTTTATATCTTGAAATGTATAAGATTTAAAACCATATTTTTTTTGTGTTAATAGAACAATGTTTGATTAATGATTATATACCTGTTTCTTGTTTGATAGTTAAAAACAATTTGTGTTAGATAGTCATAAATAATAAGCAGTTTGCTTTGGATAAATGTAATATCAAAGCTAACGCACATAAATACTCCAAAAAAATTGAGTTTAAGACATAATTTCTGCTTTTAACATATACTGCAGAAACTAAAGTTTAATTTGAACCTAAATTTGTATATATTTAAGTTATATTTCTATTTTTACCATGAAACTGAAAAAAGTGCATTTTGTTTCTTAATAAATTAAATTTTATCTATGCATGAAAAATGCATTCTCTAGAGATTTGTAAACAAATTTAGGTTCAGTTTCAAGCAAATGATAATATGTACCATCTGGGAAAATTTCATGCAAAAATATGAAATAGTTCTAGAGATAACAAGTGCGTTATGTGAAAAAAAAACACATTTTGAGATAAATCCCTTTGAAGTATTGCCCTTTAAATCTGTTTACAGTAAACATCTGACACGTTTTTATTTATAACTTCCGTAATTATGGAAATTTTTTCAAGCGAATTGTCTTAAAATACTCAGAAAAGGTTAGTCTTTCATGTGCATTTTTTCTTCCAAAAGATCGATTTTTTTTACGGTTTAACATTCGTATCACCCCTGAAACAAAGCATATTTACAAACGTCTAATAATATTTAAAGCTATTCACAACGGTGTTTTTCATTCCATACCTTCCATAAGCCAACTTTTCTATGATTTGTTACTTCAATAAATCTGATAAAATAAAATTAGATCAAAAGGGAGGTTAAATCTAAATCTTATAAAAAAAGAGAGAAAGAAATAGATAGAAAGAGATTTAAATGACACGGGGAGAGGCTGTGGTGTTATTGAAAGCAACAAGTTATTCTATCCGACGTAGATTGATCTTAATACCACATCTTTCCGAGCTAATTATCTGAATTAACTCTGAAAATTAACTGTAGGACGAATAAACATATCTGGCATACGCATCAGGTTAGCGCAGAAGGTCGAAACGTCTAGATAAAATCTAATTTAGAAAGTTCTAGTGACGTTAAAGTGGTAGATTACATTACATTTATTTAAATCGGTATATTATAACACTTATGTGATTTTCTAGACGTAATACGCCATTCGAAACTTTAGATTTCATTTAGAGCTGCTTTTAGTACACGGAATTTCATGAAACAGCTGAGAGTATATTAATTTTCCATACAAATATTGTGCAATTCAACGTATTTATGCAGTTGCAGTTACATAAGATTAAAATTGAACACGACTGACAGATTCGACAACTACCGTAAGCCAAAATGACTTTATGAGAAAAAATAATTACAGGATAAAAAGAACTTTTTATATACCACGTTTTTAATTTTCTGTTGAATCATATAAACTTGACAATTCTATGTATTAATAAATACTTTAAAAATTTTTTTTTGACGAATTATCCCTTCAACTTGTAAGAAAATGATCAAATGCGCAATAAAGCGAGCAATTATAAGAAATTTTCAGACATTTATTAATTCAATTACATACATGAGATTTTTACAAACATTAATACCAGAGCCTACTTGGTTTCCAGTTCTTTTTTGGAGTGCCAGGTCAACCGCGTGGAGGTGAGGCAATCGTCAAATACCGTTACGCAAAAGTGCAAGCATTGAATTCGATAGAAGCGCAACCTTGCGGATTTTTTCCGAACTAACTATCCATGAAAAACAAAATTAACTGAAAATGAATTCAACACTGCTTAAAGATAGATAAAAGTATTAAAAGAATGCATTGTCATCGTGTTCTGAGCTATTCTAAGAGATTCAAATGTTTAGCTAGTCGGGAAGTTAGTTAAATATCGATTGCAAGATTTCTACTGGACAAACAAACAAACAAGAAAGCGAGTTAATAAAAACGTGGTAAAAATGTTAAAACTATGTCTGTTCTTACGATTAATATGAAACTTGAAAAAAATCTAGAAACATATCAATTAAATAAGTATAAAACAAACTCTAATTAAAAACTCGATAGTAGATAACTTTATACGATAGTAGATGACTTTGCATCCGCATCATTCATACGTGATGAAGATTTTGTAAACATTAATTAAAATTCCTTAATCGACTAACTCGTAGAGCTCAAAGTTCCAAATACGGCTTTACTCTAGCCTCTTCAAAGGATACCATATTTAGCAATGAATCGTCTGCTCTTAATTTTATATATTGTTCGTGCCGGCTGCGCAACGTTATCTGAGTTCCAAAACCTAATTTTTTAAAAATGTCGAAGGACAGTTGCGTGAGGCGTTGAGAAGAGGCTATACCAAAGGATTGCAATTGGTGAGGGAACTTACATAAGCGGTTAGGAAACTGAATTTAATAACACTGCATTATATATATATATATATATATATAATAGCTGAATACCCGTGCTTCGCTACGGGGTACATTTTAGGATAATTACAATGAAAAAGTAATGAAATTGCTTTTTAGAACATTTTCTTATAAACAATATATTTTGTTTCTTCATTGGGCGGAACTAATTTTACCACGCTCGTCCGCGAACTTACACGTGAGCAAGCTACGTAAAACTGACCGTGGGAGAAACAATTTTCTCGTAAATGTACACTAGCATATTTTAAAGTTTGGTCTTGGGACTTATTTATTGTCATGACGAAGCATATTTTGAGAGGAAATTACAGTTTTATATATAGATTTGATTTAATATCCATAAAACATACTAATTTGAACTTTAAAAAAAAATTTCCATCTCAATTAGTCTAGTGGTTAAATTTTATATTTTACTGTATTTTAATATTTTCTTTGTCAATTAATTTCGTTGTTATGCCGTGACGCAAAATTAATTTAAAGTATCACAAAAAGAAAAGAAATCTCGTGATCAGCATTTAATAAATTAAATTCAAAACTTTCCAAACGATTACTGTCTTGGAAGCTAATGTTCTGCTAATTTCCAGTAAAAGCTAAAATCATTTGAAAACCACACACCAGTGTTCCACACACACGTAACATTATAAAACCCTAAAGGAATGCAAGAATAAATGTTTAAAAAATATAAATCTATTAATTTAAATAATTAAACCCACACAAATGTATAAATTACACAAAACTTTACTTAAATTCTTTAATCTGTCTACATCTCCAGTATAGAAATATTTTCGGGGCATTTACAGAACATGGTATATTTCACTTTTGAAAACACGCATTAAATAAGCATCATCTCAATGAGAAATTTCTGAAATGAGCATGGCAATGAAGATCGTGTGTTTACAAACAACAGCAGTAACAGAAATGTGTTAAAATATAAATTATAAGAGTATTATGGTAGTGAGTTGTGTATATAAATAAAAACTTTCCAAACGATTACTGTTTTGGGAGCAAATGTTCTGCTAATTTCCAGTAAAAGCTAAAATCATTTGAAAACCACACACCAGTGTTCCACTCACACGCAACACTATAAATCTGAATTACAGTACTCTACGTTTATATGGGCATTGAAAATTGTGGTTAGTAGAGGGCAATACGGGACAATCCACGCATTGTCTATAGACACTTGCTATCTTTGGCTATTATTTGATCCTTAATATCTGCCTCATATGCCATATGTTTCTAAACGCCATTCCCATATGAACCACAGCCTAATTCCTTTAAAATGGAACAAAATGAGTAACTCCAGTTAACCATGTAATCCACTACTGTTACAGGGGCATCAAAATGTGAGAATACAGAGTTTAAATCAGCCAAACATTGCAATTATGTCGGACAACTGACTGAAGTGGTGTCATCTTTGGCTATTATTTGATCTGTAATATCTGCCTCATATGCCGTATGTTTCTAAACGCCATTCCCATATGAACCACAGCCTAATTCCTTTAAAATGGAACAAAATGAGTAACTCCAGTTAACCATGTAATCCACTACTGCTACAGGGGCATCAAAATGTGAGAATACAGAGTTTAAATCAGCCAAAACTGCAATTATGGTGTACATATGACACCTAACTTTTCCAAAAATCTTTGCCTTTGTGATGAGACTCTTAAGTGATTTTTGTTTTTGAAACACTCTTGCTAACAAATCATGACGATCCTGTGGTTTTTGTCCAACTATTCTTTGCTGTTGTTGTCTGATTTCTTCCAGTCTCGCTTCTCTTTCCGGGGTAAAGATTCGGAAAATCATTCGGAAAAAGCTGAAAAGTAAATAATACCAAATCAATTTAAAAACTAAATACAGTATAAATAACGTAGAAAAAATAACAGCATAAATAACACAGTATGCATAAAAAAGTACAGGATGCGGCCAGATATGCTCAGGCCAATAATACAAAATTTTTTTTAAAATCGTAGTAACCAATGAAAAACATTTTACACACTTCAATAATAGCAAAACAAAACATGATGGTAAAATAGAAAGGAAAGTTAAAACAGAAGTAAGAAGTTAAATTCTAAAAATATAAATGAAGTATAAATCAGCTATCGATTCTAATTTATGAATCATTTATCAGGACATGAAAAAATTACTGCATGTAAAAAAAATTAACCTTACCTCCATTAATTTCATCACTTTTTGACCTGTGGCTTGTCCAATCATGTGAAATATAATTCTTGACAATAAATCTTGTTAACCTAAACTGTTATTTGTGTTTTTTTGAATTTAAAAAAGTTATGTTCTCAAAATATGACAATTAAGAAAAAGATATCATCGAGAAAAAATAAATCATGCTACTTAAGAAAGTCATACCACAAATTTCTATAAAATTAATGTGCAACTATATTTGACGCACAAAATAATGCATATGTAATACATTGCTAACATGTTTTAACATCAAAAATTTCTACAATCAAAAGCTAAAATTAGTTTTAAATATTAGCTTTAGGATTTTGTGCAGAATGATAGGTGTTTTAGCTAAATTTCATAAAAAATTACTTCAAATTGATCAATTTATAAAAAAGGTATGCTATTTACAGGTAAGTTTTTGTTTCTTTTTTTGATTTTTAAGTGCTATTTTAGCATAAAAGGCCAAAAAAACCTTTACAAAATTATTTTTTCTCAAAGCTAAACAGAAACATAATTAATAGTTGTTTTAAAACACCCCTGGTAAACATTGTTAAGTTTCGAAGTATTAGAATGATAATAAAAAATATTCCAGAGTTTCAGACAGAAGCATGAAAAGAAAGAATATCCAAAAAAGTAACTAAATTAAACAAAAATTGACAGAATACAGAAAAAGTGAACCCCGGCAAAAGTAAATAAATCGTTTCCTTGTGCGCATGCGCAGTTCTTATGAATGATTGATTCCAACGCCTAGAGTTCCGCGTTCGAAGAATCGCGTATAAAATTCGTATTGAAGCATCGTTCTTTAAAATTCAATTAAAAATCGAAATTTTAAGATAAAAACTTGAAATGAGGTTTATATGAATGAGAAAGCTTTCATCTTCCAGATGATGTAAATATTTTCTTTGTAAGATAAAAACTCGAAGAGTATCGACCGTAGATCCTCAAAAGTGCGTAAATTTCTCGAAAAAGTGGGTTTAATTTTTTGATGAAAATATTAGTCTGTTTTAAATTATTTTAAACAAATGAGATCTTGTTTGAAGGAGAAATGTCTAGTCTTAGATTGTAAAAAGATCAAAATTCTACGATCATTTTTTGCCGAGTTAAAAAATGATCTGAATTAATCTGAAATTAATCTGAAGTTAAAAAACATAAAATATCCCACAAAACATAATTGAATGACTCGATCGTTGTTTACAATCCAAGGGGAGAATCTGACAATCTTTGCTACCGCGTTTGAAGAACCACGCAGGAAATTTGTGTTGGAGTATCGTTCTTTAAAATTCTATTAAAAATCGAAACTTTAAGATAGAGACTTGAAATGAGGTTTATATGAATGAGAAAGCTTTCATCTTCCAGATGATGTAAATATTTTCTTTGTAAGATAAAAACACGAATAGCATAGACCGTAGATTCTCAAAAGTGTGTAAATTTCTCGAAAAAATGGGTTTAATATTTTGATGAAAATATTAGTCTGTTTTAAATTATTTTTAAGCAAATGAGGTCCTGTTTGAAGGAGAAATGTCTGTAGTCTTAGATTGTAAAAAGATCAAAATTCTACGATCATTTTTTGCCGAAATATCGTAATTTGAAGTTAAAAAAACATAAAATATCCCACAAAACATAAAATAAAAAAATTTCTAGAATAAAATTTAAAATTCGGGCTTCGAGGTGCAGCTTCCCAAAGTCTGCACTACCCGTGTGACAAATTTCATGGCTGTAAGTTTCACAGATTCGCCTGGGGGCCGCACACACACACACACACACACACACACACACACACACACGCACGCAAACATTCGCTTTCATTAATAATATATATATATATATATATATGATGTGGGAATTGCACTCTTGTGGCAACATGGATGACGCGCCATTTGAGCAAGCGAGTTGCAACTCAACCTCTGGTGCTGAGTGGGCGGAGACAATGGAACGCACGCTATGTTTACCTTCGCTGATTGCAAACGACACGCTGTGTTTTAATATTTGCTGAGTGCAGACTTCACGCTGTATTATCTTGTTTACGCTAGACGAGCGTTAATGTCCTGTCAGA
>OU015490.1:42334089-42414089 GCA_907164885.2 Dolomedes plantarius
GAAAACACCCAACATGATATTGCTACTGTTTCCCTCAATAATACGCTTAGGAACATGCAGCGCCGCGTCAAAGCATGTCTGGTAAGAAATGGAGATAACTTTCAGCAACGTATGGAATGCATTATTGCTTCTCAAATTAGAAATATGTTTTTTAAGTAAAGAAGTTAAAAAAAAGAGTTCAAAAGAAATTGCCTTCTTTAGTATTCACGGAAAGAATATTTTTCAACTCATAAATTCAAACAATAATTTTTCTTTAAGAAAAATGGTGTATGTCTGATAATATTCAACACTGAAGAAAAATGTTTAAACATATTTCTCTTTTTATTTTCACCTCATAGAAGAAAAAAAAAACATATTCTCTTTTACAAGGCAAACTTTAATGGTCCTCTGTGCTACAATACTTATCAGATGTAAGATTTTGTAAAATAAATTGTGAGATGAACTCCCCTCAAACATTATTCAAGTCTTCTAGATCTTTTATTAAATTCAGTCTTGAATAATTTAAATGCTGAGAAAATTTATTCTTATGCAGTTTTTAACTTTTAATGCTTTTCTTTAGCAAAATATTTAACTTCGTACATCAAGATTTAACGTTGGATGTAAACGAAGCTAAAATATGAATGTTTCAAAACTTAAGGTTTAATATTATATAGACTTGGGTTAAGATATTACATCAGACGAAGCATTTTATAGCTGCTCTATGTTTAATTTTATAGTATAATATTCAGCCTTTGACGTCAGATTTATGATTTCGGTTGCATTTTATTTAACTTTTTAAAGTTGTACGGCATTTATCACTTTCTTTATGGTTCTCTGTTCAACTTTTTCAAATAATTTATGCAAGAATGTCCTATAAATTATTAATAACCTCCATTTTTGGCACAACTTATAGCTGTGAATCCTTGTGTTCTGCATTTAGGTCGATAAAAAACAACGCCCAGTTTTGAGTATATATATATATATATATATATATATAGGTATAACTTTATATATATATATATAAAGGTGAGGATATGGTGTAACTTTATATGGTGCAAACCCCACCTTTTAAGTATTATTTTGGCTTAAGGTGACTGCCTACGTTGAAAATGTCATTTTTTGACTATTTTGGTCAATTTTATTTTTCGCAAGAGTCCTGTAACTCAATCTTTTCTGTTTTCAAAACCGTTTTGATTTTCATTCTACATCAATTAGAAGCAGAGTTATAGCTATTTTAAAAAACATCGTCTGCTACAAAATTGAAGTGACAAACAACTTTAAAAGCGGTTTTCTCAGAATTATGTTTTTTAGCACAAATCTCTACCGTTATCATGATATTTCAAATAATAATGCATATAATTCGATAAAATTTTCAGGAAATGTTTTAGATACTATTGTTAATAAAATGACGTACAATAATTGATGTATATTAAATAGTTTTTTTTATTTGGGGCTGTTTTTATAAGGAAAGGAATGACAAATCGGAGAAAATTTTCAAATTGGAACAGAAAATTATCTGTATTATTTTTGCATTTTAAAATTTCACTTATATTATAGGTAATTTTGCAGAAAACTGTCATATGTATCATGTGTGAGAAGGAAATTAAAATTGTAGCGTTAGAATTTTGTGCAGAATGATAGGCGTTTCAGCTAAATTTCATTAAAAAATACTTCAAATTAATCTATTTATAAAAACAAATATGGTATTTACAGGTAAGTTTTTGTTTATTTTTTAATTTTTAAGTGCTATTTTACCTTAAAAGATCAAAATAATCCTTAAAAAAGGGATTTATTTAAAAAAGTTCGCTTCGAACGTAGCTTAACTTAAATTTTAAGAAACTTACGAATCAATTGCTAATATACACTCATGGACAAAAAAACTAGAGCACAAAGAAGGAGTCGTCAAAATGAAACGAAATTTTACATACGTAATGACTACTTTGATATAAGTAAATGATAAGAAAATCAAAGAAAAAGGATAATTTATTTCAGAGAAAAAGGCTACAGAACGGAGGAGTTAATACTCCTTTGGACCCCCTCTAGCGCGAATGCACGATACGATACGATCGGGCATTGAGTCATACAAGTTCTGTATGATGTCTTGAGACATTTCGTTCCATATTTGCTGTAACCTTGCCTCTAGTTCGTTCAAACTCGTGGGATGCCCAACTCGTCGTCCCAAATGATCCCAGATATGCTCGATTGGAGACAAATCTGGGGATCGGGCAGGCCAACGAAGGGTAGTAACAGTGCGGAGACAGTCTTGTGACACCCTTGCCGTATGAGGCCGAGCATTGTCTTGTTGCAAAAAAATGGCTCCTGGGAGCCGTTGCATGAGTGGCAACACATGTGGTTGCAGGATTTCATGAACATACCGCTGGGCTGTCATGGTGCCACGGAACATTACTAGGGGTGACCGTGTATTGTAGGCAATGGCACCTCATACCATCACACCAGCTGTGGGAGCGATGTGTCGCTGTACAGCAAAGGCAGGATTGAAGCGTTCACCACGGGCTCTCCACACACGAACACGATTGTCATCACTGCCGAGATTGAATCTGGATTCGTCGCTAAAGACGACCTGGTTCCATTCCGCTGCAGTCCAGTTTCCTCGTGGGCGGCAAAACTCCAAACGGAGGTGTCTATGGGTGGGCGTCAAGGGCAGCACACGTAATGGGCGCCGCGATACCAACTGTCCTTCAGCCAGGCGCCTTCGAATGGTTCGAGAAGACACAGAGGCCCCTAGTGAAGGTGCTACCTGTGCCTGGATGGCCGCCGATGAAGCAGTTGGCTGTACGCGTGCATTTCTTACGATGTGGCGGTCTTCTCGACGACTGGTCTGTCGAGGGCGTCCTGAGCCTGGTCTTCGTGTACATGATATCTCTCGGGTCCACTGGTCCCAACACCTCCTCACAACACAATCAGAGTGGCCTAATTGACGAGCTACTCGCCTAGCTGACCACCCAGCTTCCATCATCCCGACGATTCTCCCCCTCTCAAACTGCGACAACTGCTTATATTGTATTCGAACACGGCATAATGGCATGTCTATGTCAGCTCTTCCTTTGTAAATGATTCAGCACACTCAAACAAGCTTTCGTTACCTGTTTTATACTCCACAGAGTACGATGTTCAACGCCCTCTACCGGCTATATGTAATGCGCAATCACGCTGCATTTCTAATCATTTGCATATCTCCCTGACATGTACCTTCATTGCAAGTTTCGTTACGATCCCGAAATTATTTCTTGGTGCGCTAATTTTTTTGTCCATGAGTGTCTAATAAAAAGTATTTTTTTTAAATTGCGAGTTTTTAGTTGCCTTGGCACGTATTCTCGTGAATCAATATTTATTTTTCTGTGTTTCAATCTCTGTTTCATGAACAGATAAGGTTTTCTCGCTAAAAGAAACAAGGCAACGGTGCAACGGCGTATGACATAGATAAGCATAGATGTTATCGTGGTCTCCTTGATGGCAGTATGCCTGCAAGGTCGTTTACCCTTAGGAATCCTCGCAAAGGGACGTGCAGGGTAACGGCAAAAGTCGGCAGAAGGCAGTGAGTGAGAGACTATCGTGTGCTGGTATTTGTGTTCCTATTGTGTGCGAATACAATGGAAATATTTTCTATGCGGTGCATGCTGTTAGCTGTCTTCGCTCGAAGGGCAAAATATGAAATAGATATTCGTCAAAATTGTTGGACCTCCTCTAGGTGTGTTTAGTCCAACAAAATGTGTAAAATATCAGTTTCTCTTTGGACATCACTCAGCAATAGATGCAAGTAGCAAAGAGGGAATTCGAGACATTGAACCTCCTGAAGGCATGAGTCAGATTTGGAGTTTATAATGAAATTTTTACATTTTTTTAGTAGTTACATAATTATTTAAAAAATTTTTTTAGTTTGCCGAATCAATAAACACACACACACACACACACACACACACATATATATATATATATATATATACATACATACTTGCATACATACATACATACATATATATATATATATATATATATATATATATATATATATATATATATAAGAAATATTTTCTATCAAATATAACCTTCTCCTGTTATTGGCTCTACGTATGTACACAGTCCCAAATGGCTCTGAACACAATTTGTCTTGACCACCCCTGTTGTGTGAGTTTTACTCTTAGGCTACAAACATATAATCTTTAATCTCGCCTTATTATGAACTTACATTGTGTTACATTTCTTTACATTTTCAAGGTGGTAGGTTCGAAACCCAACAAGCGCCACTGAGTGCTTTGTTATCTAAGCCGAGTATATGTTAAATGTGTAGGCCGGAGGGTCCCGACGTGTAGTTTTCTGGGGTGGGAGAAGTGTACGAGTCCGCCAGGTATTGCCCCTGGGGTTGCTCGGCTAAAACTGTGGTGGCAATCAGTAAAAAGTCGGTCTCCAAACTTTCTGACGCTCAATAGCCGTGAGCTAAACAGAACGCACATCTCCCCACCCTGTAGCCTTGCGTGGATCTGCTTAAAATTTATTCCGCCAGGGGGTGTGAGTAACAACATCAGTAAAAGTTAAAAAATTGAATAATAGCTTATTTTCTCAATAGGATTAACAAAATATCCCAGAAATGTCGAAAAGGCCTGTTTTCCGAAAGATTCAACTCCTTAGTTAGCTATATCCCAGATCGACAATCGTAATTGATGAAATTGAAGCGACATTTTATTTTTGGCGTTGCTGAAAATATTTCTCAATAAAGTGAAGCAAAAAGTAATGGATAATACGAAACTTGTTTTTTAAATCCCAAAAGATTAAAAGAGAGGCGATCTCATTTTGCTATTTGGGTCAATAACCTATTTACTTAAGTACTCTTTTGCAATATTCAGAGGACTTCTAATACTTATTTTGACAGTTTTTAGTATAGCAATTTTTACGTTCCGGCTTTAATACTTAAGAGTTTTGTTACAATATATGCAGCGATGCATAAAATTTTACCTTTTATAAGTTAAAAGTGATACTGTAAGAGAAAACAGGTTCATAAACTAGAGTTTCTTTAGAGTCAATTCAATTTTTCTAAATAAGGAAAGGGCTATCACTATACATCTGCTAAATAAATAACTTAATAATTATATGTATGTTTAAATTCAAAAGAAAAGTTTTTAATTTTATTTCTAATTCCCATTTAATTTCGTAAAACACAAGTTACTTTTATGAACATGTCTCAAAATTTTTTTTATCGATATTGAATTTGATAGGATCTCGATTTCAATCAATAAAGACAGCAGCTGTTTTAAAAATAAAAAGTTTCAAAAGATATAGCTCATGAAAACGCAAAAATTATACTTTACTTATTATTGAAAACGCAAAAATTATACTTTACTTATTATTGAAAACGCAATAAATATACTAAAACCAATTACTTATTATTGAAAATGTAACAATTATACTAAAACTAATTACTTATTATTGAAAAATGTAACATTTATACTAAAACTTGTTCATAGATCGAAAAGTTTATCATATAGTGAATTTAATAGGAACTCGATTTCTGTCATTAAAGACAGTATCTATTTTAAAAATAAAAATTTAAAAAGATATTGCTCATGTAAACGTAACAATTATATTTATCTTATAATTGAAGCAATTATACTATCCTTATTATTGAAAACTTAACAATTATACCAAAGCCGATTACTTATTATTATTGAAAACGTAATAATTATACTAAAGCCATTTACTTATTAAAAACGTAACAATTATACTAAAAACAATTACTTATTGAAAACGTAACAATTTTACAAAAACCAATTACTTATTATTGAAAATGTAACAATTATACTAAAACTTGTCCATAGATCGAAAATTCTATCATATAGTGAATTTGATAGGAACTCGATTTCTCTCATCAAAAACAGTATCTATTTTAAAAATAAAAATTTTCAAAAGATATTGCTCATGAAAACGCAACAGTTATATTTATTTTATAATTGAAACAATTATAGTTACTTATTATCGAAAACTTAACAATTATACTAAAGCCGATTACTTATTATTGAAAACGTGATAATTTTGCTAAAACCAATTACTTATTATTGAAAACGCAACAATTATACTAAAGCCGATTATTTATTATTATTGAAAACGTAACAATTATACTAAAACCATTTACTTATAATTGAAAATGTAACAGTTGTACTAAAACCTGTTACTTATTATTGAGAATATAACAATTAGACTAAAACTTGTTCATAGATCAAAAAATTTATCATACAGTGAATTTGATAGGAACTCGATTTCAGTCATCAAAGACAGTATCTATTTGTAAATAAAAATTCTCAAAACATATTGCTTATGAAAGCGCAATGTCATAGGAATATGACAGTTATATTTATCTTATAATTGAAACAATTATACTTTACTTATTAATGAAATCTTAACAATGATACTAAAGCCGATTACTTATTGTTATTGAAAACGTAATAATTATACTAAAACCAATTACTTATCACTGAAAAGTAATAATTATATTTAAACCTCTTCATAGATCGGAAATTTTAATAGATATTGAATTTGATAGGAACTTGATTTCACTTACCAAAGACAGTAGCTGTTTTAAAAGTAAAAATTTTCAAAATATATAAGTCATGAAATGCTCGAGAAAGATTTTTCTTTCAAAAAAATTTGTTTTGAGATATACTTTATGGCTGATATTTCGATTTCTGGGAGAAATATTTTAACCTATCTCTCTTCTCTCGTCAAATACGAAAAATAAACATTTGCTCCCCTAACATATAAAAGCTAAATCGGCCTTTCAGCGGCGATTCTAAATTGGTACAGGATTTGCCCGAATAAATTTTGATAATAATCTTTTTCAAAAGTATTCCACATTTTCCAGATCTTTTATTAGATTTAATCTCGAATTTTCTAAATGCGGGGCAGATTTATTCACCCTTCTTTTTCAATTCTAATTCTGAAGGGATAAAAAAGGAAATATTCGATTTGTTTCCGAAGGATTAGTCGCTAGCGACGAGCAGTTTTAAAATAAATATTCCGCTTATCTAAAAATTTATTTCAGAGTATTGTGTTAAACGTAATTGCATATCTTGTTACTTTTTAACTCTGCATGGAACTTTAGAAATTTGCTTTATACAGTATTTAAATTTTGAATGTCTTCTTACAAATATTTAAAATTTTTCAAAATATCGATGTTAGTCGAATACCCAGCCGATATTGTGTTTCATGGAGTGTGAAATTCGATGCACAGGGGTTCTTTAACGTAACAAGATTAACTGTAACTGCAAATCCTGAATTAAAACATGCTGTAATTGAGTTCTATGTGCATTAGATAGAATATATACATATTCATATATAATATTTATTTATATATTTATATACAAGTGAACATTATATAAACATATATATATATATATATCCAAATATATACCACCTATATTCGGTAGTAAGGCATTTAACTGAGACAAGAATAAAGAAAATGATCGAGGGATTTGAAAGATGGTAAAATGAATAAATATAGGATATGAAAAACATTCTTCGCTTAGCACAAACATGCTACTTCTAAAAATCAACGATAAATATTTAATTATGATTCTTGAATCATTTCTAACACGAATGAATTGAGATGTTTAATTGAATAATCTCGTTCAGTTTAAATGCTTAATTGAACTACCCCATTCAACTGAAAGACTGAATTTGAATTAAAAATCTCATTGAATTTATGGCCTTCATTTCGTCTGAATATTGAAATTAGGTAGCATTTTTCATGATCTATGAATAGCGGGGAATCAACCGATAAGGGTTGTTTAGTGTTAATTAAAATGCGCACAAAATGAGACCAAAAATATAATATACTTGAATATTCGAAGGATTATATAAATTTGCAAATCTTATGCAACCCTTGAAAAGGTTCCGTAGGTCGGAAACGTAAATTTCGAACGTCGGCTGATTCTAATAACAGTTGTCAAGTATTTACAAAAGAGTGGCGAGTCGATATATTCAGTCGTCCACTTTAAGAGAGTCGATATAGTCAAAATATATTAATACAGTCAATACATAATCATAGTCACAACAACGGTGTCTTTTAAACTCCATTTTTAAAACGCTGCATCTCCCTTATTTGTCAACTGATGGAGCTGGTTTTTTATTTGAAATATTCCCCAAAGTCTTCCGAATACCATGCATTTAAAAGCTAGAAATCGATTTTTCCGACTTGAGGTTAAACTTTTCCTGGTCAGCACCACAAATATTAAAATTTTCTCCACAGATAATTTGTTGTAACTCATGTAAATTTTTGGCCTATTATTTAACTTAGATTTCCTATCGAAAGTGGTAGAAAAAAACTGTAATATTAATTCAATCATGTAAGAAATTATTTTATTTAATTATCTTTGTGAGAGGAATTTCTAGAGCGATTACATTAAGAAATATAAAAGACAGTTGGAGAGATTTGAGTGGCATTAGATCGCCAAATAATTAGAACATTCGTTTATGAAGCAACTAAAGTCAGATCTTACGTAGTAAATTTTTTGTAGCTCATCTAATTTATTAGCCCATTTCTAAGTCTAGATTTTCTGTCGCAATTGGTAGAAGAAACTGTAATATTAATTCAATCATCTAAACAATTATTTCATTTAAGTGTCTTTGTGATAGAATTTCTAGAGCTATGTATTTTTTTTAAACCAGATATTACGTAGTAAATTTTTTGTAGCTCATCTAATTTATTAGCCCATTTCTAAGTCTATATTTTCTTTCGTAATTGGTAGAAGAAACTGTAATATTAATTCAATCATCTAAACAATTATTTCATT
The DNA here is from genome assembly GCA_907164885.2 of Dolomedes plantarius. Taxonomy (NCBI): domain Eukaryota; kingdom Metazoa; phylum Arthropoda; class Arachnida; order Araneae; family Dolomedidae; genus Dolomedes; species Dolomedes plantarius. The sequence continues at coordinate 42,342,870 of OU015490.1, forward strand.
TAAGTGTCTTTGTGAGAGGAATTTCTAGAGCTATGTATTTTTTTTTAACCAGATATTACATAGTAAATTTTTTGTAGCTCATCTAATTTATTAGCCCATTTCTAAGTCTAGATTTTCTTTCGTAATTGGTAGAAGAAACTGTAATATCAATTCAATCATCTAAACAGTTATTTCATTTAAGTGTCTTTGTGAGAAGAATTTCTAGAGCTATGTTTTTGTTTTTACCAGTGGCAGTTGTCAATTAAAACATTCGCTCTATAACTACGAGAATCGTCAGTTGGTTTCAATGGGGGCACAGTATAGATGAATCAACACCACCCCCTACTGCCACCTCAATTTTGACCAAGCACCCCAAGGGGCGACATCTGGTTAGTCTCGTACCTTCCCCCATCCTCTCTGACTTCATAGGACTTTCTGGCTTACACATTTAACGTGCCCATATCTGGCTTAGACACAAAGGTATTTAGGGATAAGAACTGATCTCAACGCGCTGCCACTAGGCTATCTCGGGTCATTTCTAGAGTTATATTACATTACGAGTTATAAAAGAGAGTTGGCGAGATTTCGACTGGAATTAGTTCGCCAAATAATTAGACATTTCGTTCTCGTAGCAACCAAAGGCATATCTGACTACACTAGCTAGTCTTCGAGCTCGAATAGTAATAATTTACGGAAAAATGCCACCCGATATTTTAATTTTATTCCTATAGCTGCAGTGTGTCAGATTTTAAGCTGCGGAGGCAAGACAAAAATCATATGTCATCATCAAAATATTATCCCCCGAAATCCTACATATTTCACCGAAACGTAAACGCGCCACCCAAATTTTAAGCAGAGATAATTCCCGATGAGAAATCCGGGTTCACGTCACGACGGAGGTAGGTCCTCATAAAATTAAATTACGGTGAGAAATTCTGGCACCGTATTTTATTTCAGGTTTTGCCAGAGGAGGGGAGGCTTTTGCGATTCCTTTTCCGATGCCGCCAGATATTTATGGGTTGTGTAAGATATTAAATTAGCGGAGGAAGTTTTTAACTAACAAAGTTATTCGAGGTGAGTGGGGGAAACTGAGATCTGGCATACCTTTCAGTGAGTTAATTAAAAATAAGTTCGTCGAACTGCGGTACAGAAGCGGAACGGAATATTATTAAGTTTTCAATTAAGGGAGAGGATAGAAAACCCGGCATAATCACGTAGACGGGAGACTAGTTTGATGCGTTCAGGCAGGGAGTAGTTATTCGGATTATTTTTCATTATCTTTCAAACGTTTGAAGTATAATTCATAATTTTACATCTAATGTTCGCGCCATTAAAACGTTACGGTTATTTTGCTTTGATGGAAAGATCCCCTTTTTTAAGAGGGTGTGTTCCAGTCTGATCGTCTCCGGACTTTTCCTTCTTCGATTATATTAACTTTTTATATTTTTAATCATAACTGTTCCCAGTGTAATTCTACTAACAGCTGCTGTAGTAAAATTGTAGTGCAAGATTTCTATAAATAGATCACTTTCTGTGTAGCATGCGCAGGGGCGTGCCGACGGGGGGGGGGGGGGGAGGGAGGACCACTGGGACCGGACCCGCCCCCCAAGAGCTAAAATAAATTTTTAAAATTTACAAAATAATGCAAAATATTTCGTATAGGCCTAATAGTAATTGTGTTATTTATTCTTTACCATTACGATCTTTATTGCACTTACATTTTTAGCGATCTTTATTGTTACAATTTTAGCGCTATACAGTGCCAGAAACAGTATTTCTAAAGCCAAGTGCCGAGCACTGTTTATACACTTATTACTAATAATAATAATTTATTATTATTATACTGTTTGTTTACAAATACTAATCTAAAGATAGGTTTTATAGTATAGGTAGTAAGAAACTACACTACGCAAAAAGTAAAAATGTCATTCAAAGCTTAAGAATAATGTCATGGAATTCATAGATATATGATTTTTAAGAAGCGGCATCTAGTACTCTAGATAGCGTAAAATGGCACTATTTAACACCTAATTTTCAAAATTTTCCGGGAGGTCTGGGGGGTATGGAATACCCCCCAAACCACCCTGAAAGACACCGCGTTCTAGTTCACCCTGATAATAGGGCTTCGGGGAAATGGACGACCCTTGGCACATGGAGGCCTTGACTCCCCCCCCCCCCCAGAACAAAATCCTGAGCACGCCACTGAGCATGCGCATTGATTTTCAACACATCGGATTCCCGCGTTAAGCAAATTTTGGTCACTTCGAAAAGGTGCTTCTTACTGTAAAGAGCTAAATTCTATATCCATTAAATGTTATTCTTAATATTAATTCTGTTGACTTTCGTTTCTTCTGTCGTTTTAATTTAGAAACTTTTAACCACTGAACCACATGTTGACTACTTCCAGGTTGTATACCGGGCTATACCGGTTAATCTCGGGGGAGTTTCAAAGTGAGGAGCGGAATGGCCGGAGCCGCCTACTGCGATGCATGGCCTCGACATATAAATCGTCCCCCTTCCAAAACCATTACAAAATGTAATAACTTCGGAGAAATTTGGTTCAAAAAATTTCCCCGAGAATGTATACTTGTTATTAAAAATATTACGGTTACTAACATTATATTACTCTGATAGAAAGATCACTTATCCGGGATTTTTTAGGGGGGTCTGTACTCAGACTATATCAGTTGAGCTCGTGGGGAGTGTCCAAGTGAGGAGTAGAATGGCAAGTGCCGCTGACTGTGATAGGGGGTCTATACATACTCATCAATCGTCCCCCCTCCCCAATACATTACATAAGGCAAAAAGTTCGGCAAAATTTCGTATTTAAAATCAATTTATATCTCACTCTTTACATCTATAAGTAAATTGATTATCAAATAAAACTGGTGATTTTAGATAGCCTTAACTTTTTTGCACATCGATAAATGTTAAAGCTATAATATCTTAGATATACTATAGCTTTTACATTAAGGACTTCAATGATAAAGAGAATTAAAAGTCTTATTGAATTTTAAACCATATTTTAAATTAATTTTAATTTAGAGTAGGCAGAAATAAAAATAACGACTGTAACGAAAATTCCTCGTTACACACATCTATATAGTTTTCTTGTCATCAAGTTTCATTCATTAAAGACAATTATTTGAGTTTAGAACACAGTATAGCACATTTTTTCACGAATGATTTAAATATAAAAATATCATTTGTGTCTAATTTATTTATTTTTTTAAAGGAAAATTATTCATACACTAGATGTATTACCCGGCTTCGTTCGGGATTCAGTTTCCGTTATTATTTTTTTCAATGATTAGCCTCATGTTATGATGTTCTACAGTTTTCGCTAAAATTCTTTTGCGGTAGCAAATAGCATTAGTTTGTTGTCGGTGCTGTCGTTGTTCATCGCCTTCCTTTCCTTTCGATGTTGAAGCTCGAAGACAATCGCATGTTCGACGCGTTAAAAGTTTCTTCGCCAGTCTCACTGCTTCGGATCACTACAATTTGAATTCTGTTACTTTCGAGCTCTTGGGAATGTTTTTTCTTAAGATTCTTGTGTGCGTCTAACTGCATTTCGAATTCTGTTGGCTTCGCGCTCTTCTGTTTTTTTTATCGCATTGCTCATTTCTCAACAATCTTTGATATTTTCCCCTTACTTCTGAAGGATTAAAAGTTGCTCTCTTCTTTTTGGGGATTTTAAAGCATTAATTTACAGCTAGTCAATAACGTTTGAATGGATTTATGATTATAGAAAAATAATCAATAATGTTTGAATGGATTGAGATCACATTCAATATTAAAACACAACAAATCTGGTAATTATTATAGAAAAAGTATATACACGTATTTCATGCTCGGAATACTTTCTCAAAACTAAATCGTCTGCTACGTTTCAATGCCACTCTACGTTTCCTAATTATAATATACACGTATTTCATGATTGTAATTCTTTCTCAAAACTAAATCATCTGCTATGTTTCAATGTCACTTCAGTTATATAAATCATCGCTTCAAGGCTAAACGCACGTGTTTATAGCTAAGTGAACGTGTCGTGCAGTATATTTGAGTTTGAACAGGTAGCTTGGGATAGTTTCAATTCATGAAATGGTTAGATAACACATTCATTGAAAATGAATGACTTTCCATCCTTATATTTTCATTTTTAAAAAGAAACATTCCGGCGTTGTCACGTACATCAAAATAATATATCAAATTCATTCTTGCTTGCGCCAATATATGAATAAATCACGTTTTTAATTCATGTCTATTTATTTAATTGGCAACAATGAAATGTTACAATGGCTTTGAACAAAAATATTCGGGAAAATTTGGCGATTTTGTTTGGCGATTTTCAATATCCGTTGATACTTCTAACATAATTCGGGAATGGAACGTCGTAGCGGAATGAAAATAGTCTATAACCATCGCGCAAGTTCAAGCAATAAGTTGACCAAGTTTCATCGCAATCGGATGAACGGTACGGCAGCGCATAAAATACGAACAAACAAACAAACATTCATTTTTATATATAGAGATTAAGAGTTTCATATTATTATCTCTCTATTCTAAAAAAAAGTAACTGGCGTCGCAGCCGCCGCCGCTGTCAAAAGCTTGTCACGCTATCTCCTTCGAAACCGCTGGGGGTAAGGGGTCGAGACCAATACCAATAGATGCAGAAAAATGCGGGGAAGAAAGTAAGACATGTCTCATCTTCGTTGGAATTTAAGTTTTTTTTTATTTCATGTTTTGTGGAAAAATATTCACTTTTTCATGTTCAGATTACGATAACTCGCCAAAAATTAATCGTAGAATTTTTATCTTTTTACAGTCTAATACTACAGTCATTTTTCCTTCAAACAAGACCTCATTTGTTTAAAAATAATCTAAAACAGACTAATATTTTCATCAAAATATTAAACGCACTTTTTCGAGAAATATCGTCACATATGTGGATGTAATATCGATGCTCCTCGAGTTTTTATCTTACAAAGAAAATATTTAAATCATCTGGAAGATGAGAGCTTTCTCATTCATATAAACCTCATTTCAAGTCTCTATCTTAAAATTTCGATTTTTTAATTGAATTTTCAAGGTGAAACAGTGATTCCCCTCCGCAATGATTCCCCTTCAACAGTAAATGGATGGAAGCTGTTGCATTGCCCGAGAATCACCCCTATGTATCTCGCTATTAGCAACTTATTCCTTCAGCTTGCTGTGCCATGAATGGCGCTGTACTTGAGCGCGCTGCTCGTATGCGATAGTCCCCGGTTCGATCCCGGTGGACGCTCATTTTTACTAATTATTCTAAATATTTGAATTTTATTCTTTTAATTCTTATTATATTTTTTATTTTACTTATCTGAAGAGGGCTTAATTTTTATTTTACTGCTGAGCACATATTTTCTGATGTACATATCTTGCTACTAGAGGTAAAGTCGTAAGACCATGGCATTCCAACAAACTCAATATACGTTGACCTTGACCCTAACATAGGAGCGACCGTAGCGAGCCTAGGGGCTTCGCCCCTAGTGCATTAAAAATTAACTAAAAAAATTATTTCCATCGTGATAAACAATTAGTTCTATTTGGACATTTTTTCGTTCAGTCGAAAAAGGGCAAAAATAACTTGAATTATAATCCTGTTTCATATCTGGGGTAAAAGTCATACAGAAGGTCGTCAGCACTTTATGGAAACCATTTTGTAATTTATTTTTGTCGTTTGCATTTTGAGATAAAAATTTGGCAACTTCAGAATAATCGTCTGCTACTGTTTTGTTTTGATTGGAATGTAAAATAAAAGATTTATTTTGAAAATGGCTCCTAAAATTCGATGATGGCTCGAAGGTTACGTAACTGCGCTTTCCGAGGAGAAATATTCGTATCAACAAATTATAAAGCGGTGAAAAATCATAATGATAGCAATAACTTGCTTTATTAGACATTTCGGCAAACTTGAAATAAATGGAAATGCAAATCTGTCAGAGTGATAACAATAGCATCTTGGTGCTAGCAGCAACAGCGTGACGTCATACCTGAAAAAGCATACGATATTTGTCCTCCTACCTGTCAAATAATTATAGAATGGCATGTAAAAAGTATGGGTATTATATTCCGGTACTCTTAAGAGTAGATTAATATTTGGATTTAAAAAAATGGCGATTTTGACGGAAATGCCTTCGGAAAAACATGTCCCATGCACGCCGATACGAGCTGTAAGATAAAAGTTACTTTAGTTAAGGCCTGTTCACATTGCTGTCCGTTAGCGTAAGCGTAAACGGTCGACGGACTGTTCACGGATGCTGATACGGGAGTCAATGGATGATGTCATAGCGCTCAGTTATATGATTGGTTAAATTTTAACGCTTACGCTAACTGACTGCTATGTGAACGGGTCCATATATTTTTACAATGGTTTTATTAACTCGCTTTCTTGTTTGTGTATGTGTGTGTTTGTCCAGTACAAATCTTGCAATCGATTTTTAACTAACTTCCCGACTAGCTAGACATTTGAAACTTTGCATTATTTTAATACCTTTAGCCATTTTTAAGCAGAATTAATTTCATTTTCAGTTAATTTTGTTTTATAGACTGGTGCAGCCATCTTTCGGCCGGGACCGGAACGAAAAGTTAAACGCAAGTTAACTTCCAATTAACTTCATTTTCTTTCAAGTTGATGGGATAATTCATCAAAAAAAGTATCTATTAATACATAGAATTGTCAATTTTATATGATTCAACAGAAAATTTAAAAACATGGTATATAAAAAGTTCTTTTTATCTTGCAATTATTTAAATTCAGTGTTTCTAGGAATCTTTTAAAAATAGCCAATTTTTGCCAGCCAGTATTTCCCCAAACAAAAATGAAGGTCACATTCCAACGGCTTTTCAACTCTTAAGTACACGTTAATAATTAAAACTCTGCCTTCAAACCAAATTTTTGAATCTCGGTCCTAAAAAATAATTTATGCAAAATCTATGTACACTGCACTTAATTTCTAGCTGTCAAATACCGAGTTCGGAATTAAAACGATTTCCAAACATCCAAACCGAACTTAATTACGCCTATCCGCGCTGATAAGCTGATTTTAATGGTAAATTCCCCCAAAGCACGATCCCCACAGCAAATAATTATTGTAATTTTTGGCCATCTTGCGACAAAAGTTTCCGGATTCATTAGAGACTAGGTACATTTCTTTTCATGAGTTTAAAATTAGCAACTCGCGTAAATCCTTCGGTGGAGCGATTCATCTTCCGATAGAATTCTGAATTAGTTCCCACTTTTGATTCCAGGTTTAAGTTTTCGGGCTTTTAGTTCAGTAATTACAATCAACATCTCACTCCTATACATTTCGAGAGGGCTTTTGTTTCTGGATTTTTCCCGATTTTAACGCAGAAATGAGAATTCGGAATAATTAATCGCTGGAATTTTTCCGATATTTTCTTAAAAGGTTTAACATCTCTTCGTTTTTCATTCCTGTGGAAAATTGGTAATCCCTGGAAAATCTAATTTTCAAAACTTACATTTCTTTATCCAAATTTGTTTTAAAGCATAATTATTATATGTAAGTATAAGCCAGATGGATGCAGACCTCCAGAGAGATATCGTATCATTACATAATAATAATCTTGTTATTAGTTGAAATAAGTTAATAGTATCTTAAACAGTAACTTTTTAAACAATACTGTAATGCTACTAGTAAATGAAGAAAGACATAGTAAACTTTATGTTTTGGGATTTTACCTACATATTCCTAACTAAGACACACACACACACACACACACACACACATATATATATATATATATATAGATATATATATATATATATATATATATATATTTATTCAATAGTAAATTACCCTGCATAACGTGACCTAGAAAATAACAAAATTTAACAGTTTTTGGAGTCATGCGCCAGGCAGCAATTGACAACAACATATACACTATCTATATACATAATTACAAGATGAAAAGAACTTTTTATATACCATGTTTTTTAAATTTTCTGTTGAATCATATAAACTTGACAATTCTATGTATTAATAAATACTTTTTTTAATTTTTTTGGTGAATTATCCCGTCAACTTGAAAGAAAATGAAGTTCATTGGAAGTTAACTTGCGTTTAACTTTTCGTTCCGATCCCTGCCGATAGATGGCTGAACCATTCTACAAAAAAAATTAACTTAAATAAATTCAATTCTGCTTAAAGATGGCTAAAAGTATAAAAATAATGCATTGTCATCGTGTTCTGAGCTATTCTAAAATTTTCAAATATCTATCTAGTCGGGAATTTAGTTAAAAATCGATTGCAAGATTTGTACTGGACACACACAAAAAAACAAGAAAGCGAGTTAATATAAACATGGTAATAAAACAGTTTCATGACTGACTGACAGATAACGCACAGATCAAACCGCTGGACTTAAAGAGCTAAAATTTTGCATGATGATTCTTCTTATAGTGTAGGGGTGCATTAAAAAAGATTTTTGAAAAATTCTTCTTAGATTTTTTAAATTAAATTTTTAAGCTGTTTTTATAATATTTTTTTAAGTTTGCATTTAAAATAATAATCCAAGGGTTATAAGATTTATATCGCGAGAAAAATCATAAAATTTCTTTTAAAATGAAATCTTGTTTGAATCTTTGCCTCCATTTTCTGATTTTTGATGAATTTTTAAATATTAATTTTTAGAATTTAATTTATTAAACGCTGATCATGTGATTTCTTTTCTTTTTGTGATACTTTAAATTAATTTTGCGTCACTTGCATAATAACATAACAAACTGACAAAAAAATTAAAATACAGTAAAAGATAAAATATAAACACTAGACTAATTGAATTTTTTAAAGAATTTAATTCAAATTAGTATGTTTTATGGATATTAAATTAAACCTATATATAAAATAGTTCCATGGAATTTCCCCTCAAAGTAAGCTTCGCCATGACGATAAATAAGTCTCAAGGCCAAACTTTAAAATACGCTGGCGTAGATTTAAGATAAAATTGTTTCTCCCACGGTCACTATTACGTAGCTTGCTCACGCGTAAGTTCGCGGACGAACCTGGGAATATTAGTTCGCCCAATGAAGAAACAAAAAATATTGTTTATAAGGAAATCCTCTAAAAAGCAGTTTCATTATCTTTACATTGTAATTATCATAAAATGTACTCCGTAGCGAAGCACAGGTATTCAGATAATCTACCAATAAGTATTTGGACACCCATGCAAATGACGATATCCACAGTCCTGATGTAAGTCACGCCCTCCATCGTTAAATATCATGTACGAAACAACATTGGCATTAGTCGCATGCAAGATGCCACGAAGTGCAGAGTTATCTGATTTCGAGAAAGGTCTAATCATCGGGTATTACAGAAATGGCCGATCCTATAGGGACATATCTAGAGAGATGAATTACCCAAAATTGACAGTGGCTATGTGATTCAGAAATGGAAGGTGAGCGGTTATTGTCTCAATGTGCCCGGAGTCGGCAGACCGACGAAACTGGGAGACAGAGACCGACGGGTGCTGTCCAGAGATATTCGGAAGAACCGCACCCAACCGATGGGTCATATACTCCAGGAGTTTCAACAGGAATCCGAGAATATTGTTTCGATGAATACCATCCGTAAGGAAGCACACCTGCTTGGTTTTCATGGTCTGCCGTGCATGAGCCTTTGATTACAAAGTTCAAAGGCGCTGCTCGGTTAATATGGTGCAAAGCACGTCAAAAGTTGACTGTGGATCAGTGGAAACGGGTTCTCTGGAGCAACCTATCAAGGTTCACCGTCTACTGTTCGGATGGCAGGGTCTGGGTATAGCGTCTGCCTGGAGAACGCCTCTTAGAAGAATGCATTGCGACCACATTAAAGTCCGGCGGAGGTGCAATTATGGTATGGGGGTGTTTGTCCTGGTATGGACTGGGACTTTTGGTCCTCATTCATGCTAAGCTCATCGCCGACGCCTACTGCACTATTTTGGATGACAGTGCCCCATTTTCCCTTGAATTAGACGTTTTCTTCCAGTAGACGTTTGATGGGAAGACCTGAGCAAAAACATGTCTAGAAAACATGACAATAGTTAAGTTAGCAACTAGTTAGCAATTAGTTAGCAACAACTTAGCATCAAGGGATTTAAGTTAGCATCTCTACCTTAAGGCTGTTTATTTCGGATTGGAAATTTCAGTGGTCTGTCATTTAAGGCTGCTATGTACCAAGAAAAATATCGTATTTCTCTTTTCCTCTTCTTGCAGACTCGTGTGGTGGGAGGAGTCAAGTTGACAGTTCGAGAATTCCACCCCCCCCCTTAGGATTGACCTTTTGAGGGATTGTAATGGCTCTCTCTCTATAGGGGGGTTAAGCGCTGTCCCCACATTTTTTATTTAAAATATATTTTTGTCAACTATTTACAGGTATATAAATGCTGATAATCAAATAAAATTGGTATTGTCAGATAGCCTGAACTTTTCTGCAAAGCACTACAGGATTCATTTTATAGATTTCGTCCACCGAGGGAATTTATGAGCGTTTAAAACACACTATACCAGATTTTTCTCAGAATAATTTAAATTTTAAAATATTAATTGCATTTAAAAAAAACGAAAAATGTATACAAGTGTAAAATTTCTTTCTCTATGACGGTGTACAATTAAAAAAAAATCTTTGAATCCAAGTCGGCAATCCGTGGACAAATTTTCTCCATAGGTCAACATTGAGGTGAGCGAATCCAATGGGGTTAGTACATAGCAGACTTAAGATGATTTATCCAAAATTTCTCACAAGGTATCCCATGAAATTTTGTACAGCTTTCCTATGCTCTATTTTCATTTAATTAGGTTCGGGAATGTTGATTTACGGCAAAAATTTCTATTTGTCCTTGAAACAAAAGTTACCCTATAATAAAATACTTTTTTTAGCTTACAAAGTAATCAGTGATTTCATTAATAAAATTTTTGTGTTCTCTGCTTGTAAAAGTGGAAAACTTATGCAAACAAATCTATGTTTTCGGCGGGCATATCGAAAATTTCACATCTTGAAGTTTTGAATTTAAATTCTTTTAGTTGAAATTCAAATAGTTCAATTATTTCTTAAAGATATAATGATTGTTATATGGAGAAATATTTGCGAAAGCAATATCATTTCAAAATGTGTGTAAATTTAAAAAAAATCAAAAAATACTATTTTGAACCCTGAAGATAGAACAAAAATACATTTAGAGGCCCCTACGTATTTTTATGACTAAAAGATAAACATTCTTAAAATTTAAAAATGGAATGCTTGAGTTAACCAGTGAAGCAAATTTAATGAAAATTTCTGGACTATTTGATTAAACATAACTTGCTCTAACAAAAATATAACGTTGATGTAAACTATTTAAATTAATTAAGAAACCTTAATGAAATAACATATTATTTTCCTATTTTCATAATTACCATGTATGAATGCACGCATTATAACTGATGCGTGCATTCATACATGGTATAATGCACTCATAATTATTAATTTAATATATTAACATAAAATAAATAATAATAAATAATATATTAATATATTAGCTTAAATATACATATATATTTAATATATTAGCTTTTAATTTATTAGCATCAAGCACACTTTAATTGAAAGAAAACATTTGGCTTAATATATTGACTCAAAATCTTTTAATTACCTTCATTTTCAATATTTATATAATTAACAAATAATTTAAAAAAAGATTTTTTCCCAAACATTTTCTCATAAACCTTTTGTAAAATTTTTATTACCTGAGTCAACTCTATGCTTTTAGGTTCTTTTATGAAGCAGATTAACATTAAGGTGTGTAAAAAATTTCAAGCTTTTATCTAAAAGAGTTTTTGAAACATCATGCGTGCAAAGTCGGAAAATCATAGTTTGAGAAAAATGCATTTAAAGTTAAAATGTTGTATAAAAACACTGTATGGATATTCACAATTATTTTTATTATTATTATGTTTTTATTAAATAGCTTTCTTGTTTGTTTGTTTGTTTGTTTGTGTGTTTGTCCTGTAAAAATATTGCAATTGATTTTTAACTAACTTCCCGACTAACTAGACATTTTAAACGTTTAGAATAGCTCAGAACACGATGACAATGCATTATTTTAATACTTTTAGCCATCTTTAAGCAGAATTGAATTCATTTTCAGTTAATTTTGTTTTGTAGAATGGTGCAGCCATCTATCGGCCGGGACGGGAACGAAAAGTTAAACGCAAGTTAGCTTCCAATTCCTTTGATTGCGCGTTTGTACCTCTTTATTACGCATTTAATCATTTTCTTTCAAGTTGATGGGCTAATTTATCAAAAAATGTTTTAAAAAGTATTTATTAATACATAGAATTGTCAAGTTTATATGACTTAACAGAAAATTTAAAAGGTTCTTTAAATTAGGGTACATAAAAAGTTCTTTTTATCTTGTAATTATTATATCTTATGTAATTGTCCTATCACAAAAATAGTAGTACCAAATTATTTAGAATATATCCAGGTTTCAATTAATATTAAAAAAAATCGATTTTTGATCATTTTCTAGTTACTCTGTTCCCTTAAAAAGTAAGATTTTTTAAAAACGAATTTTTCTTTCTTTCGTAGCACTACCACAGAACCTTTTTTTAGATGCCATAGCTCTTCTGTACAGGCATGTACAAGACATCAAGTAGAATAATGCCCGCAAAATTCAAAACGAGTGTGTAGAACATTGACATCGTACAAGAGGTGACACTCCACTTCGATGAACTCAATTCTTTCCCATAAGCAGACGAGATATTTCATCGGAAATGCTGAAATTGAACCTTGGGAACTGACCAAGGAAAGAATGAACTACGATAGCGACTCTGAGCTTCGTGTTTGTCCTTTTGTTCCAGAGAAATGGCATTCTACCGTATAACCAAACAGTAGTCGATGTTGAGCAATCGACGAATAACTTAGGGCTTTATTTCCCATAATGATGTTCGCCATTTATGTCTTGGCGTAAAACTATAATCATACATAACCTAGAACAGTGATGTGCCAACATTTTTTTTTTTACCTCAACCGATTTTATTTCAAAATAAAATCACTTGACCCCCAACGAACATTTATATTTGGTAGTAGCAACTTTTTTGAAAAATTAAGAAAATGTAAAAGTAAAAGGATCAGGTGAAGAATCGCCCACTTATTTGGCGTGTTTTTTGGGCGCTTTTTACGAGATTGAAAAACGCAGCAATTATGGATGCCGATTTCGAATAGTATTTAACAATTAAGGTACGCGAAATAATAGTTTACAATAGTTTTTCTAATAGTTTTTTACATTAAGGTAAGTGAAAGTATTTTAATTTTTCAGTGTTTTGTAACGATTTTAAGTTTTAATAATTAGAAGATAAAAAGAGCTTTTTATATACCATTTTTTAAAATTTTCTGTTGAATCATATAAACTTGACAATTCTATGCATTAATAAATACTTTTTAAAAATTTTTTTGATGAATTACCCCATCAACTTGAAAGAAAATGAAGTTAATTGGAAGTTAACTTGCGCTTAACTTTTCGTTCCCGTCCCGGCTGATGGCTGCACCATTCTACAAAACAAAATTAGCTGAAAATGAATTCAAATCTGCTTAAAGATGGCTAAAAGTATTAAAATAATGCATTGTCATCGTGTTCGGAGCTATTCTAAAAGTTTCAAATGTGTAGCTAGTCGGGAAGTTAGTTAAAAATCGATTGCAAGATTTGTACTGGACAAACACACACACAAACAAACAAACAAGAAAGCGGGTTAATAAAAACATGGTAAAAATAATTACAAGATAAAAAAACTTTTTATATACCATGTTTTTAAATTTTCTGTTGCATCATATAAACTTGATAATTCTATGTATTAATAAATACTTTTTTAAAATGTATGGCATGCGGCATACTGTACAAATAAATGGCATTTAGGACAGCTGAAAACAAAAACAAAATGGAAAGGGCCAGGATACGAAGTTATTGGTGTTTTAAAACCTATAGTTCCAATTAGTTACCATTCCGCAACTGTTAAGTTTGTACCAATTCTTGGCTAATGCCAGATTTAAAGATGCCATGTTTTACAGCTGGAAACAAAAACAAAATTGAAAGGCACCAGATTTGGCAAGAAATCCCCGTCAGGAGTAATAAAAGCACGAATGGTCAGTAATCGAAACTTCGAACTTCCCGGCTGAAATTTCTTCCCTGACAGAAGAAATGTTTATTAATGTAAAAAATTGCTTTTGGTCGTTAGAAAAATGGCAGCAGAGCTAGATAATGCCGCTATAACCAGAGGATAAACAGTTCCAGTATTATTAAAGATACAATGTAAATGTTATAATGTTAGACAAATTACCTCTGAAAATAATGAAGGATTATTTCTAAAGTCGTTAATTTCACGTATATATTATAACATTTTATTGAGTTATCTCAAAATAGATTTAAATTTTTGGTACAATATTTAAATTAATTGGAGTATTTATATAACTAATTAATAAAGGAGTAACCTTAACGGTTAGAGTAATTTATTATAACTATTTTTTTTGTTCTATTATGGTATAAAACTTTAGAAAGTATAACGATCGATATAACATTATAACTATTAACACTGCAATCGAGTTACCCTTTTAAAAAAATAACTCAAAATTATCTCCCCGAAGACAAACACTCCTCGAACAGAGCTCTGCTCCAACAAGTGCGAGTGACATTCATCCAGAATCGATTCCCCTTAATCGTATATCGATTAAAGATTAAGGATATTATTACTTTCCCATACTACAAAGCACTTTTGGGGTCTTGCCGTCCCGTAATCAATTTCATCACGCGATTGCGGCTGTGTGGAGATAATTTTCTTCACCTGGAAATTTTGATTGCGTGAAATAATTGTGTGGAAGAAAAACCATCGCCGGCTGGAACTAAAAGAAAATTGTGTTCCCCGCCGTGGGTGATAAATTCTCTTTTTCGGCCCGGAGCGTAATGGAAGAGATGTCTTCGTACAAACTGTTAATAGTTACGTGAAATATCAGGGAAACAAAATACTTTTTTTTTATTTATGTCAGAAAATATTTATTGATGTTGCTTTAAGATTTAACAGAACTTTTTTCTATCAATTTTAGACTGCTCCAAGCAACTATATATATATATATATATATATATATATATATATATATATATGGTTGAACCCCTTCATATAGATGGCGCTGCTAGCGCAGATTTGAATGCTTTTGATCAGATATACGTTATACCTTCTGGATAGCGAATGAGAAACACCTACTATGTACGAGTGATGTGAGTAATGAATTTTGTTGTTTATTTGATTGTCGTCGATGAATGAGACAGTACAATGAGTTAAAAACTAAAATGAGTTATGAAACCAGGCATGTTTTAAAAATCAAGGGCTACTGCAGGGTACAGAAAGCTAAGTCCAAATCCACTCCTAACTATTGTTATTCATCATTGAGAATTTGGAATATGTGAAACAAAACACAAAGATGTTAGTTTTCAATCCCGTTTTTCTTCAAACTACTATTTTAGACTTGACACCCTTTATATATATATATATATATATATATATATATATATATATATATATATATATATATATATATATATATATATATACATACACACACACGTATTAATAACGCCCCACTATTATTAATTGTCCTAATCTAGAGCGTATTATAAATTATCCTGTTATCGTTTCTATAAATCACAATCCCTTTTTCCAAATTGCGACCTAGGAATCGACAAACTAACCAACCATATTACCCCTTAATGCACACACGGTAAAGTTATTTTTAGACATAATTCAGAATCCCGTGATCTCGACCCCCCTTCGTAGAATCATACGACTTTCGACTCATATATCACATGATCGGGGTCCTCCAATAAAAAAAATTTTAGCAACCTAGTGTCAGGGTCTTGAACTTATGGTATATAAGCCAGAGAAAGGGTTTCCGCGCGCTTTTTTTTCGTCTGTTTCCTTGCCCTGTCCTGGTGTCGTCCTTCTCTTCCTTTAATATATCTTCGCGCGATATATGCCGCCGCTGTCAGTCTCATTATGTGGTTTCCAGTATATTCAAGTTCCGACAGGTCCGGGCTAGTGCGTTTACGTCCTTTGGTCAAGTTACATGTACTTTGATGTCTGCTGAAATGTCCTCCATACTGTCGTCGTTTTGTTACCGGAATAAATCAGTTTAATGGATACCATTCGTGTTTCTCTTCTCTAATGTGTCTACAGTACGGGGAGTCCGGGTGTTTATTTCCCTAGTATTCTGTTCTAGAGTGTGCTTCTCTCATCAAATACTTACGACTACATATTCAACCGTGACTGCCTTCTATATGTGCTCCCATTTCGCCAAATTCATTGTATGCATGTGAATATCATCACACACACACTAGGGTTTATACAAAAACCTACTTTTTGAAAAACCGGTTTTCGAATTCCAGATTTCCAAAAAAAAAAAACGGTTTTAGCCGGTTTTGGAATTTTGAATTTTGAAAAAAAAATAGAATAAGGAAAAATATTTTATTTAATTTATATAAAATAACTAAAAACGAAATCAATATCAAAGTCAAAATATAAAAAAAAGAATTGTGCGGTCGGGGGACCCCCGTCAGGAATGAAGTTCCTTACGTTATATTTTCAACTCTAAACGTGATTTAATATGTAGATTTCTATTGATTATATTAGTGTATTTTTGTCACGCCAAAACGCGCAGCCTTCTTTTATTCAACCAACTCTCTCTCTCTCTCTCTCTATTTTATTAAAATTAAAAATTTTAATATATAAATTAATTATTTTGATTTAGATGTTACCTAGCATTAATTTTTAATCGGATTAATTTTATTATTTAATCACCAACAAAAATAAATTAATGATACAATATAAATCCCGCGTGAATTAAAACAATAACAAACAAAAAATAAGTTTAAACAGAAAGACGCGATTCCATAGGGACGGTATGAAATCTTTCAAGTAAAGCATTTACAACTGGTCATATATGTGTATTTATATATATATATATATATACTGCGCTATACCCATAATGAGTGGGAATAGAAACGACCAGCGTTTGTGCGGGGATTTGAACCAGGGACCTCTCGCTCCATAGTGCGATAGTCCGATGCGATAACCATTCATCCACAGAGTCCTTGAGAAAAAGCTATTATGAAGGGGGCATAACGCTTTTTCGTTACGAGACAATTCCTGCCATTTCACTATACTGCAAGCCGAGGAAAAGAACTTCGTTCCAAAAAGTTAAGGAATGCACATTACTTACACAAAATAACGAAAACTCAAACAAAAATTCCAAATTTCAAATAATATTTATATTTTTTTCACTAATTTTAATTTCTCCTAAGAAAATAGGATTTTAAAAAACATAAAATATCCACTGAACGGTGGCTAAGTCTTGTTCTTATTTTGGACACAATATTGCCTGAAATTGAAAATACTCGTTCACTAGCTACTTAGTTTGGTTTTATAGTTTTCAGGGTAACAAATAACAAATCTAAGTTTTTGGTTCTTTTATTCGTTGAAGTTTTTCTTCAGGGTCTTCAAGAAATCAAATAAGTTAAAAATTAATTTTTACATAATAATTTGAATTCTTTTAAACCGGTTTTCTTAATTTGAAAAACCGTAAAACCCTAACTAACACACACACACACACACTATATATATATATATATATATATATATATATATATATATATATATATATATATATATATATATATATATATATATATATATAAACGAAACATAGGTAATGTCAGCAATCTCGGAGCCATCGTAGTAAAGTAACGCAAATCTCCGAAAGTACGAATGTGAACATGCCTTTTCTCCATAGGTTAACGCTGAACTGAGTGAATCCTATAGGAGTACTACCAGGCAGTCTTAATTGCTACCATCGTATAAGGGCACGTTAAATCTGTAGGCCGACAAGTCCCTCGATGGTGTTTGTAAGGGTGGGAGGAGGGTACGGGCACATCAGATATCGCCTCTGGGATGAGCTGAGGCACAAGGGCAGGTGTCAGACTCCGACCCTTTTGGTGTGCAATAGCAAGTGCAAAACCGGAGCCCCACCCATTTAGTTCTGTAAGGGGTAGGGAAACCTGTTGTATAAGGGTAGCCCAAATGAAAGTGAGACTGAGAGAAAAAAAGTAATGAACAGATTAGTAAAAATTAAAATACATAAGTTTTTTAATGAACTAATTAATTAGGTTTTAAAGAACTAATGAAGAACTAATGATCAGTTTAAGAAAATAAAATTGAGGAACAGATTAGAGAAAAACTAAATACTTTGATTATCTTAAAGAACTACGTAGCCTGTAATAGAAAAAAATAAATAATTTAAGAGTATGAAACTAATGAATAGATTAGTAAAAATTTAAATACGTAAGTTTTTTAATGAACTAATTAGTCTAACGCGGTAGTGGCAAAACCCCCCAGAGCTTTGCATTTGCGTTAGTAGAGGACGTTGAATGTTACAAAACAAAGCTGCTATCGTCGGAAAGTGTCAGAAAGCTGCGTGTTTAAGCAAGGTGACTACGGAAGGTCGTGACATGGTTTCGTCCAAACAGGGTCAGCGAATCTGTTATTCAATTTTTGACGGCAGAATGTGTAAGTGAACCCAAAATTTATCGTCGTATGAGGGATTTCTGTACGTTTGCACAGCATTTTGGGGGTAGAAACACAGCATTTTGGTTAGTTTGCACAGCATTTTGGGGGCACAGATGGTTTAGGAAATTTCGCAAAGAACGTGTGAGCACGGGACACGCCGAGACCTGCTCAAGAAAACTTGCCCAAGAAAATTCGACTGCAGTGCACAAGATTTGCCGCGGTGCTTCGACTGGGAGGTCCCCGACCAGTCCCCCTCCCTCCCCCATAGCCTCAACCCCTCACCCTGAGACTACCACATCTTCGGCCCACTCATAAAGGCTTCCATGGGCCACCTGTTTGCTAACCATTTAAGTAATAAACACCATAGACAAACCACAATTAAACGTTAAAACAAAGCATCAATATTATTCTACATTGTAAACTGTCAAATTAACCCTGAAAAACATACTCTGCTTCTGTCTTAGGGATTGATTGTCATGGGGTATAGATATGAACCAATAAAAAAAGAAATAATGATAAAATGTTAATTAAATAACAGCAGGTTCTAACTGGGGCCTAGGACCGAGATAAAAGAGCATTCCCGATCCGAGGTACGACAGATTCTCTCTTCTAACAATTGTTCTTTTCTCCAACCTGGATGTGACATCATAGTCATGAATTTGTGACTGATTATGTTTCTAAAGGGTGAATCATTCAAGAATGACATTCGGTTTGTATTAAAATGCTGTTAAGATCCCAAGAGAAGACAAAATTAAAATACCAAAATACTTTTTGCTCACGAGATTTAATAGATGCGGTTAAAAGTTAGACTGAAATAATAAGTTTTTTTTTACTTGGCATATTAAGGAGCTTTAGTGGCACATACAGGAATTAAACTTACAAATAAATAAATAAATAAATAGACAGAGCTGATGACGGCTTGGGACCAAGGTACAGCCAGTTCAAGGTACAACTGGTTCCCTATGCACCAGAGCTCCGCAACCTTTTATCTTCCACGGCACAACAACGTTTTTTCGATAATTCCGCGGTACACCGGAAATAAATTCTTGCAAATACATAAATTACAATAATACGTATATGTTCTTATTAGATAAAAACACAATAAAATAGCTCTATGTATCAAGATAATTATAATCATTTAAGCTTTATATAAATCATTTTGAATTGTACACCAACACAAGAACAAAAATATAATGTTATAGTTTACAAGTATAAAAAATTTTCTCTTTAAATTTTTATATTAAAATTTGTTTTTAGGTCTTTACTTAAGCCTAATAAATAAAAGTTAATTATAGTAATTAACTTTTATTTATTAGGCTTAAGTAAAGCCCTAATACCTTTTATTTATTAGGCTTAGTAAAGTTAGGTCTATATTAGAAAGAGCTACCCGAAGTTCATGGTCAAGACCCTATAAACACGATCGTTTGTTATCTTTAATTGGAACCAGTGTCGAAAAGCTTTGTTGGTATAAGTATGTTGTAGAAATGGGGAGCAAAATTGCAATGGCTTTGTCAGAAATTTGGGAAATTTCTTTCTTAACTGAAATCTAGAAATATGACGCTTGAGCATACATATAATGTATTGTAACTACATGTTTTTGTTTTGTGTATAACTTCGACCCAGAGAAATTACATATTAGCAAAAAGTTAGAGGAATATTTTACATAGAAAAATTTCTGATTAATGCGGTGGTAAATTTTTTATTATTACTATCGATAAAATCACCGCGGCACAGTCAAGATCACCTCGTGGCACACTAGTGTGCCACGGCACGGTGGTTGCGGAGCACTACATGTCCGAGATAGCGAATTATTACTATAAGACTAAGTTATAAATTTAAAAATGAATTATACATAAAGTAATTATTCATTTATGTATAATTTATTTATAATATAAATATATTTATATATAATTATACATGATATTATATATATTTATATATAATTATACATATTTATTTATAATTATACATGAAGTTATAAATTATACGGCACATTTGAGTGCAATATTGGCTTAAAAAAGGCCCTTCTTGGTGTTTTAAAATTACGTTTAAAGCATTAAGATTTTAATTAAAATAATTGAGCGAGGATTTCAATTTAAAATTAAAGTTATTCTTTTACCATAATTTACAGTTTCTTCTTAATTACAAATTAGCATGGGCATATTGAATGAAGTTAATGAACCATGCTGAACAACACGTTAACAAAGGTGAATCTACTCCAAGATTTTTGTATTACGGTAACGCCATTTATCAATATACTTTAAGACTCGAATTTCCCTCAAAATATCGATTTTTCAGTTCTGTTACGTCACTTAAACGTTTTATCTTCCTTGCTTCGATTGAAATTCATTTCAGTATTACCTGAGGCGAGTTACAGCTGGTTTAATGTTATTTGACATTAATTAAAGAATTGCTATTAAAAGTTACTTTCAAAATTTTCCCCAGAAGAATTTTTTTTTCCACCGTTAATCTTTAAGTAATCAGTGTGTTGAGCAATGTTTGCTGTTTTAATTAAACAAACACGAAGACAATTTATAACTTTCAACATGAATTAACAGTTAATGAATGTCCTTGAGCGCTGTTGTATTTTAAAGTGGCTTGTCATGAACGCCTTAGTTTACCTGACATTCCGACAGGTTTTAATTTTTGTTGTTCTCTCTCTGTCAGTCGGTTTTGGAGCCAAGTACTCTTAGTAAATCTTTTGCTACAACACCTTACCATGGACATCATTTTTTCAGAATCTGTCTCTCTATATAGTATACTTGTATATAAAAAATAAAAAAATTTAAAATAGTGTGTTTTATAACTCTAATTTTACCTTTAAATAAGGAGAAAAAGTAATGAATAGATTAGTAAAAATTAAAATATAAGTTTTTTAACGAAGTAATAAATTAGTCTTTAAAGAACTAATGAACAGTTTAAGAAAATAAAATTGAGGAACAGATTAGCAAAAAATTAAATACTTCGGTTATTTAAAAGAACTACGTAGCCTTTACACAAAAAATAAATAATTTAAGAGTATGAAATTAATGAATAGATTTGTAAAAATTTAAATATGTACGTTTTTAATGAGCTAATCAGCCTTTTAAGAACTAATGAAGAGGTTTAGAGAATAAAATTAAGGAAAAGATCAGTAAAAATTAAAATATGTAAGTTTTTTAATGATGCAATCAATCTTTAAAGGACTAATGAACAGTTTAAGAAAATAAAATTAAGGAACAGATTAGTAAAAAATTGAATACTTCGGTTATTTTAAAGAACTACGTAGCCTTTACAGAAAAAAAATATATAATTTAAGAGACTGAAATTAATGAATGGTCTTTCCGAGATTCTCTCGCGTTCCACGTCATAGTGTTGAAAATCACGACCAAACAAATGTTCATTTTTTACATTCCTTTTTGAGTTTTAATGTGCGTAAGGTGTCTTTTCTTACTAAATTGATCATGCTGAACAACTTTGTAATTGACTTTTTTCCGTATCTTATACCGTTTTTGAGATAAAAACGCTAATTCCAAAATTTGCCGATAGATGGCGTTGTAAGTTGTCTCATCGAGTAGCGCATAGCCCTTTTACTATACCTAGACACCATCTTTATGGCCTAAGCTGTCACCGTTTAGAACTTAAGGGGTGTGAAACGGATATAGGTGGGAACCCTGCATATAAGCTATGTTCTTGATTGTTCAGTGGCGTAGCGAGAGGGGGGCAAGGGGGTCTATCATGCCCCGGGCGCCACTCGCACAGGGGCGCCAAATGGTTCTTTTCAGTAATTCTATATATAATTTTACTATACGTTTTTTCGGGGGGGGGGGGCCGCCGAAAAGGTATCGTGCACCAGGCGCCAGTTATGCTCGCTACGTCACTGTGATTGTTGTACTGAAATATCGTCTTGTATCTTTGTTTCCATTACATACGTATAAGCCATGTTCTTGATTGTCATATCGAAATATCGTATCTTTATTTCATTAACATACATATGAGCTATATTCATGAATCTCATACCGAAATATCGTCTTGTATGTTTTTTTTTTCATTTACATACATATAAACTATATTCTTGAATGTCATAACGTAATATTTTACGCTGGTCTAAAACGTGAAATAATAAATGGATAGCGTAACGGCGTACGATCGCCATAATATACTAATTGCGTTTAACGCAAAATCCTTGAGTTCAGAAAGTCATTGAGTCTGCCGCATAAATAACTCTTAGATTTACATCATTGCTTCGAAGCAGATTTAGTGAGAAATTTTATCTTCAGTTCGCTGCAAAAAAGACCGTTTGCTATGACACTAATGAAAAGAAATAGCAGAGCTCCGCTATTCCATTCGCTTCGAATGGGAAATATTGTTAAACTGAGATCGAAAAATGTTTTTAAGGAGAGAATTTTAGTAGTTTCCTTAAAGTGTATTCACTGCAATTTACTTCAAAGAAATTTTCGCATGATTGAATTTAACGTTCCTTTCTCAGAGCCAGGAACGAAAATCATGCGAACAGCACTTTTTTGTCTTTGAGAAAATAGATATTCGGCACACATTGTTAAGTATTTTGTTCTTAATAACTATAATTTTTATGAATTAAAGACGAAATCGGATGAGCATGTTTTTATTTTTTTATTTTTTTGGAATATTAAGTCAACTTGCAGAATATTTATGGTCAATTTTCACTATTTTCCGTCACTTGTAAAAGGCATCTTCGTTTTTGTGTATGTTCTACGGAGTCTAAACAACATTGGCAAGGCTTATTGATAACTACAATCATTTGCCTTCATGCTGTTATCAAATTCATTCCGAGATGAAGAGACTTTAAGTACATATGTTCCAGTAGTGTGGCATAGATAGTAAAACATAAAACACTGTATCTGGAAAAGTATATAAGTATATATATAACATACAAAACAAAAAACCTTTTCTAAGTCCCAAATTCTTTTCATTTTCCTTTAAAATTACTTGGGCGTAAGCAAACTAATTTCATTTTCGTTTTATTGTGAGTGATCTAAAAGCGAAAGTAGACAATTTCTATATCATCCCTTAAACCCCCAGTCTCGTGGGCACCTAATAATTCATAACAAGCTCAGATAACTGGGTAAGCCAATAAATGAAGGTTGCACGGGTCATGTGACAGGGCCTCATGGTGCTTATTTAAGCTCGGACACGCTTTGAAGAGCGGGATTTTGTGTGACTTTGTGGTCTAGTGAAAATGCTGTATCTCTACTGCTAAAATGTAAAATAAATCGTCCATTTGAAGACTGAGATTTTACTCGTCAGTGACAGCCCGAGATCAGGGCTATTCACCTATGTGTCTAGTGCAACAGCGCCCCAGGTGTGCTTCATGAATGACGGCTACGACTGCAGTGACATGACCGTACCTTGTAGCAAGTTCCCCATTCACGGCATGTTACATATATATATACAGTGGAATCTCGATCTATCGTTTTTCAAGGGACCGATTGAAATGAACGATAAATGCGGTAAAACGATAGATGCGGAAACTTAACAAAGCAATATGATCATTAGGACTGGATAAAATGAACGACACATACGGAAAAACGATGGATCCGAAAACGATCAATCAAGATTCCACTGTATATATATATATATATATATATATATATATATATATATATATATATATATATATATATATATATATATATATATATATATATATATATACTAGCTGAAAACATGTACTTCACTACGGAGTGCATTCAAATTAAATACAACGGTCAATGTATGCAATTGATGTAAAAAAAAACTAAAAAATATATTTATAAATAAATCGTAGCGGATATTTTTATAGATAAAATAATGTAGAAGAAAATATTCAAATTAAATCTAATAGAACGTACTAAAGAATATAGTACAGTTTGAGGAAAATATCTTTTACTGTATTTTAATATTTTTTGAATAATATCCAATCGTCTGCCGCATTAGCAAGAAAAAAAATATTTTTTTGTCTATTTCGTTGCTATGAACGTGACGATAAATTAATTTAAAGTACCAGAAAAGAAATCACGTGATCAGCATTTTATAAATGAAATTCTAAAATTTAATCTTTAAAAATTCACCAAAAATCAGAAACAGGAGGTAAAGATTCGAAAAAGATTTCATTTTAAAGGAATTTTTAGGATCTTTCTCGTGATATAAATTTTATAACCCTCAAATTATTATTTGAAATGCAAACTTAAAAAAAGTTACAAAAACAGCTTAAAAATTTAATTTTGAAAAATCTAAGAAGAATTTTTCAAAAATCTTTCTTAGTGCACCCGTACACTATAAGAAGAATCGCCATGCAAAATTTCAGCAATTTAGGTCTAGCGGTTTGGTCTGTGCTTTGTATGTCAGTTAGAGAGTCAGTCAGTTACGGAACTGTTTTATATATATATATATATATATATACCGGGTGACCATAATTAAACTGACAGTGCTCACAGTGTTCTGTAGCGCGATCTATTTGCGAGAATGACGCCACATTTTGTAGGAAGATTAAACAAGACGGGGGACGAAGGATTCCGCGAAAAAATAAATTAGTTCCAAAAGTCACCGCTAGGGGAATATTTGGCGCTGTGTAATAGAAAATAGAGTGTTAACAAATGCAAATCAATACGGAAATTACCTTTTAATTTGCATTCAAATGAGGTTCAATGTGGCTGCCGTTGTTGTGGACCACATATTGCATTCTGTGCACAGTATGCACAACAGCAGAAAGTAACATGTATGCAGGAATCTCCCGTACAGTCCGTGATATGTTATCCTTCAACGTAGCCAGGTCCTGGACCACTCCTCGATAGACCTTGGACTTAAGGTAACCCCATAGCCAGAAGTTGCATGGGGTAAGATCAGGCGACCGAGGTGGCCATGCAGTTGGTAAGTAGCGGCTAATGACTCTTTCTGTTGTGAATTTCTGTCGTAGCAGCTGTTGCACCAGTACAGCAACGTGTGGAGGGGCTCCATCTTGCATGAAAATGATTTCCCCCAGGCATTGTCTTTGCTGAAGTGCCGGAATGACAAAGCTGTTCAACATGTGGCGATATTTCTCTCCGGTAACAGAACAGGTTTCCGGTCCTGTCGGTGTAATGTTCTCATAGAAGAATGGACCTACGATAAATTCCGCTGTGAACCCACACCAAACAGTTACCTTTGGTGAATGTAAGGGAATTTCTGTGACTGCATGTGGTGATTTGTCATCCCAAATTCGGCAGTTCTGGGTATTCACAGTTCCATGCAGGTAAAAGCGGTACACGGCTGATACATGGCTGATCTTGTACGGATAGAAGTTGATAATATTTCGTAAGATTTTCCATACCGTACTGTAAGGCATATCCATATTCCGAGCTAATCCACGAGCGCTAGAGGTGGCAGCAATATTGTCTGGTCCTCTGTCGACAATCGCCGTGGCAACTCCTTCGATTGTATCCTGTGGTACAGGTTTTCGTCCACTGCCTGACTGAACCTTCAGAGAACCTGTTTTCGCAAACGTCGCAACCATTGCTTTTAGCCCATTAACTGACACAGGACCGTTAACTTTACGCATTTTTTTGTGCGTTCTAAAAGCACGAAGAGCGGCTGACGCGTTGCACTGGTGGAGGTAAAAGAATTTGACCAGTAACGCACGCTCGACTAAAGAAGGAGACATTGCACATAAACTTTCAATCCGATTGATTCGAAACGTAACACATTGCCTTTTAAAACCCAAGCAGCTGGTACTGTGCCAATGGATGTAACGTGAAATTTGAATAAAGAACTTCTTCTGCTCAGCGTACGTGATATTGCAGATCACGAGACTTTATCGGTGTTTATGTAGATTTTACGCTTTTTTAAAAGTGTTGCCATATTGTACTTGAACTAAATAAGAAAATGTGCATAATAAAAGGTAATTTTATTCCGTATTAATTTGCATTTGTTAACACTCTATTTTCTATTACACAGCGCTACATATTCCCCTAGCGGTGACTTTTGGAACTAATTTATTTTTTCGCGGAATCCTTCGTCCCCCGTCTTGTTTAATCTTCCTACAAAATGTGGCGTCATTCTCGCAAATAGATCGCGCTACAGAACACTGTGAGCACTGTCAGTTTAATTATGGCCACCCGGTATATATATATATACACACCGTCTGGCCAGAATTAAAACCCCCTTGCTCTGACCTCTCCATATATTGAATTACTCAGTGCGTAAGCTTTAAATTTTGTACATATACTATGTCACGCGAAAAAAAATTAGTTCCAAAAATTGCAGAAAGAAGGCGCTGTACAACAGAACATATGTTGAAAATACACAAAAACACAAATTAAATACATTTTATTTGAACGTACCAAACATTCATGTGACAAGGACCTTATCAAAGTAGGGAATGCTATTCAATACGGTTCCCTTCTTGAAGATGTAAAATCTACAGTCTGTGGGCAGCTTGTTCAACTGCGGGTCGTAACTGGCCGACTGAAATGTTTTTCACGTGCAGAGTGATACCTTCTCTCAAGTCTGCCAAGGTTACCAGACTTTCTCGATATACAAGATTTTTCTTATGTGTCCCCACAGCCAAATATCAGAAGGATTAAGATCCGGAGAACGAGATGGCCAGGTTGTCGGAAACGCATATTCTGTCATTAGTGAAACGTTGTCGAATAAACTACTGTACACAGAGTTCAGTGTGTGTAGGCGCTCCATCTTGCATAAAAGTAATCGAATCAAGACATTGCCGCTGTTGCAAATGGGGTGCAGCAAAAGTTTCGAGAATCCGTTTGTACCCGTTGGCCGTCACGGTGCATGCCTCAGAGACTTTGCGAGTAGCCTCTTCGAAAAAGAAAGATCTAAGAATGAACGTGGCGGTGAATCCTCACCTTACTGTAACTTTTGTGCTTAGAGTGCAAAATTTCAGTTACAATAGTACTTTAAGCTTCTTTGCTTTTTTTTCTATTTTTCCATAAGGGTAATAGAAATTTAAAAGGAAAAATTTAATTTCTCATGTGTTTTATTTATTGTTATTGTCTTTTTTCATATTTTCTGTTGTACAGCGCCACCTATCGGTGTTTCTGGAACTAAATTTTATTTTCACGTAATCGTCTCCCCCATATTTTGAAAAGTATGTGTACAAAATTTGAAGCCTTTACACTGAGTCACCCGGTATATACAGGGTGTCCCGAAACGACCGCATAAACTCTGCACAGCTAGATTCCTCGTCGGGAGTACATAAAAACTGCCCAAAGAAGCGTTCCTGTACGATCCATAGTTTACGAGAAAAATACGAAAAACAAAGTATGACGTCACTGCCAGTGCAAGAAAAAACACTTTATTGAACATATCAACAGCATACACAATTTAAAGCAGATGTTCAAAGTGTCCGCCGTGCATGTCGAGGCAGACTTGAGCACTCCGTGGAATGGCTGTCATCACACGTTGCAGCATCGCGGGGTCCACCGAAGTACAAGCAGCATGCAGACGAGCAACTAAGTCCATTTGTGTTGTCACTACTTCTCGATACACCAGTTCCTTGAGATGACCCCATAGGAAAAAATCCAACGGTGTAAGATCTGGCGAACGTGGAGGCCATAGAACCGGACCCCCAAGTCCGTTCCAGAGGCCGGGGTATTCCATATCCAGGCAACTACGTACAGGAGCACAGAAATGCGCTGGATCCCCATCATGCTGGAACCAAAGTCCCTGTATTGCCGCTAATGGTATGTCATCGAGGAACTCGGTTAAGACCTCATTGAGAAACACCAAGTACGACTGTCCCGAGAGCCGTTCAGGCAACAGATATTTTCCAAGCAGGCGATCCCCGAATATGTCGGCCCACAAGTTAAGAGACCAACGTTCCTGATGTTTCTGCGGCCGGATTGCATGCGGATTGACCTGGGACCACATATGGCTGTTGTGATGGTTGAATACCCCATCACGAGTGAAACATGATTCATCAGTCCACAGGATATATGCAATGAAACCATTATCTGTGTTCTGTTGCTGCAACAGCCATTCACAGAAGGCCACGCGTTTCTAAAAGTCATCTGGTTCCAGACCTTGCACGGTTGTGTACCGAAATGGGTGTAGCCTCTCAGACCGTAAAAGCCTGTGCACAGTACTTTTACTCGAAGTCATCTCACGGGCTAATGCGCGTGTGCTTACCTCGGGCGTCTCTTCTACCCGCTTCAGCATTGCATCCACCTGTGCTACTGTCAGGCCGCTCCGCGGTCTTCCAGTATCGTGAAAATTGGCTGTTGGCAAGACGCTTCCCGTATTTCGCAGTCTGTCGTCCAGCCTACGGATGACGTTGACATCGGGAGGACGGCGGGACGGATATGGACGGGCATACTCCCTAGCAGTTCGCAAGGCATTTCCATTACATCGGCCGTACATCAAGTACATGTCGCAGTAGTCACGAACGGAGTACATGGCCACCATACGAAGACTACCGGTAGCTGCAAGACGCAGCCTTTTAAATACCAGTTCAACGGCGGCTTAACGTCATTCCATGGCGTGCGAGTATGAATGACGCGATATGCGCGGCGAACGTTTTAAACATTATCGTCTGGAAAGATATGCAAATATTGTTGTTATTATGTCCAATAAAGTGTTTTTTTCCTTGCACCGGCAGTGACGTCATACTTTGTTTTTCGTATTTTTCTCGTAAACTATCGATCGTACAGGAATGCTTCTTTGGGCAGTTTTTATGTACTCCCAACGAGGAATCTAGCTGTGCAGAGTTTATGCGGTCGTTTTGGGACACCCTGTATATCTTCTCTACGACGACCAGTCATGATTTCGAGAAAGAAGTGGTCGTTTTAAGGGGTGGCCAGCTAGAAAAGTTCCCTTGTATATATATACAAGAGACGAAAACGCAAGCGCTCCATAGTGTGACATTCACACAAGATGGAACGCTTTCGCATGTCACAGGTCCTGTCCAGAGCGTGCTACGATGGACATTTAGCGATGATTTTATCCTCAGTCTCGTTTTCCCGCAAGAATGACCATCAAGGTCTCCAGACCTTACATCCAGTAACTTAGGATTATGGGCTTAGTTAATGTCACAGGTGTACAGAAGTTCGAATGATTGAATGTTTTTCGTTTTCTTTCGCGCCAAAACACTTAGCTTTATAAGTTCGGTTTGGTCACCGGACTGAAATATTTGATGAGTCAGCTTCACGATGAAAACAGAAGTCGCTGCAAGGATTTTAAAATACAATTTGGAAGAGTTTTCGAAGCTTCTGCATGGTAAACCTCATTTATCCGGGACCGTGCACATATTTAATCTCGGAAAATAGGGCAAGAGTATAAATTGAATTTGGATATTTGTAGTCCGTGCGTCAATTTGGTAATTTAGAAAATAATAAAAATAAGTTAGCCTAATGAATGATTTTGATAATTATGTTAAATTTAGATAGTGGGGCCGAATTATTACTTACACACACACATATACACACACATATATATGTATGTATGTATATATATATATATATATATATATTTTTTATATATACATACACACACATATATAACACATAATATATACATAATATATACATATATATACATATATATATATATATATATATATATATATATATATATACGAGTATATATATATATATATTTTTATATATACATACACACACATATATAACACATAATATATACATAATACATGCATATATATACACATAAGTTGGAACCAGTTCGGCATGCTTATATATCCTTGGCGGTAATCCCCGTTTGTTGCAGAAACGAAAAATTCCGGAACTCGATAAGCACGCCATCTAGGTGAAATCTGATCAATTCTCCACACCCCCTCTCCCCCAAAATAAAAATTAAATTTCCCACCAAATTCACCGAAATTCTGGAAAATATCGCCAAAGAGTCACATATTGAAATCTAACGCTCAGTGACAGTCAATAAACGGTATTCGACACAAAATAAACCTAAATTAAGCAGAACCAAACAATAATTACAACTGTTTAAGAAATATATAGAGTTATTTACAACAATACCATGCGTCATAGTCCGCTCTGAAATCTAGTTGTAAGATTAATAGACATCAGTTCCATTGTGTATAGAGTATGAAACTTATGCACGTTTGTATTAATAATTTTGAACATACGATCTTAATGATTACACATGAGGTGTTAGGAAATGTAATGAATGAGTGAAGTTCAGAATAAAACATTTTATCATATTCCCAACTGCTATATCTACGCTCGAGGTTTTCTTAAAATCTTGTGAAATTTCAGTAGACCCACATAAGATAATAATGCCAGACACTATGTTGTTGATTAAGCCCAATAGCGATGGAATCCATTAAATTACTCATCTACTGTGACTGGTATAAAATTTGCGTCTGTGTAGCTGAATCAGGGCAAGTGCAGTATTCAAGACCTCAAATTAAGGGATTATAGTCAAATTTGAAGGTCTTAATTCCCTGGATGTATAAGACGGTGTTTTAGAAAGATTTAGCTGACACTTTACATAACCTGGCTGCATAGCATTAATTGCAAATAATGCACACGAGTTTGTAATAACTGAAATCAGGCCGTATGATAAAGTTTACTTCAAAATGGTATAACAGTTATGACTTTTTAAGACTGCCGGATTTAAGCCCTAATGCTTTAAGTATGCTCATTGTTAAGTGGGAAAATCCCCTTAAAACCCTAAAAAAATCAATTTTTTTTATTATGATTTAATGTTGAAGAGTAGAATATAAAGACACTTTTGAAAAAGTCGATACTACAATTAAATCCGATTTTATGGCCAAACGTATAAAGATAATATTTAAGTAATTTATAGAAACTTTAAACTTTAAATGGCTTTTTCTAAAAACTGTTATTTTCAAACTTGTGCGCACTATTTCTCAAAACTAATCGTCACAAATTGCTAAAATTTTGTATACATGTATATCTTATATGTTTATAAAATTTCTACCTAAGTTTACTAATTTTTTTACAGAAATTAAAAAAATGTATTTTTATATTTTTTGTACATTACAATACATTTGTCTGAAAAATATTTTTATGGGAACTATGGTAATTATTTTAGGTGTAGAATAAAGTATAACCTATGGATAGAATATATACAAATAATTTAAAATATATCTCTTATAGTTTATAAAAAAAATCTGCGCGCAATGCATTGACCCAAGATTCATTATTGATAAAAAATAAATTTTCTTTTACATAAAATAATTTCTAATAATCTCCCAACAATTCTGCTTTTGTTTTCTAATAGATAAAGATTCATAGAAATCACCCTAAACAATTTATTTAAATTAATTACAAATTAACTGTTTGACAACACATTGATCTTGGTAGTAAAATCAGTGTATTTTTGCGCGTGCAAAGGCGATCTCCCCCTTAACAAACCCTTGTTAACGATAGTTAACGATAAAATTAACAATAACGTTATCAATGTTATTGATAGAAACAATAATTAACAATAAGCAACAATTAATAATCGTGACATCAATAATTATATTGTTAACAATGATCGGAGTGTAAAGTTGTTTATCACAAATATATTTTCTGAATAAACAATCTATTTGTGATAAACAAATTTAATAAACATTTACCAAAAAACTTAATAACAATAACAAAGCAATGTTATAATAGCAAACATAAAATCCTATGGAAAATTAATAATTACAAGATAAAAATAACTTTTTATATACCATGTTGTTAAATTTTCTGTTGCATCATATAAACTTTACGATTCTATGTATTAATAAATACTGTTTTAAAATTCTTTTGATGAATTATCCCATCAACTTCAAAGAAAAGGAAGTTAATTGGAGGTTAACTTGCGTTTAGCTTTTCGTTCCCGTCCCTGCCGATAGATGGCTGCACCATTCTACAAAAGAAAATTAACTGAAAAGGAATTCAATGCTGCTTAAAGATGGCTAAAAGTATTAAAAGAATGCATTGTCACCGTGTTAAGAGCTATTCTAAAAGTTTCAAATGTCTAGCTAGTCGGGAAGTTAGTTAAAAATCGATTACAAGAATTGTAAGGGACAAACACACGCATAAACAAACAAGAAAGCAAGTTAATAAAAACCTGGTAAAAATTAGCGATATTTTTGAGCTTTCATGTGCTTTACTAGCTGTGAAGTTGCTACGCTGTTGCTACTTCGGGTCACAAAAAATCTTATAGTCGAACCCCGTTATAACGGAATCCAAGGGACCAAAGGTTTTGTTCTCTTTATCCGGTGGTTCGCTATATCCGAACCTTTAAGAAAAATGCTAGAGTTCACAAAATGTATAATTCATTAGTTGCAATGTGTATTCAATAATGGTGTATTGAAAATGAGCATTAATGAATTATATCGACTAAAATCGATTCCATTAAACTAATACAATACTAATTGAATTACGTACCATAGGAAAACTTCGGGGCCAAAATTTTCGTTCTTTATATCCGTTTGTTCGTTATATATCGCGTTCGCTAAAACGGGGTTCAACTGTTTGAGCAAAACAGGGATTTTTTTCGTACTCGAAGTGACAGGAAACTGAAAAAAAAAATACATGAAATTTCAGAATCTGAACAAAATATTCCGCAAAATTTTTTTTCCTTCCTACTTTATTAAATTTGTTGAATTTACAGTCGCTTTGAATCCAGTTTGTTTCTATCACTGCTGACTTAACGGACCAACTTCTTGGGTTCTCTCGGACCACTCTTACTGTGGTCCGTGGACTACCGGTCAAGAACCACTATTTTAGAATAATCGAAAAGCCTCTTTAAAACTTGCCGAAGTGAAATTTCCTTGCCTTTTATGCGAGTAGATAATTCAGATTTCCTAATAGTTGTTAGCAATAGCGGCGGCATTGGTTATTTTGTTTACCGTGCGTTCTCGTATCTGCGAATCTTTCCCGAAGCAATCGCCGCGGGGTTAAACGTCATTAATTATGCATGCGTTTTTCTGGGCACGCGTAACCTGCGGCGCATGCTCCGTGGGAGCGACTCATAGTATAAATGGAATGAGTGTTTCAGCTTTCCGGCCAGACCAGAGCAGAGCAGTTCGACGACGTGCCGGAGCTACGGACGCGCCTGTTAAATTTTGTTAAAGGCAACAAATCTTGTCTCCAGTTTTAAACGGTTTTAAATAAAAGGAGTTAGATGCTCATTCGCCTGGTCTTCATTTCCCGTACTCACCTGAGCTTTGCTACACCCATTTTTTATTTTTAGAGGAAGGCAGTTACACCTCATGTAACAGATGGTTATGGGCCCAGTTATGCCCTTCCCTTATTTAAAGCAATGGTGAGACACGAGGACCAGCGTCAAGTAATATAGTAAAGCCGATCCACTGACTTGAAAATTAAAGCCGTTTGGCAACCGGCCAAGGTTTGAAGCAGCAAGAATCTATCAGAGCTCAGCGACGGGGGGTCATGGAATCGACGATAAAGAAGCTGAATAGTAACAACTATTCGAAATGGTCCGAACAAATGAAAGTAGTTCTTATGGACCGAGGGTGCTGGAAATTCATCTTGGGGACCGAACCTGCTCTAGAGGAGGGGGCGACGTCTAAACAAACCCGTGAGTATGAGATGCGTAAAGATAAAGCGTTCACGACTATCTACTTGAATGTGGAGGAGGAGTATCAAGACTTACTGGCTGAGATTACTGACGGTAAAGAAGCTTGGAAGAAGTTGAAGGATCACTTCAGACCAGACACAAGATGTCGAGTCATTGAATTATTGGATGATTTTTTTGAAGAGCATTATCAAGAGGGAGAAGAGATAGGCCTTTATGCCGCTCGCCTCAAGAAAATTATTTTGCAGTTGTCAGAAGCCGGACGGCCGCTGGAAATGATCTTTCAAGCATTCCAGTTGATACGCCACTTGCCGCGGGATTTTACAGGTATTGTGCAATCTATTTATCGTTGGTCCGATGAGGAATTTACTTTTAGTAAAGTTCTAGATGAACTCTTAGTCGAAGAACGTAGGCTTAAGCAAAGTAAGCGTGATTTCGAAAAAACTGAGAACTCTGCTTATAAAGCAAAGTTAGAGGCGCCTAAAAAGGAAAAACCTAAAGTTAAGAGTGAAACCACGCGAGATAAATCCCCTAGGGGAAGGAAAGTAGGCCCTTGTTATAGGTGCGGTAGGCCTGGCCACCTCATAAAAGATTGCAGAGTTAAATTTAAATTTAAAAGAGAAAAAATTGAGAAGGAAACTCCCAATAGAAAGGCAAATTTTATTACTGAAGCTAATATTACCGAAGATATACAAGCAGAAAAGTGTTCGTGGATTTTTGATACCGCCGCGTCTAGTCATTTCAGTAATAATAGAGCGTTATTTACTGACTTTAAGAGAGTTAATAATACTAACTTATCACTAGCAATTGGTGATGTTAAAGGCAGTATTGAAG
This sequence comes from Dolomedes plantarius, assembly GCA_907164885.2. NCBI lineage: Eukaryota > Metazoa > Arthropoda > Arachnida > Araneae > Dolomedidae > Dolomedes > Dolomedes plantarius. The sequence continues at coordinate 42,377,812 of OU015490.1, forward strand.
GAGAGGGTACAGTAAAAATGTATTTTCAAACAGAAGGGGAAAAGAAAGAGGTTATTTTACATAATGTAATGTACTCTTCGAAATTAAGACGAAATCTATTTTCGGGACCTGCCTGGGAAAAACTAGGAGGAAAGTTTATAGGAGCGAAAGGGAAAATAGAAGTTTTCGACAAAGACGGGGAGAAGCTATTTTTCGCCCAAAGGCGTAATGGATTATATTATTTCAGTCCCCAATATTTGAAAAAACAAATAGAAAATGTTAACTTAACTATTTCGCAGAAAAAGGGATTAGAATTATGGCATAGGCGTTATTGCCATATCAACAATCAGTATATTGTAAATACTAGTAGTAAAGAGTGCGTAAAAGGATTGCCCAAACTAACTCTCGGGAAAAGCGATTGTGAAGATTGCAAGTTAGCAAAGTCGAGGAGTATTTCTTTTAAATCTTCATCAAAAACGAATTCACGAAAACCCCTGGAGTTAATACACATGGACGTGTGTGGACCACTCCCAAACGTATCCTTAGGGGGAAAGAGATATTTCCTGTCTATCACGGACGACATGTCCAAAAAGGTTACGGTGTACCCGATGAGGCAGAAGTCTGAGGTTTTTGAACTTTTTAAAAAATTTCAAGCGCGTTCTGAAAGATTCCTTAATAAGAAAATTTTGCGTGTACGCACAGATAATGGCATGGAATTCTGCCATAAGGAATTCGAAAAATATTTAGAAGATCAGGGAATCGTATCAGAGAGGACGAACATTTATACCCCCCAGCAAAATGGCGTAAGTGAGCGTTTCAATTATACGGCGTTAGATGCTGTAAAAGCAATGCTCAAAAGTAGTAATTTGAGCGATGCGTTTTGGGCTGAAGCGTTGCTCTGTTTTACCTATGTATGGAACAGAGTAGTGCATTCAAAGCAATTAAAAACCCCTTTCGAGTTATATGGTGGTCGGAAACCGTCGGTCACTCATTTAAAGGTTTTTGGCTGCACAGCCTACATCAGGATGCCTAAGCAATTAAGGAATAAGCTTCAAATGCGGGCTAAAAAGGGGATTATGGTTGGCTACGCTACAAAAACTAAGGGATATAGAATATGGATCCCTGAAAGTCATAATGTCCTAGAAACTCTAAATGTTTCGTTTAAAGAAGATGTGGGGGAGATAGAAAACGTACAAAGCCCCGAGTTAAATCAAAATATTAGAATAACCCCTGATGAAATTGAGGATTCAGATTCAGAAAGTGAAACAACCCCGGAAAAGGCAGAAATTAGTGAACCAACCCAAGAAAAAGCAGAAATTAGTGAACAAATAACCCAAGAAAAAGCTGATAGTGGTAAACATAGGGTGAAAGACAAAGGGACAAAGAACCCTGGTCGAATCCCATGTAATCAAATTAAATGGATGAGAGAAGCCATATTGCGTAGAGATGGTTCGAAAACTGACATTTATTACCGAATCAACGGAACAAGTGTAAGACTTCGTTCACCTAAAGATGCCCAAAAATATTGTAAGGATAATAATATAAATTATGAGGAAGATTTCTTCAATTTTAGAACCACAGATTACTATACTGGCCCTGTAGGAAATGAAAATGCAAGCAGCAGTCTGTTATCGGCTTTTCATGTAGAGGTAAAGATACCTAGAAATTACAGGGATGTTTTGAAATCTCCCCAAAAGAAAGAGTGGGAAGAAGCAATGGGGGAGGAGATGAAGGTCATGAAGGATAGAAAAGTATGGGAATTAATCCCGAAACCCAAAGATACGAAAATACTGGGAAGTACTTGGGCGTATACACTAAAACGGAATGACAAAAATGAGATTATGCGTTACAAAGCGCGTTTAGTAGCCCAGGGTTTCAGGCAGCGTAAAGGGGAGACTTATGATGAAGTTTACAGCCCCGTTATAAGTTTCACCCTAATAAGAATGTGGTTTGCATTATTAGTATGCTTACTTGGCTGGACACATTGCCAGCTAGATATAAAATCTGCATACCTGTACGCTGACCTTAATGAAAGGATTTACATGTATCAGCCACATGGATTTAAAGACGAAACTTACCCCAATCATGTTTGCTTGTTACGCAAAGCTCTTTACGGCCTACACCAAAGTGGGCGAGAGTGGTTTAATGAAATCCACACTGTTTTACAAGATCTAAACTTCGAAAAGCTAGACTGGTGCAATTGCACGTACATCTTTGAAAAACGTGTTCTACTACTCCTTTATGTAGATGACATCGTTTTATTCGGTAAATCAGACCTTCACATAAGGGAAGTAATTAAGCTTTTAAAAGAAAAATTTGATTTGAAAGTGCTGGGAAAAACCCGAAAATTACTAGGCATTGAATTTCTAGAAAAGGACGGGAAAATATATATACACCAAGAAGGTTATATTGATAAAGTTTACGATACTTATAAGAACTATAAAATTCCGATAACATCATTACCCATAAGTAAGGGAACTCTCCTTTCAAAGATAGACTGTCCTAAAACGCACGCCGAAATGGAAGAAACGGAACGATTACCGTATCGAAATGTAGTTGGATGTTTAGCATTTTTAGCGGGGAGGACTCGCCCCGATATCAGCTATGCTGTAAACATCCTGTCCCAGTTTCAAGAGAACCCTGGGTTAGTACATTGGAACTGCGTTCTAAAGTTGTTAGGGTACGTACATGCCACAAAGAGTTTAAAGTTGAATTTGGCAAATATAGATGAATTAAATATCAGATGTTACAGTGACTCAGATTTTGCGTCAAATAGAGATGACAGAGTATCTGTAGGCGGAACGATTTTGTTTTTTGATAAGGTTCCTGTCTCCTGGCGAACTTTCAAACATAAATCGGTAACTTTGTCTACAATGGAAGCAGAATTCATCTCTTTAACAGAATCCTCGAAAGAACTAATGTGGATCTATCGCATTTTAAAAGAATGCAAAGAAATCGGCTTAGAAATCCCTGATATTAATTCAAGTGAACTTTTTTGTGACAACCAGGCAGCGATTAACTTCTCGAATTCGCCTATAGAAAACTCACGTTCTAAACATATAGACGTGAAGTTCCATTTTATCAGAAACCTGATAAACGAAAAAACTTTTCAGCTTAAGTTTTGTACCAGCAAAAGCAATTATGCAGATGTGCTGACGAAGCCTTTAACTAAGGAAGGTCTTCAAAAATTTGTAAACGAACTGTTTATCTAGTAGTTTTTTTTTCATTCTTTAAATGTTCCCGTTTTAAGTTTGTTTGTGAGATTTATGTCGTGCTGAAATGTACTGATATTTTGTTAACACACTTATACTAGATGTGCCGAAAGTTAGTCATCGGATTAAAAGGTAAAGTTATACCATAGGGATATTAAAAATCGCTTGTCGAAGTGTTCTTCGTCGCAAGGGACGAAAGTTTCGAATCCCAAAATTTAAAATAGAAAGTCTTATTTTTTTTTTTTGCTACTCTGACTAACCAGAAGCTATATTCGCTTTGTAAATATATATATTTTTAGGTGCGTCTTGCTCGCCTTTATACTTGTATAATGATTATATTTTAAAAGGTTAAAATTTCTTGCTAAAAAAAATCATGAAGTTTATGAATAGCATTTTTTTTACAAATATTAGAATTAGAATGTGTTTATACAAATATTAGAATAGAAATTTTCTGAACAAGTGTGTACATATTGGATTTAGTTTTCATATGTATTAAGTATAGTTTCACGTTTATTCTGTAATGTAATTGGAAAGCGTGTTTATACTAAAATAGTAGCAAATGTTTATTCTATAATGTAATTGGAAAGCGTGTTTATACTAAAATAGTAGCAAATGTTTATTCTGTAATGTAATTGGAAAGCGTGTTTATACTAAAATAGTAGCAAATGTGTCTATTCTATAATGTAATTGGAAAGCATGTTTATACCAAAGTATTAGCAAGTGTGTTCATTCCAAAATGTAATTGGAATCTCATTACTTTAATTGAAATGTCTTTTTCATGTTATCAGAGTATGTTCCAGTGAAAATGTCTGTAAAGCGTAAGTGTATAAACATCCATTAGGGCTTTCACCACAAGAGCGGTTCGCAGAAACGAGAAGGGGGGCCGATGTTAGCAATAGCGGCGGCATTGGTTATTTTGTTTACCGTGCGTTCTCGTATCTGCGAATCTTTCCCGAAGCAATCGCCGCGGGGTTAAACGTCATTAATTATGCATGCGTTTTTCTGGGCACGCGTAACCTGCGGCGCATGCTCCGTGGGAGCGACTCATAGTATAAATGGAATGAGTGTTTCAGCTTTCCGGCCAGACCAGAGCAGAGCAGTTCGACGACGTGCCGGAGCTACGGACGCGCCTGTTAAATTTTGTTAAAGGCAACAAATCTTGTCTCCAGTTTTAAACGGTTTTAAATAAAAGGAGTTAGATGCTCATTCGCCTGGTCTTCATTTCCCGTACTCACCTGAGCTTTGCTACACCCATTTTTTATTTTTAGAGGAAGGCAGTTACACCTCATGTAACAATAGTGGCCATTTTCGCGATGTTTTTGTAATAACCTGAGGTAATATAAAGTACTTTTCATTACCACGTTTTTATTAACTCGCTTTCTTGTTTGTTTGTTTGTGTGTTTGTATGTTTGTAAAAACTTCCAAGAATGCACATCCTACTTGAGGTTGCAAGAATTTGAACGTTAAAGAATGTTTTTATGAGGATTATTAATCGCACGTGGTCACAGAAAAATGATACGTCCAATACAGAAAACGGCGTATCTGTTTTCTTCGATGGACCGATCATAAACCAGAGCCTTATCATTGGTCGAAGACATTACCAGGGTCGTTGTGGAGCCATCAATAAATATAGAAGCAGTTTGCAGCTGATAGAGAGCAGTTTACAACAGCTGGATGTAATCTTCGCCTTTGATCAAGAAGGCAGAAAGGAAATATTTGCTTTTTCTATTTTGAAACATGAGAAAGGGAAAAACAGCCTGGTCACAAATTTAAAAATCTTTTACTTACAAAAATGAATAATGAATATAGTTTTTGTAATAACCTGAGGTAATATAAAGTACTTTTCCTTACCATGTTTTTATTAACTCGCTTTCTTGTTTGTGTGTTTGTCCAGTACAAATCTTGCAATCGATTTTTAACTAACTTCCCGACTAGCTAGACATTTGAAACTTTTAGAATAGCTCACAAGCGATGACAATGCATTCTTTTAATACTTTTAGCCATCTTTAAGCAGCATTGAATTAATTTTCAGTTAATTTTGTTTTGTAGAATGGTGCAGCCATCTATCGACCGGGATGGGAACGAAAAGTTAAACGCAAGTTAACTTCCAGTTCTCGAGCTAAACGATTGATTACGCATTTGTACCTCTTTATTACGCATTTGATCATTTTCTTTCAAGTTGATGGGATAATTCATCAAAAAAATTTAAAAAAAGTTTTTATTAATACATAGAATTGTCAAGTTTATATGATTCAACAGAAAATTTTAAAACATGGTATATAAAAAGTTCTTTTTATCTTGTAATTATAAATATTTTATGGTTATTAAAAGATTTTTTATGTACAGTAAAAAATTATAAAAGGCTAAAAGATTTATATTAGAAAATATAGAAATTACAAAAGATTTTTCAATTAACTTAAATTATAAAAAATATTTAAATTATGAAAGATTTATTATTTAATTTAAATTATAAAAAAGTCTAAATTGCATAATATGTTTTAATTCAGATATATTTTTTATAAAATATAAGAAACAAAATTGCTATTTATATGCATTTTTTACACTGAGATTAAATAACTTCGTTTTATTGAAAAAAATGTAATAAACATAATCATACTATGTCATTAAAAATCATGCATGCATTATTACATTTTTATATGTAAGTATAAATGTACTGCTCATCATATGGATCTATATAATACCCTCTCAGTATAAATCTATACTAGTTCCTAAATTTTCTTCACACAATAAAGAAACAAAAACTCCTGTATTACCACAGCGCAGAAAATTGATGCACAAAATCAGTGGATCCGTTAATTATAAAAATTTCAAAATTTTTTAGACTGTCATTTTTGGATCAGCATGTGACGTTAGCATCAATCATTCCGTTAATGATCTTGTAAATTCAGTTATCCCCAAAGTTATTTCGCGAAAATTTTCTTTTGGTGCGAAAACTTTGCTAAGATATTGACTTCTTGTGTTTCGCTCGGAAAGCTAGAGAATAAAATAAATTATAGTTCTGAAGTTTTTCCAGAATTTGATTTCATCCTGTTTAAAAAAGTCCTTAAGATCTGCTCTCTGATAAAGAGAATAAAAACAGCGCAGAAAAAGAAAAAAAAAATCTTTGAAAGAATCATGTTTCTTTTTAGTCTTCTACTCACTTTGATGTTTTAAGGAATTATCCTCGAAAAAAGAAAAGAAGATTGCTATTCGTACATGATTTTGTCTCTGTTACAGCGACACAAGAGCTTTTAACTCTCATTATTATAAAAACGAGAAATTTAGTTGCTTGTTGGGACATAATAAATACAATTAGCAATACATATGGGAGCATCATCTTTAACGTCCAAAATTAACTATACATTGAAAAGAAAGCAGTTTCTCAGTAGCTATTCAAATGCAGTTTAATGAAGTTTTTAAAAATATTTCGTTATCTACAACAGTTCTGTTCCTTACATTAATGCTGCTTGGAGGGCTTTTGTGTGCGGATTTGATATCACCCAGTTTAGTTTTGATGTGTTATTACAGGATTTTTACGTGTTTCTTTGACATGCTCATATGCAGTGAAGTGAGATTTCAGAATTGTACTTTGTATAATCGAGTTTTATTGATTGATATTAACTTTGCTGTCCTATAAATACTATATATTTATTACATCTACTTAAATAAAATGTATGTGTATATATTGCCATTCTCTTTCAGTCTGACTGTTCTGCGATCTATTCTTTTAAGAGTATAATTTTAAAATTCTGACATTTTTATTTTACTTTTTAGAGTGTTTCAAAGTTTGGCAACAATTGAGGCGGTGAAAGGCGAAGTGGTGTAAGTCAAGTGGTGTAAGTCAAAAGAATTTAACTACCAAAACTACAAAAAATTCCACCATAAATTGAACAAATTAAAATTCATAACAATTATTACAATATTGCAAATAATAACTATTTACAATTCCACCATACATTGAACATGGAGATTACATATTTGACCCCAAATGAAAAAAAGTTGAAAATGTGACTTACACCACTTTGCCTTTCAACGCCTCAATTGTATGAGTAAAGACTGGAGGATGATATTTGCAATAATATTTTGGATTTTACGCTTTCTTATTTAATGCCCTGCGCTAGTATTTCGACGAGCCGCATCTGACGCGGTTTTTAATTATGTTTCATTATATGTACATTATTTAGTTTAGACGAATTAAGAGGTTGATATATACACCTCTAGCGTACGCAGCAGCCTTGTACCTAGGCCCTAGTTATGAACTCCTGAGCAAGGCACTGCCGATGGAGGGTAAGGAATTCCCAATGCGGAATTATTGTTAATTTTGACTAGTTACTGACAAAGTACAGTCAGCCAGCGCAATTCCGAAAGAACCACCGTCTTTAAGAAATTGTGGAACAAAATCGAGAGGGTTTAAAAAGGACGAAAGGCATACAAAACGTCCTCATTGGAGAAGCCACAACTAAAGGAAGTGGTGATTTTATTTCTACCACTTGTTGGAAGAGGAATTCTTTTGCTCCCGACGTGATCATTTTATATCTAGAAAAAAGGAGCTTTTTCGTTGAAGTGGTCGTTGAAGCAAAGGAGAAGTGAGGGAAAATTAAGAGTATTTTTTGGGGAAAATGGCAAATCAAGGATGAATGTCATCAAAATTCTCCTTTAGTGAAAAAAATGCAAGATGCATACCAAAGAGGCGAATCTAAAAGCTTTCTCTACGCCGAAGATGTATATGCGTCTTTTAGTAAGTTGAGACATTTATTTTTAAAAATGACGAGGAACGTTTAATGCTAAACCTATTACCGGGTGTCCCAAAAATGACCGACGATTTGAAAAATTGTGATTTAATTAAAGAAAAACGGATGGTGATAGAAATGTACGGTTTGCTGCATTCTGCTTAGGTAACCAGGGAATTTATTCTCATCAATTTTCAAAATTAGTTACAAATTCGTCAACAGATGGCGCTGTGGACTGGGAAAAACTATAAAACAATGTTTTCAAAGCAAGAACCATATGAAAAGTGGCATGGATTGGCCTCCCTATTAGCCAGATTTGACGCCATGTGATTTTTTTCTTTGGGGATACTTGAAAGACCAGTTGTATTGTCACAATCCATAAACTGTTGATGAACTGGAACAGTGCATCTCTGCTGCTTGCCAGAACATTCAAACTGAAATGTTTGCACGGGCGTCATTTTGACCTCAGACTTTTCCCCGTTGTTTGCTGCAAACGGTGATTATTTTGAAAACATTGTTTTACAGTTTTCCCAGTCAGCAGCGCCATCTGTTGACAAATATTGTAACTAATTTTGAAAATTGGTGAGAATAAATTTCCTGGTTACCTAAACAGAATGAAGCAAACCGTACATTTCTATCGCCTTCCGTTTCTCTTTAATAGATTTTTCAAATCGTCGGTCATTTTTGGGACACTCGGTATCAGCTACTATTTACATGGACAAGTTAAAATATTCGATCAAATTAATCCAAATGTAAATATTTTCCGGTCCAACATTCGAGACTACTTTGTATTCTTCATAATCTAAGAATAACGGTGGACCCTACGGGTTACGAGTGTATCTAACACATAGAAAAGAGTCGTGCTTCTACAGGCAGTAAGGTTACACTTCCTGTGAATTACAAGAAGCATTAACATGAATAATGGATCCCATAGGACCAATGCATTACGGACATTGTTGTTCTCGCAGAGGATGTAACAATTATGCAAGATGTTTCTCATGTGATGCTGCTTACTCCATTATGTTTACTGCCGGAGCAATGTAATATATCTCAGTAAAATATCGCACGTTTCTCTGTTTAAACAACGTGTTGTTTCAGACATTCTGCTTAAACCTGTGATTTAATTTACTATCATGGTGTCCGATTTTAGTCCCGCGAATTAAGAAAGGTTTTAAGTGCAGTCGGCGAAACTGATTTATTGTATTAGAAAGGCATAAAATGTATGTTTATACTTTTCCAAATTATTACATTATAAGGAACTGAGTTTAAATAAAATACTAAAGTAGATAGAGGGTTTACTATATAATTTGACTCTATAATTTGCTTAAACTGGATTAAAGGATTGTACGAATATAAATAATAAAATTTAGTATAGATACCCGCGCAAGAATATCTTAGTAACTTATACGTGTTCTAACTTATAAATCATTCATTTACTAAACTGTAATATATACAAAACAGCTGAATACCCGTGCTTCGCTACGGACTACATTCAAAATAAATACAACAGTCTATGTATGCAGTTAATGCCATATATACATACATACATACATACATACATACATATATATATATATATATATATATATATATATATATATATATATATATATATATATATATATATATATATATATATATATATATATATATATATATATATATATATATATATATATGCGTGTGTGTGTGTGTGTAAAATCGTAACGTATATGTTTATAGACAAAATAATGTAGAAGAAAATACTGAAATTAAATCTAATAGAACATACAAAAGAATATTGTACAGTTAATATAGTACAGTTTGAGGACATTTCTTTTAGTGTATTTTAATATTTTTTTGGATAATGTCCAATCGTCTGCCGCATTAGAAAGAAAAAAAAATATCAATTTATTTTGTTGCTATGCACGTGGCGCAAAATTAATTTAAAGTATCACAAAAAGAAAAGAAACCACGTGATCAGCATTTAATAATTTCAGTTCTAAAATTTAATCTTTAAAAATTCACCAAAAGTCAGAAAATGGAGGTAATGATTCGAAAAAGATTTCATTTTAAAGCACTTTTTTGATCTTTCTCGTGATATGAATTTTATAACCCTCAGATTATTATTTTCAATACAAACGTAAAAAAGTTATAAAAACAGCTTAAAAATTTAATTTAAAAAATCTAAGAAGAATTTTTCAAATATCTTTCTTAGTGCACCCCTACACTATGATAAAAATTGCCATGTAAAATTTCAGCACTTTATGTCCAGCGGTTTGTTGTGTCCGTTATATGTCAGTCAGTCAGCCAATCAGTTACGGAATTGTTTTATATATATATATATATATATATATATAGATAACTGCTTTAGTTGTCATTTTAGAATGATTTAAAAGTTCTCGTTTTTCTAATTTTATACATCTGTAGGAAAATTTCAACAACATATATTGTACAATTGTCAACACAACATCAGTTTAGTATGAATTTTAAATCGCATTTCTTAAAAATAGTACAATTTAAAAACCTGTCAAAATATAGATATAACCATAACTTTACTTTAGTGCGCTTTATAAGTGTTCTCATAAATTGTTCAACCAGTTTCAGAATTGCATGGATATAAAAAAATTCAATAGCTATGTTTATCAGAGCTTCATCATTCTAGAACTATTTAGAAAGGTTATTTCACATATGTTGAACAAACCAATTTCAGGTCTAGTGGTTAGCGCGTTGTGATTCAATACTAAGGGAGTTCGGTTCGAATCCCGGCGCCACTGAATATCACCGTGTCTACGCCAGATATTGGAACGGTTAATTTATTGGCCGGAGAGTTCCTCCGTGTGATTTGTAAGGGTAAAAGTAGGGTATGATCCCACCTAGATGCCACATATTGGAATGTTCTGTTAAAATTCAGGTGTGATGTTGATTCGCAAATATAGTGCATTGGGCTTTCGTAGTGCATTGGGCGAATGTCAAAAAACAGAAGTGTCTGCCCCTTTGGAAAAATATTTATGAGTTTTTTACTTTAAAATTATGCAATCTGACAATAAAACTGCAAGAATATGAACTATAAAATTATTTGAATTATCGGTGCAATTGCATTTTAGTTAACCATCCTATTCACCAATCGTAAAAAACTAATTAATACACTGCAAGAATATAAACAATAGAATAGATTAAGTGTATAGCAAAACATCATTTTAGTACGAATTTAAAGACTCATTTCCTAGAAATCATATAGACTGATTACATATATTCCAAGGAAACAGAAACAAAAAACATTACCATTATTTTAATTATTTGAGCCACATTACTTGAGCACAATTTACTACTGAATTTTACTTAAGGTGACCGCCTACGTTCGGAGTCAATTTTTTTAAAAAATAATTTCTTAAAGTAATTTATTGGCTTTTACGGCTAAATAGCACTTAAAAATTAAAAAAAAGGAGCAAAAACTTATCAGTAAATAGCATACTTTTTTATAAATTGGTCAAATTGAAGTAATTTTTAGTGAAATTTAGCTAAAACGCCTATCACTCTGCACAAAATTCTAATGTTACTATTTTAATTTCCTTCTCACTCATGATACATATGACAGTTAACTTCAAAATGACCTACAATCTAAGAGAAATTTTAAAATGCAAAAATGATACTTGCAATTTTATGTTCCAGTATGAAAATTTTCCCCGATTCGTCATTCCTTTCCTTATAAAAACAGCCCCAAATAAAAATAAAATATTTATTTTACATCAATTATTGTGTGTCATTTCATTAACAATAGCATCTAAAACATTTCCTGATAATTTTATCAATTTATATACACTACTAGCTGAAAACCCGCACTTCGCTACGGAGTACATTCAAATTAAATACAACGGTCAATGTATGCAATTAATGCCAAAAAAAAGTATCTATATATATATTTATAATAAATACGACGATGAATATATACAATTGATGTAGAATAAAATATATATATTTATAAAAAAATCGTGAGGGATATTTTTATACACAAAATAATGTCCAATCGTCTGCTGCATTAGCAAGAAAAAAAATATTTTTTTGTCTATTTAGTTGTTATGCATGTGACGATAAATTTATTGAAAGTACCAGAAAAAGAAATCACGTGATCAGCATTTAATAAATTAAATTCTAAAAATTAATCTTTAAAAATTCACCAAAAATCAGGAAATTGAGGTAAAAATTCGAAAAAAATTTCATTTTGAAGGAATTTTTATAATATTTCTCGTGATATAAATTTTATAACCCTCAATGTATTATTTTAAATGCAAACGTAAAAAAAGTTTAAAAAACAGCTTAAACATTTATTTTAAAAAAATCTAAGAAGAATTTTTGAAAAATCTTTCTTAGTGCATCCCTACACTATAAGAAGAATCGCCATGCAAAATTTCAGCCCTTTAGGTCCAGCGGTTTGGTCTGTGCGTTGTATGCCAGTCAGTCAGTGAATGAATGAGTCAGTTACGGAACTGTTTTATATATATAGATTATGTGAGATATCACGATAACCGTAGAGATTGGTGCTAAAAAACATAATTCTGAGAAAAACGCATTTAAAGTTGTTTGTCGCTTCAATTTTGTAGCAAAAGATGTTTTTTAAATAGCTATAACTCTGCATCGAATTGATGTAGAATGAAAATCAAAACAGTTTTGAAAAGAGAACAGATTGAATTACATGATTCTTTAAAAAATGAAATTGACCAAAATAGTCAAAAAAAGACATTTTCAACGTAGGCACTCACCTTAAAAATACTTCAACGGAATTAAAAAATTTCAAGGTTATAATCAATTCAATCATTTTGTTTATTTATGCATCAACATTATAGTTTTATTTTGAAGTGTTTTGAAGTGATTTTGAAGTGTTTAAAGTTTTGAAGTGTTAGTTTAATTGTTTAAGTCACATCACTTGAGTACAATTTACTACTCATATTTACTTAAAATACTTCAACAGAATTACGAAATTACAAGGCGATAATCAATTCAATAATTTTATTCATTTGTGCATCAACATTATAGTTTGATTTTGAAGTGTTCATTATAACAAATGAATATGAAAATCTGAATATTAACAATATAATTATTTAAGTTATAAGATCAAATCAATTTAGTACGTTTTCTGTCAACATAGGTTGACATTGAGGGGAGCGAACCCAATAGGGTTAGTACCCAGCAGCCTTAACACGGAGCTGAAGGAATCCAAAAATGGCTACTAACTAACGGCTTTAAGAGAAGCGTTTCATTTTTGAGTTTCTAGCACAAAATATATTTGTTTAATGTTAGCGTTTGTTTTTGTTACTATATATACACTGAAGTGCCACTGAATTAGGGATAGCAAAGCCTATGCAAATTGTGTAGCTCTGCGCATCATGTATGCGCAAGTGAGGTCGCTGTGGTAACTGCATATATAGCGCGTACTGTGGTTGTTATGAATTAGTTGTTGGAATTGCCAGTATGGGTAAACTGCCTGATTTAGACGCCTTCGATCGCGGACAAATCGTAGGTGCGCGACGTATGGGCCATTCAATTTCCGAAATCGTCAGACAGCTAGGATTTTCAAGGTCGACAGTGTCAAGAGTATACCAAGAATACATGGATGGTGGAAAAAATCTAGCGATCGGGCAATCTGCAAAGGACAATTAGCTTTGACAGTTCGTGGTGAGAGACGGCTCAGGCGTATTGTACGTAGCCAGCGAAGCCAAACATTAGCTCAAATTACCACCCAGTTTAATGACGGTGCCAGTCGTGAACGGACTGTACAACGCTCGCTTCACCGTATGGGTTTCGGGAGCCGTCGACCTACAAGAGTACCATTGCTCTATACTCGCCATCGGGCTGCACGTCTTGCCTGGGCAAGAGAGCACAGAGACTGGAGTGTAGAGGACTGGAAACGAATAGCATGGAGTGATGAGTCTCGATTCCGACTACTTAACGCCGACGGGAGGCTGAGAATATGGCGTCAGGCTCATGAAGCCATGGATCCTGCATGCCTGGATGGAACTGTACAAGGGCATGGTGGCTCAATCATGGTCTGGGGTGTTTTTTCGTGGCACAGTTTGGGATCTTTGGTGCGTGTACCAACCTCCCTCAATGCAATCCGGTACGTAGAGTTTCTGGGTGATCACCTCCATCCGTTTATGATGTTCTGTTATCCGCACGGTAATGGAGTTTTCCAGCAAGACAACTGTACCTCTCACAAGTCCCGGTTGGCTACTGGCTGGTTGGATGAGCATTCCTCTGACTTCTCTGTCATGAATTGGCCACCTAGAAACCCAGACTTAAAATCCTATTGAGCATCTATGGGATATTTTGGAACAATCTATGGGAGCAATCTTTATGGGAACAATCTTTTTGAGCATCTATGGGATATTTTGGCCATCACACAGCACCAAAGAACCTTACTGAATTATGGACAGCTTTAGCCAATATTTGGCAAGCCATTCCCTTGGAACGTTTCCAGAAACTTGTTGAATCTATGCCTCGTCGTGTGGCAGCCGTTATCAAGGCCAGAGGAGGCCCAACTCGTTACTAGGTAGGTATCCCTAATTCTGTGGCACTTCAGTGTATTTTCAGGTAAGTAAATGACACTTTCTATTTTAAAACTGAAATCCACTTTTAATAAAATAAATGAATACAAAACCGTACAAGAAAATGCTTTAACGCAGTTAGTTTCATGCATGTTCACGATGGAAAGCAAATGTAATTTTCCGTAAGGCAATTATTAATATAAAAAGAGAGTTAAGCCGGCCACTCACGTAGACTTCTGGCGTCTGGGACGTCGGACTTTTGGCATCTGGGATGCCAAAAGTCTCCGTCAGTGTGGTGTTGGGGTGAGACGCCAGATGCCAAACATCTGGAGTCTGGAGTCTCAGTCCTGACCGAAATCCAGGCGCGATAAGTCTCCGTGAGTGGGGTCCTGGAAGCCAGATGCTAGACGCCTGAAGGTAGTTTCAAACGAAATGGAAGTAGAAAAATTATTTTTTAGTCCCGAATTTTTAATTCAGTTTATTGAACTGAATAGAAACGTACCGTACATATGGAAGGTTAATTCGGAAGATTATTCTAATAATATTATTCTAATAATGTTTTTTGTTGTTTGTAGAATAATAAATAAAAACTTTTTATTAATAATAGTTATAAAGGTACAAAATACTTTTTAAAACAGACCATACACACAAAACTTTAGTGACGAGTTTTGAAGGAATTAATCCTTCATCATCCTGCTATAAAAAGGAAATCAAACTTTCATTCCAAAGACTGAAGCTCGTTTGCAAATAATATATTTTTTCCTCTGCCTGTGATTACTTATTTCACAGATGTGTGGCCCGCGGAACTTTACGAATTTACTGATGTGGCCCTCGAACGTGAAAGGTTGAAGACTCCTACTCTACGGTGTATTTATAGCCAAGACAATAAAAATTCGTTTTGCACCCAGAACTCCGCAAATGCGTCAAATTAAAATGATGCGAGTGAAGCTCGGTTGATGATATAATATATATTTCGGTACTGATACCAAGTTAACATTTACAAATTAATTTATTCAGAAGTAAACGGCTTAGCTAGAAAAAAATATAGTACTTTCAAATTTAACTAAGGGTAGTCCGGGACAAAAAAATTTAATCTTTTAATTTACTTCATTCTGTAAGGAATTTTTTCTTTGAGTATTTCTCTACTTGCATATTTCTTTTACATACATATTTCTCATTGAATGTCTTTATATATATTGTGGATATGTTAAATTCCTGAAATATTTAAAATTTTGTTTTTAAATACTAAATTTTTGATTCCGTTAATAAATTTTCCAAACCGGCACTATTTACATGCTTTTTTTTCCCCTTTAGTGCACGGGGAAGGTTACCAGATAAGTTATCTTAAGGATTTATAAAAATTTTTTTGAATAAATTTTTAAACTGCACAATAAAAGATTAATATTTTGGTGTAACTTTTGCTTGAGGGAAAAGGTTTTCAGAATTTTAACTCTAAAAAAACAGTGGAAACCTGTACAAAGTTTCACAGAGACACAGCGGCAAATAAATAACCATTTAAACTGGATTTAAAAAGATTAGAAAATTTTAAGGGATCAAGGGACTTTCAATTTTTTTCTTACATTTTCAATATTTTACTCTATATACAAAATTGAAAATAATTAATATTGCTTTTTACTACATTGAAGGCACTTAGTAGGCACAAATAAGTATGTTTTGGAAAAAATTAAGACCTATTTTTCAAATATTTCTTCAAAATTGCTAGAATTTTTCAAAAAGCTCCATGAGCCTTAATGTTCTTCTGATTTCTTCGAAATTTCTCACGATTGTTAATTAAAGTGTTGTTCACAAAATTGTGCATCATTCTTTGAAACCACAAATATTTTTCAAATTTGTAGACCATGAAATAAAGTAGAAAATGGAAAAAAAAACACAAAAAAAAAATAACAGGCAGATTTAAAAAAAATATTTTTGACTTTTGATTTATACAAAAAAAAATTAATGCACAATTATGTTTATACATACAGTGTAAACTTATATTTAAGAATTGAAAGTTTTTAAATGATATTGGATGCGCATGGAGCATTTTGAAAAATTGCTAACATTTTCGATAAAGTTTTAGAAGACAGGCACTATTCTGTCAAGAAATCCTTATTTTGAATTCTAAGGGTCTTCAATTTAGTCAAAAAGAATATTAACTTTTCTCATTCGATATACAGAGCTATAAAATTTAAAAATTTAAAACATTCGAGTTGAAGGTCCATTGTCCCCTTAAGAAACTTACTACAAATATCGAAAACATATGTTTATGAGTAAGTTTGTGCCTCTGAATTCGACACTTTACACTATTTCACGTTCATAACGTATATTTAAAGTTGCGAAATAATTGTGCTCTTATAAACAAATTAAAGGAGGAAAACAATAACGATATTGAGTGGATTATAAAACGATAAACAATGCCGCAAATTTTTTCCGAGAGAGCATAGTGAGCGTGATTACAGCACGACAGACTTACATGAAATGAGATAAATCGGGCATCACGAGTGTGCGAAGGCAGGTGGCCGAGACACCAAATGTCCGGCGCCGTTGGTCGCCGAGAGACCCCGTGAGTGGCCGATGCCAGGCGTCCGAGGGGCCAAAACTCCCGACGTCCCAGATGCCAGAAGTGTACGTGAGTGTGCCGGCTTTACGAGATGTTCCTTTCGGTGATATAGGGATTCGCTATTCTTAACGTTGCTACAGAACAGTTTAAAGAATAGCGTTTCATATTTGAATTTCAAGCACACAATATACAGAGGCTGTTCACACATTTTTTAGACGATGTATATTGTATTCACAAAACTAAATTACATAAAATTCTTGTGTTTTAAATGTTCTATTTGACATCCCTTATTCTGAACTATCTTTCGACACCTCAATTTCCAGGATAATAATGCCTTTTGAAGTGTCAGAAGAGGTATTCTATCCCATTCCTCCTCAACAGCTTTCCAGAGTCCTGTAAGGGTTTTGGGACGACGTTTGGATAATGCATATTTTAAAAGTCCGAAAGCACGAAAATCCATAGGTGATACATCGGGAGATTTAGTATGGATATCAGTGAAGGGTATGGCCTTGATACCAGTTTTTTGTTCCATTTCTTTTAGGAAATTTACAGTGGATTTTGATGTGTGGCTGCTAGCTTTGTCCTGATGGAGTCTCACAGATTGATTGCACTGTGGGTAAAGCGATGGTATTTCATTCAGAAAAATTGGCGATAAAATATGTTCCTGATAGTATTTGGAGTTAATCTTGACATTTTTTTCCACTCTCTTTATTTTTAACTTGCCATTATAAGAAAAACCAGCAACAATCATGAATCCCTTAGAAAAACTTTCTTTCGATTCTTTGAACCATGTACTTATATCGCCATCTATTGTGAAAATAGTAAAACTCCATGTTAAATGTCCATTCTAAAGGAAAAATGTTCATCACAGAAAAGAATCACTAAGTTTTCTCCTGCCCGAACTGGGGTCGAGCATTTCAAATATTGCCCGAAACCCAGCTCGGGCCGCACTGGTAAGGGGTTAATCCCTTGCTCACCAAGTTGACTTACCATTAAATACACTGAAAAGCCGATTTCTTCGATTTTCTTGAAACTGAAATTTTGGATGTACAAGGTCTGACAATAAAGTTCGGTGAATAGTCCTGTCACATTAACATAGATGAAATATTAACGAAAGTTACCTTACTGTCCTTCGAAAGAGTCACCTCCCATAACTATGCACCACTGACATCTGCTATACATGTTCTGGAAACTTTGCAAGAAGTCCTCTTTTTGGGATGGAGTTCAAAAGCCTCGTCACGTTTCGTTGGATGTCAGGAATATCGTCAAATCTCTTTCCTTTCAAAGCGAGTTTGAGTTGTGGGAATAGGAAGAAGTCTGGAGGATTGAGACCTGGCGAGTACGGTGGATGTTCAATTTGCACCACCCCCATTTTTGCCAGGAAGTGTTTGACGATATTGTCTGTGTGAGGGCTAGCATTGTCGTGAACAAAAAACCATGAACCTTGCTGTGCGTACTGGGGTCGTACTCTGCGTAAAAGTTTCATGAAACGGGTCAAAATTTCAATGTACCCTTCAGCATTCATCGTCGTTCCCTCAGGTAGAAATTCCTTGTGGATAATGCCTTGACTATCAAAAAAGGTGTTGACCATCGTTTTGATGCGTGATTTTTCTGCTCTGACCTTTTTCCGACGAGGTGATGCAGGAGAACGTCATTCCATGCTTTGCCGTTTCGTTTCAGGGTCGTACCTGATACATCAGGACTCATCCTCAGTGACAATACAGTTCAAGAAGTTTGGTGTCGCATCCGCCGTTTCGACAAAATCCTGTGAAGCCTCTAAACGTGCCTGCTTGTGATCGTCATCCAAGTGATGTGGCACAAGACGACAACACGTTTTTCTCATCCCTAAATTCTGGGTAACGATTTGTAACACGGAACAAATGCACTCAGCAAGCACTTTGTAAAACAAGTCGTACACGTAAAACAAACGACGTTCAACTGAACAACGGTGGGGGCAGATGGCCAACACCTACCGCTACGCAGGTGCACCGTTTTGTTTCTCCAGTGTTGCCAGATCGGCCGTTCTGACTTCATTCACCGAACTTTATTGTCAGAGGTTGTATTTGAATTCAGAATACATGAGTAATATGTAAATTTGGAAAATGATACATTATTTGTACTTCAAAGAGCTATTATTACACTATAATTATCTTGTTTACAAAGATCTGAAGAACTTGCAAAATACTGAAAAATCTACGTTTCAGTAAAAAATATAGAAGCAAAATTATATAGCAAATACATAACGGAAAATAAATGTATGAAATTGAGAACATCATACAGCTCACATTACCAAACCACAATTTTCACGCATAGCGTAATACAGTAACCAAGCAACAATTACAGTGAATGGGCTGAAAAGCAAAATGACGTACACATGTACGTCATGGTTTTGGATCACAGAATTTCATGACGTACGCGCGCAAGGAGAATAATAAAATTCATTATTATTAACATAACACAATACACAACCGTACAAGAAGTTGCATAAACACTATTAGTTTATTTTATTTTTACGTTGGAAAGCAAATGTATCTTTCCGCAAGACAATTAATAACATAAAACGAGAGTTTTTATGAGACGTTCCCTTGGATGACTCGGGATTAAATAAAAATCCTTGTTTGGATTTGCAACTATGCTCTTATTGACAATTTATGTCGCTTCTGGATCCTTTTTCTAATACTTAATCAAATTTGCTTCTGAAGAAAGTTTAATAAGAGACAGATTAATGACACTGATACTTTAATTTATCACTTAAAAATTATCGCTTTTAAAAAAATAGTGCAACTCACGACAGTGAAATGCAAATTGTAAGTTGTTTGTATTTCATTGAATATGGATATCGTTAAGTTTAACGATTTGCAAAAGATTATTCAAATGTTCATTTATCTTATACTTTTCATTCTTTTTTTCAGCCATTTAATCTTTTTGGAAATCTGTCTTCGCAACGCTGAGTCCAGTGAAGCATCTGTACCGTTTTTGCTAACTTTGAAACTCTGAAAGCATGCAGCTCTTTTATTAAAAAACTGTATTTGTATTTAAATAAGAAAAAAATGTTGACATAAATTTGTTGGTATAGAGGGATATATTTAGTAAAATCTGTCACTTTTGTTATTTTCCAATATTTAATCAAACATACGATTGAAGAGAGTATAAATAAAGGAATTAATAACCTAGGTAATCTATATCTATAAAGGAAGAAGTCCTGACTTATATATATATACATACACGTATCAACGCCCAGCAAAAACTATTGGAGATACAGATATCAAATTTTAGGAGCTTATTACTTTTGTGCTGAAGGCGTCATTTAAGAAGGGATTTTTCAAAATTCGCCCCCAAGGGGGGGAGAGGGGCAAAACGTGGTTTTTACATATTCCTTTATATCTCAAAGAAGAAAATCGATATCCATAAGATTCTTGCTTTAAAATGTAAGAAACATGAATACCTAAAAACCAATTTCAGGATTTTTCAAAATTCGTCTCCCAAGGGGGAGAGGGGGGCTAAACGTGTTCTTACGTGTTTTATCTATATATATATAAAGGAATCAACACCCAGCAAAAGCTATTGGAGATACAGATATCAAATTTTAAGAGCTTATTACTTTTGTGCTGAAGGCGTCATTTAAGAAGCGATTTTTAAAAAAATCGCCACCCAAGGGGGGGAGGGGGGCAAAACGTGTTTTTTACATATTCTTTCGTATCTCAAAGAAGGAAATTGATGTCCATAAGATTCTTACTTTAAAATGTAAGGTACACGAATACCTTAAATCCAATTTCAGGATTTTTTAAAATTTGGCCCCAGGGGACGGGGAGGGGGGCTTAACGTGTTTTTCACGTATTCCTTCATATCTCAAAGAAAGAAACAGATATCCATAAGATTCTTGCTTTAAAATGTAAAGAACACGAATACATTAAAACCAATTTCAGGATTTTCAAAATTTGGCCCCCACGGGGTTAGGGGGGCTAAACGTGTTTTTACGTGTTTTTTACATATTCCGCCATATCTCAAAGAAGGAAACAGATATCCATAAGATTCTTGATTTAAAATGTAACAAACACGATCAATGTCACGATTTTTCGACATTCGCTTTAGATTTTGAAAAATTGCTAGAAACAATCGAATAATTTATATTTCCTATATATCACCATTTTGAACACCAAATTGGTGGTAGGATAAAAGAGAGAGATCAACCTTAATTAAATGAAG
This sequence comes from Dolomedes plantarius, assembly GCA_907164885.2. Lineage (NCBI taxonomy): Eukaryota > Metazoa > Arthropoda > Arachnida > Araneae > Dolomedidae > Dolomedes > Dolomedes plantarius. Next base: position 42,399,020 of record OU015490.1, read on the forward strand.
TGTGGAAAGGTGTGTGTGTGTGTGTGAATTGTATATATTTCGGTTGTTAGTACGTATACATCTAGAGCTCAGGTTAACTCCATTCATTTTTATTATCCTGGGCAACGTCAGGTAATTCTTTGTTTATGAAACCGGCGATTTTCACAAGGGTTTACGGGGAAGCCCTCAAACTCCTCGAAGTTCCGGGATCCAGTGGGTTATCAAAATTGAAAGAAACATTTTAATGCTGACATTAGAATGGGGAGGGGGGGGTTATTATAATATGCTGATGGGATGATGACCAGTGGAGAGGGGTATAGATTGCCATAAAATACAAATATACATATCATACAAGTAAGCTTTATTAAGGGTTCACCCGTGCAACGCCGGGTATATAAAGCTAGTTTGATATATATACACTCTGTCACACAAAAAAAATATATGCACCCAGAAGGAAACGAGCTACTATCACGAAACTTAACATGTATGTAGTGTATGAGGAGATAAGCAAATGATTATAAATTTAGAGAACAGACCGTTTTATTAAGAAGATATGGCATGAAAAAGTTTACAAATCAGTAAGTAGTAAATCCACCGCTGGCAGCTATACAAGCCGAAACACGGGGTGAAATCAAATCAATGAGGTCACATATGATCGGCTGCGGAAGATCATGCTATAATTTTTGTAACTGAGCAGTTAATTCACCAGTATTCCGGGACGGCTGCAGTTGCCTTCCAAGCACGTCCCAGACGTGCTCTATTGGCGAGAGGTCTGGTTACGTGTCAGGCCATGAGAGTCCGTCATATCCTTGAAGACATTGTTGGGAGAGTCACGCAGTATGCGGACGAGCGTTGTCTTGCTGATAAATGGCACCTGGGCGATTTGATAGCATAGGCAGTACAACCGGCGTTAAAATCTCGTCCACGTAACTGCGTGCCGTCAAAGGACGACTAGAGGTGATCGTGTGTCCCAAAAAAATCGCTCCCTACACTGTCATATCTTGTGTAATCGCCGTATGCCTCTCGACAACAAATTCCAGATCGGACCAGTGGCCTGGCCGCCTCCACACGCGTGTGCACTGGTCATCAGCATTGAGACTGAATCGGGATTCATCGCTGAAGATCACACGCCTCCAGCCGGTCACACTTGCCCGAGCATGCCCGAGGTCGGCAAAAATCCAATCGACACTGCCTATGATGTGGGGTCAGTGGTAGGCGTCTTAATGGACGTCAGCTCCTTATACCTGCGTCGGCCATTCGTCTCCGAATGGTTTCCCTTGATACCACCGGATGTCTGGAAGGTGGTAAATGGCGTTGAACCGATTCTAGCGACGTTGTTGGTGCGGACGTGGCCGCTCTTATGATTGCGCGATACTTGCGCTCATTTGTGTTCCTGGGACGCCCTGACCCTCCGCGACGGTAGACTCTCTCTTCCGTGATCCATTGCTGCCAACACCGAGCAACGATCATATCGCTCCAACCGAGGTGACGGCCGATACGCCTCTTCGACCATCCTGCTTCTATGAGGCCTACTATACGACCCCTCTCAAAGTCCGGCAGTTGTTCGTATTGTCGCCGGTTAAGTATCAGAGGCATCTCTAGTCACAATACCGTGCATCCAAGTCGACAGATTTGCTTGAATAACGCTATGACACGAGCAATCATGCTTTTAAACTCTCCCAGCTGCGCATCTCATATGCGCATAGCGCGCTTACCCTTGCCTCATTGGCGTTGAAATTTTAATCATTTGCATATATATATATATATATATATATATATATATATATATATATAAAGTTAAACCTCCCTATCCGTTCACCCTTCAAAACGGCCATTTTTTTTCGGAACCGTGACTCACCATCTTAGAGGAGTTTTAATTTATATTTATGTATGGAAATTTATGCAACAGTGGAAATATCAGGCAGAACCCGACAAAAGACCATTCAAGACATTGTCTAAACCCAGATGCACCCCCGCATTCGCACATACGCTTCATGCCGTACTATGTGCATGTTGTAAGAGCACGGAGTGTGAACGCTTTCCACCAACATCATTCGAGTGGAAGATAGTGAACGTTGCAAATCATTACTAAAGACGCTGGATTGATTTTGCAGTGGGACATTGGGCTACCGAAAGGTCCGAGGACAAGATCTGGTTGAATGTACCCGAGGTCGCATCATAGGAAGGTGGAAGTGTGTCCAGTGTGGCCGAAGAATTCGGGATTGTACACAGCATCATTTCACGAGCGTGGAAGAACTTCAAATAGACAGGTAAAGCTTTTCGATAGTTTAGTGGAGGTCGTACAGGGCAAACTACGCCGGAAGAGGACCGTTATATTGTCCTATAGGCCAAGACAGACCAGCGTCAGACAGTCCGTGAAATCGCAAATCACATAATCGGAGCACGGGACGTATGATATCTCGTTGTTTTCTTTCTCAAGACAACTGTACAGAGGTTGTATGTTTGCCCGACAACAAGTATGCAGTGTTTTCTCAACGCTTACCGTCATAGGCACCATTTACTGTGGTGCAAGGAATACAAGCATTTTAAATCTGAGCGATGGGGCAGAGCGTTCTTTAATGACGAAGTCAGATTTAGTCTAAACAATGATTATGGACGTCAGCATATCTTGTGAGAGGTTGGAACAAGCGATCCCTCCTCAAACAATAGTGAAAGAGATTGGTATGACAGTAGCGGTATTCTCGTCACGGAAGGCCTAAAGCTAGGTGGAAGTACAGAGCTCCATACAGAGCTTTTTTATCGCATGGGCAAATCGGGACTTTGCCCAGGGCCCCCTGATTCTAGGGGGCCCCCAAATCCCTTGGTGTATGCACATAGTACTTCTAATAGTATGTATAGCTCATGGATAGTTCTTATTTTTATAAATGTTCGTAAGAGGGGGCTCCCAAATAGCATCTGCCCAGGGGCCCCCAGCGTTCATAATCGGGCCCTGGCTGCATACACTAGATGGAATTAATAAGTTTTCTGGTTGCATTGTATTGGTGTTTTAATGATGAAGTTAATATGTTGTAATGCTTTTTGTTATTTGATAATGTTCTAGGCTTCTACGCTTCGAATAGCCAATTCTTGGTAAAATGGTACTTTCACAATGATTCATGATTATTTTTTTTGTATGTCAATTTTGGAAATTTTATGCCTACATTAGTGTTAGAGGACCCCCATCCCGAGTTGTGCCTATAGTCAAGAATTTTCTAAATCGGGTCCTGCGGATCGATTGGCCCGCACGTTCTCTGGATCTAATTCCAGTCGGACACGAATGGGGTGTTTTGGGAGACGCTTTTGCAGCACGGCTACTTTCACCAGAAAATGTACAGAAGCTGAAGAAGGCGCTGAAAGGGGCACTGGCCATGATGCCTGAAGAACTCGTCGACAACCTCGTGTTTAGGATGGAAAATCCAAGCAAATCATGCATCACCCTGCGTTGATTTTCCCTGTGTTCCGATTTTGGAGATAAAAGTCCCGAGTGAATCACCCTGTATGAAGCAATTAATAAGTCATTTATCTGCCATGACGTACGGCTTTTCAAGATTACCCTTTTTCTAAGTTCTCGGTATTTCTGCACCAATAAAGTCATTTTTTAGTCATTAAACATGATAAAATATTCTTTAGCATGCTGTTAAAGCCCTATTTAAATAAGTAATCTCACAATTTCAATAACAGAACAAGAAGGAATCAATGGGAATTAATTTTGCCCTTCTTCAGATCGCATTTCAAAATAAATTAATAAGCGAAAGATTATTTTCTTTTTCCCGAATATTAAGAACTTGAAAAGTTCGTTCTTCCCTTTCCCGTCCCTACTTACAAAAGCCCGGCCTTACGGATTTGATGACTTTTGATTTGCAATTACGTAGGCGATTATGCAACATCCTCTCTGTTTTGTCATAATTTTCTGATGGCTATTCACAAGTCTAGTTGAAGGACAAATAATTAGTTTGGAAAAGAATATTTAATGATACCCCTTAATTTATCCATTAAAATTCGATTCTTTTGCACGAAAACTTCATCAATTAATGTCGGATGCTAATTTTACAGCTTATATATTCTAATGAAGTTTTGCGCAGTTACTGATGCATGATTTTTCCCCGGAAAGCATGACTTTTCCATATTTACTTAATATGCATTTAATTATTCCTCGTTATTTAACGATCTCTGTAATATCCTACCTTCTGATCTCATAAACATTGACTTTATTCAGAATGGCGTATTGCACGGATCTCAAACAGTTGCTCCACCGGAAGTTATGAGTTTTAGTCTAACGAAACCCCATTTAGTCTAACAAAATTCCTCTTGCAATAAAGTTAAGTTAGATTCCAGTGTAACACGCTATTAACATCGTATTGTTTCAGTATATAGCAGTGTTGCGTAAACTAAGGGTCGCGAAAAAAAAAATTCGAGGGGTCTGCGGATAGTTTGAAGTAAATTTATATCATTGAATTATTTAATTAAAAATTATGCTTTAAATTTTCTATAACACATTCATAATATTTTTTCCATGTTTTTAATAACTTGCTTTCTTGTTTGTGTGTGTTTGTGTGTTTGTCCAGTACAAATCTTGCAATCGATTTTTAACTAACTTCCCGACTAGCTAGACATTTGAAACTTTTAGAATAGCTCAGAACACGATGACAATGCATTTTTAAATACTTTTAGCCATCTTTAAGCAGATTTTTCTCCTGTCTTTATTATTTTCAGTTAATTTTGTTTTGTAGACTGGTGCAGCCATCTATCGACCGGAACGGGAACGAAAAGTTAAACGCAAGTTAACTTCCAATTAACTTCATTTTCTTTCAAGTTGATGGGATAATTCATCAAAAAATTTTTAAAAAAGTATTTATTAATACATAGAATTGTCAAGTTTATATGATTGAACAGAAAATTTAAAAACATGGCATATAAAAAGTTCTTTTTGTCTTGTAATTATTATATATATATTTTATATGATATGATCTTGTATAAAAATATATGATATGATATTGTTATATAAGGTGCCAAAGAACATAAGGTGTCATGGAAGGCTATACTTGCATTTAGAGATTGCAATACCGGTATACCGGTATATAGCATACCAGTGTTTCGTGCTATTTTGCAATTTCGTGAAACCGGTATTTGCTAAGGATAAATACCGGTATTTCGGGATTGGTATAAATAATAAATATTTTTTATCAAAAGTTTTGACTTAAATTATTGGCTATCTACTGTCATTTGAAGTACGTATTTTTTTTCATAGATATGTCAGTACTAAGATAAATCCTTTGCTGTCTCATTTCGATTGGTGATTTCAATACCGGTATTAGATATAAATGAAAAAAAATGTTACAAACAATGATACAAAAGTAATACAAAAAACAGATTTTGTCAAAAACATCAGACGAGAGACCGAAATGTTAGAAGAGGAAGGACTTCGAGGCAAATATTAAGTGTATCACTCATTAATGACAGTACCACCAACCAGCGTAGATGGAGAAAGTGTATTTTTAACTGCGGGTAATTTGTACACAAAAATATATTCCCTGTTTACTGACAGTTTATTAGATTCATTATGCTTTTCGCGATCACATTTCAAAAATGCGCAGTTGATACATGCTTTAATAGGGGGATGGTCCCCCACATGCTGCAATTACACTAGCAACCCTTCTAGGCATACTTTCAACACGGTTTTGATACACAGCTATGGGTATTTGTGTCCATTCCTGCTGTAAGAATGTCGCCAGCTCATCTGTAAATTTCGGATATGGTTCTCAGGTCCGCAAGCGTCGCTATAACTCGTCCCACAAATGTTCTATGGGGGTTTAGGTTAGGACTCTGAGCAGGTCAGGGAAGACTGATACCACTGCTTGACAGAGGCTGCGGCATGACATTGGGCGTTGTCGTCCTGTAAGCAACCTTCGTTCATTCCATAAAATTGCCAGAGCGTAGGAAGAACCTGATTGTCCAAAATGTTCCTGTAGGCGTTCAATTTACTAGGAACAACATGCAAAGGTTCCAGACCATAACACGAAAAACACCCCCCAAGACAAGTACAACACCACCACCACCGAACTTGAGAGTTGGAACGATGCACTCGGGTAACAGACGTTCGCCTGGCATCCGCCAAACCCAAGCACGTCTATTCGACTGGAAAAGTAAGTAGCGTGACTCGTCGCTCCATACAACAGTTTTCCAGTGGTCCACAGTCCATATTGTGACGTCGCAAACACCAAGCGAGTCAGCCGGTTTTATTGGATGGGGTGATGTTTGATTTGAGTGTGACAACACATCCGTGGATATTGAGGGCGTGCAGTTCTTTCCGCAAACCTTTGGGGTGCACCTGCTGCCTCTTGAAACTCACTGTTGATGCTTTGGAGTGGTTTCTTGAGGTTCTTACTAACATCACGCTTCAGGACAAACCGATCCCGTTCGGTCAGTTTATGGGGACCACCATTGTGTGCAGTTCTTTATGATCACCCGGTATATATATATATAATATATATATATATATATATATATATATATTAATTATATATATACAGTAAAACGAGGTGGCATGGTGCAGGTGATGCGCGAATACTCAAGACATCGCTGTTGATGGTAGTCATGACGAATAAACATTTTTGTAGACGTGGTGGTGGAAACACCGAGTAGGGAACACATACACTTTGGCGATCTAGTGATGAGACGCACGAACATTATCCATACAACTGATTTATTCAGACGTTATGTTGGACATTTAAGTAATCATTAAATACAGGTAGCTTCACAAAAAGGCACAAATAGACTAGCCCTAGACCTGCCGGAGCTTGCGTATCACCGGACATTATTTATGTAGACGGATAGCGGCGAAGATAACAGGAAAGCAAGTACGAAGACATGAGAACCAGGCTTGGAGACAGGCAGGAAAAATCCTGGGAAAATCACTGCTTGGCTTTTTTATAGTATGAGGGCGCCAGGAGTTTAAAATACCCTCAATTGGCCAGAATCGAACACGTGAAGGTATGATTCAACGTCGCAGGACTTTTCGAACGGACTCTGTGCAGCGAATTAAGCACACGCCTATGACTGATGTCTGATTTATGGGATGAAAAATAACTTTACCACACGTGCATTAAGGGACAAACTAGTTAGTTAATTCGTTTATTCCTAGATCACAATTTTTAAAAGGGGCTGTGCTTTAATGAGGAGAATTTATAATAATGGAGGGGCGTTAGGGCATTATTATTGCTTGAGTTACAAGAGTTTCGTTACAAGAGTTTTGTCCAGGTATTTTTATTAGTTTTATTTTTTTTCAATAACGTATCTAAAAGACTTTAAATTTAGAGTAATACTTAGACGATTTTTCGAAAACATTAAATTAATCAGAAAAAGGGAATTTTTGTTTGCTCTTTAAGTTGATATAATTTTTCGAAGTAAAGTTTTTCTTTTGTGAAACAGGATGACAAACTATTTGGATATCTTCTCTATGATATGCACAATAAAGAAAAAGAAAAAAATGCTAAATGAAAAATTGGTTCACCGGAAAAAAAGAAAAAATAGCTGCAAAAAGGACTAAGCATGTGGTAAATTACATGCCATGTACACGGATCGTCTTAAATTCAAGATTAAGAAAAATTAATTTTTTCAAAAAATATTTTTTAGCACTTATTAAAATAAAAATTTCAATACGTTCCGCAATATTCACAGTACGTCGTAGTCGCACTATATATGTGTAACTGGTTCAAGATATTATATATATGTATATATACATATATATATATAATATTATCAACTGGTATAAATTTTACATGTGACCAAGTTGAATAGTTGTGACTCAGAGCAAACCAGTGGCTGGTACGTTAGAATTCGGAAATGAGAGTACTCGGTTCAAATCCTGATAAGTGCCACTAAATGCCTTCGAGTCTACGCCGGGTATGGTTATGTTGAATCCATGGGCCGTAAAGTCCTACCGTCTGGTATGTCGGTGGGGGATGGGCACGTACCCATCAAATGTCCTTCCTGGGGGTGCTCGGTCTAAATTTTGGCGGTGGTGAAAAACAATGTACGTGTCGTGCTGAAATTATTTTTTAATTGCATAATTCTATAAACAAATTGAATTAGTAAAAACCTAATAATTAAATCTATTTTAACTAACTATTATTTAAAACATCAGTCAAATTTTCGCTTTATCTCTCTCGCCCAATTACGACTCAAAATGGAAATAAGAAAATGCTTCCGAGCTTTTAAAATAAGAAAATGCTTGAATTACTTAATAATTCGAGAATTAATGGAAGATCGGAATTTCTTAGCTAATAGTCATTTTCTTAACTCGAATGGCTGCCTCGAGGTTCAAACAAAACAGTCAGTTTTCCCCTTTTTTATGTTGAAAGCTCATTTCTCGGAATGAAAAATAATTAATGGAGGAATTGTATTTTTTTTGCTGTGTATTATGTACCGAGAGAAATGCGAGAAATCAAAAAATAGTATCTATTGTATTACTTATGGAGAATATACTATTTAAAAATACTACACTCATGGACAAAAAAATTAGCGCACCAAGAAGGAGTCGTCAAAATGAAACGAAATTTTACCTACGTAATGACTACTTTGATATAAGTAAATGATAAGAAAATCAAAGAAAAAGGATAATTTATTTCAGAGAAAAAGGCAAAAGAACGGAGGAGTTAATACTCCGTTGGACCCCCTCTAGCGCGAATGCACGATGCGATACGATCGGGCATTGAGTCATACAAGTTCTGTATGATGTCTTGAGACATTTCGTTCCATATTTGCTGTAACCTTGCCTCTAGTTCGTTCAAACTCGTGGGATGCCCAACTCGTCGTCCCAAATGATCCCAGATATGCTCGATTGGAGACAAATCTGGGGATCGGGCAGGCCAACGAAGGGTAGTAACAGTGCGGAGACAGTCTTGTGACACCCTTGCCGTATGAGGCCGAGCATTGTCTTGTTGAAAAATGGCTCCTGGGAGCCGTTGCATGAGTGGCAACACATGTGGTTGCAGGATTTCATGAACATACCGCTGGGCTGTCATGGTGCCACGGAACAATACTAGGGGTGACCGTGTATTGTAGGCAATGGCACCCCATACCATCACACCAGCTGTGGGAGCGATGTGTCGCTGTACAGCAAAGGCAGGATTGAAGCGTTCACCACTGGCTCTCCACACACGAACACTATTGTCATCACTGCCGAGATTGAATCTGGATTCGTCGCTAAAGACGACCTGGTTCCATTCCGCTGCAGTCCAGTTTCCTCGTGCGCGGCAAAACTCCAAACGGAGGCGTCGATAGGTGGGCGTCAAGGGCAGCACACGTAATGGGCGCCGCGATACCAACTGTCCTTCAGCCAGGCGCCTTCGTATGGTTCGAGAAGACAGAGAGGCCCCTAGTGAAGGTGCTACCTGTGCCTGGATGGCGGCCGATGAAGCAGTTGGCTGTACGCGTGCATTTCTTACGATGTGGCGGTCTTCTCGACGACTGGTCTGTTGAGGGCGTCCTGAGCCTGGTCTTCGTGTACATGACACCTCTCGGGTCCACTGGTCCCAACACCTCCTCACAACACAATCAGAGCGGCCTAATTGTCGAGCTACTCGCCTAGCTGACCACCCAGTTTCCATCATCCCGACGATTATCCCCCTCTCAAACTGCGACAACTGCTTATATTGTCTTCGAACACGGCGTAATGGCATGTCTATCTCAGCTCTTCCTTTGTAAATAATTCAGCACACTCAAACAAGCTTTGGTTACCTGTTTCATACTCCACATAGTACGATGTTCAACGCCCTCTACCGGCTATACGTAATGCGCAATCAGGCTGCATTTCTAATCATTTGCATATCTCCCCGACATGTACCTTCATTGCAAGTTTCGTTACGATCCCGCAATTATTTCTTGGTTCGCTAATTTTTTTGTCCGTGAGTGTATTTATAGAAAAGTTTAGTTACTTAAAGTGAGATAACACAAAAATTAGGATTGCCTCTGAATTTATTTCCTAAATCGAGAGATAACACACTTATTAGGATTGCCTCCGAATATCTCTCACAAACTGCGATATAACACATTCTTTCGGATTGGCTCCGAATATCTTTCACAAACAGAGAGATAACACATTAATTAGGATTGCCTCCGAATATCTCTCACAAACTGAGATATAAGACACTCTTTCGCATTGGCTCCGAATATCTTTCACAAACAGAGAGATAACACATTAATTAGTATTGCCTCCGAATATCGCACACAAACCGAGAGATAATACACTTATTCGAATTGCCTCCGAATATCTCTCACAATCCGCGAGAAAACACATTAATTAGGATTGCCTCCGAATATCGCTCACAAACCGAGAGATAATACACTTATTCGAATTGCCTCCGAATATCTCTCACAATCCGCGAGAAAACATACTTATTCGGATAACCTCCTAATATATCTCTCAAATTGAGAGATTAAAAATTTGAAAATTAAATCTTACTAGAACTAATCTCATGGCGCAACAGTCCGCTGTGGACCAAGACCTCCGGTGTCCATCTCCACTTTCTTGACCGTGGGCTTGGGGTGCTATACACCATACAGGTGGTCAACGGTACGCGGGACCCCAAGAGTTTAGTTCCCAAGCATGCTTGGTCCTCATTTTATCCATTCACCCAAGGGATGAAAGGTTGAGTCGACCTTGCCCAGTCGCAGGATCGAACCGTGGACCTGTGATGTGGCAGCTTGAAGCTTTTAACCACTACGCTACCGGGCGTCTAAGTCTTACTGGATCATTAATTTTTAATATTTTTATCAATAGTTTTGTAACGTCACCATATTCCCAGCTCTGTTCTGAACCGTTAGTTATATGGGGACGGCTAGCGACAGGACTCCATTTTAGACCTCACGGGGATCGTTGGAGTGAGAGAATCGGAGTGACGTACTGAGAGTGAGGATGAGAACCTGTGCAGATATCACACTTCTCGGGAGGTGTATATTTGTTTTCAGGTGTCAAATCCGATGCGGATGAATGAAACTGTATGGACATATTCCTAATGATCGTGTTTATATTTGGTTTTAGAGTGATAATTGGGGGTCATCCCAATGAGTACGTTATCGCTCGGTTGGGGAGAGATATCCCAATGGATTTCGAGTGAGTGTGTTATCTCTCGGTTTGGAGGAGATATTTGGAGACAATCTGAATGAGTATATTACCTCTCGGTTTGGGAGAGATATCCCCAAGAATTCCAAAGGAGTGTTTTACCTCTCTGTTTGGGAGAGATATTTGGAGGTAATCTGAATGAGTGTATTATCTCTCGATTTAGGACAGATATCTCCAAAGTTTCCAAAGGAGTTTGTTATCACTTGGTCTGGGAGAAATAATTGAAGGTGATTTGAATGAGTATGTTATCTCGCGGTTTGGGAGAGATATTCACAGGGATTCCTAGTGAGTGTGTTATCTGTCGGTTTGTGAGGGGTATTCGAAGGCAACCCGGATGAATGTTTTATTTCTCGGTTTGGGAAGAGATATTCCCAAGGATTTTGAATGAGTTTTTTGCTTTGAGCTCCACCTATTTGACAGGATTTATACATTTTGTAATTCATCTAAAGGATTTGTATTAAGTCCACCTGTAGTTACAAGTTCGTGGCTTCATTTGTTAAATAATTACAAGATAAAAAAACTTTTATATACCATATTTTTAAATTTTCTGTTGAATCATATAAACTTGACAATTCTATGTACGTATTAATAAATACTTTTTAAAAATTTCTTTGATGAATTATACCATCAACTTGAAAAAAATGAAGTTAATTGGAAGTTAAGTTGCGTTTAACTTTCCGTTCCCGTCACGGCCGATAGAGGGCTGCACCAGTCTACAAAACAAAATTAACTGAAAATGAATTCAAAACTGCTTAAAGATGGCTAAAAGTATTAAAATAATGCATTTTCATCGTGTTATGAGCTATTCTAAAAGTTTCAAATCCCTAGCTAGTCGGGAAGTTAGTTAAAAATCGATTACAAGATTTGTACTGGACAAACACACACACAAACAAATAAGAAAGCAAGTTAATAAAAATATGGTAAAAAGATATTTTTCAAGTTTAGGGTAACATGTCTTTTGGACCACTACGTATAAATTAATTTAATTTATTTGCGCATTTTAGTTTTTATATAAAGACACATTTGAGGAAAAATAATAAAATTTTCTCTCTCGAACTTCGTAAAACCTAAACATAAGCTTAACCCGAACGTATATATTTCATGAATGCAAAATATTCAAACTTTTAAAGTGCAATGCTAGAAAAATCTGCGGCTGACTCATGAGGAAACTGTTCACACCCACCGGTTGCTTTCTCTTTACGTTTTTGTTGCTTCGAAGACGCCAGAAGTACGTGGTCCTACTTCACAATCGACGCTTTTGATCGCTCGATAAGGGCCGTCATGTCTCCTGCTACTCTTTGTTATCAGAGGCGCCATGACATTTCTGCTGTTCAGACAGATTTCGGACACGGGTAATTAAGTCTCTTGAACAAAGTATTTCTGCCATTTCCAGAAACACAGATGTGTTAGACCCTAGAAAGATAATGGAAGAATGCTTGAGATTTTAATGTATCTATGTCATGTAATATATATATATATATATATATATATATATATATATATATATATATATATATATATATATATATATATATAAATCAAAAGCCATCTTGTTAAAAGCTCGGAAAGTTAAAGGTTTTATTACGGTCTTTTTAAGCATCACTTCTGGTTTATTAAATTAATCATATCTTCTCTTTGAATAAAAGTACCAATAAAAGCAAAGGAGCTATAGAATCTTAAAAGATTGCCTTTCATATGGAACAATAAAATAAATTTGAAATTTTTCGCTGATTAAGATGCAGTTGCACTTAAATTTTATTTCACTCCACGCCGACGTAAGCCGGAGACCGAACGAGACCGACTTAAGCCGGAGATTAGAAATTATTAAACGTTACTTACATATACAGTGATTTCCGCTTATAAGAATGACGTTTGTTATTTCTGTTTTTGATTCTTATAAGCGGTTGATTCTTATAGCCGAAATTTAGATTTTTGGACAGGCACACACACACCTATATATACATATACTAGATAATTTACCATAAAATACTCTTTAATGTACGTGAATAACCTTTTATTAAAATTATTTTTTATAATTTTAAAAATACAACTTAATTTCTAGACTTATAAGTACATACATGTAGATACACATGATTATAGTAAGAGGAGAAAAAAATCCAATATTTGTTACCTCATACCTGCTTAACAGTTTTAACATTTCAATTACAGGAAGTGAGCAAGAAAAAGTTTTCTATGGTAGTTTGACGTAATGAAGTTTTCAGGAGGCTATTTATGCCTCTTTCAATACTAATAGTCTCAGACGAAGATTCACCTTCTAGCTTACGTTTCACAGTTTGGTAACGTGCTGAATCTACTAATATCACGTTTGCTTAAGTCATAGTGGACACTTCGCTGAAAATTTATGTATTTTAGGGTCCAGGAATCCTCAACCTGGATGTGGGAGGTGGGAAAAAAGAGTCAATATTTTTCTTTGTCAGTGGAGAAAAGTGAAATTGGACCCGGGCGCGTAAAGATGTTCCTGGGTCAGGTTAATAGGACAGTGTTGTGCTAAAGCGTTTAAGGGGAAACTATTATGTTATGTCTAACAAAGAAAGGGATGAATTTTACGACTATATTCAATCCCTTCTTATCAATCATTCTTTAAAGAAAAAGAAAGAACTTCGTGCCTTTTGAGGGTTTAAGTGGCATTTTTGGAAAAATGAAAGGAAAGCGAAGAGTGTAAACTGATTCTTAAAACCAGTGGATTGATTCTTTAAAGCGAAAAGTTTAACATGGAAATAATACATTTGTTTTTGTTTTCGCGATATTGATACTTATAAAAGGTTGATTCTTATAACCACTGATCACTATAAGTGGTGGTTACTGTATATATGTATATATATATATATATATATATATATATATATATATATATATATATATATATACGCACGGTGAAACTTCTATAGCTGAGCACCCCTCTAAACGGCCATATTTCGTTCAGAAACGATTCAAAACTCCTTAGGGCCAATAGTTTGGAAGAAACCTCCTTCTGTCAGCCACCTCTCAAAACGGCTACTTTTCATCTGAACCAGTTGCCCTATGGCATCAACTGGTTGCCATAGAGAAGTATATATATATATATATATATATATATATATATATATATATATATATATATATATATATATCTACACACACACACACACACGCACACACACACACACACAAATAAATAAATAAATAAATAAATAAATAAATAAATAAATAAATATATATATATATATATATATATATATATATATATATATATATATATATATATATATATATATATTAGGGTGGCCCTTAGCATATAGGCAAAAAACTAATTTTATATTTTTATAAGTCTCACCCCCTATTTCTTTTCATTTAGGGCTAGTAAGTAACTGGTAAAAATTTTGAAAATTTTATTTAATAATAACACGTGCCTCAAAGGGGGTGAAAATTGTAATAAATTAGTTAAATTCCTAAATTTTCGTGATACCACTTTTATTAATTCTGTTTTAAGTTTAAAATAAATATTTAGGAGAAAGATAGCTAAAATAATGCCTAGAACTACTTAACTATAAAAACTAGTTTTTTTAACATTAAATTGTAATAAATAAAAGGTTCGATAATTTTTTGATAATGAATGCATTTTGCAAGATGGAAAATAGCTCCGATAGTCTTTTACGACTTGCAATAGGTATTGCGTTTGCTCCTCATCGTGTGTTATAATATTGTTCCATTCTTCCACAATTTTCACACCTCTTTCTGCGATATCATTTACAACTGTAAGGTTTCTGACTACTGTAAGGCCATGTTGATAATTATGAAGAGATTTCCAGTTCGCAAGATCATGAGCAATAAAATGAGACGATATTTTAAGCTGCTTAAAAAAAATTGGATGTGCTTTATGTCACAAAGTTAAGTAGTTCTTTGTGTGTAAATTCGGTGGTTTCCTTTAAATCAAATTGGAAATGCTTAGCGTCACAATTAGTTTATTCT
>OU015490.1:42419089-42507768 GCA_907164885.2 Dolomedes plantarius
ATATATATATATATATATATATATATATATATATATATATATATATACAGTGGAATCTCGATCTATCGTTTCCGATCTATCGTTCAAGGGACCGATTGAAATGAACGATAAATGCGGGAAAACGATAGATGCGGAAACATAACAAGGCAATATGATCTTTGGGACTGGATAAAATGAACGATACATACGGAAAAACAATGGATCCGAAAACGATCGATCGAGATTCCACTGTATATATATATATACTAGGGGTTAGCCCGTCATGTTAATTGACATGTTAATTTCAATTACAATAACATGCTAATTTTAAATTTTATCAATTTACCTTTGCGAAGTCAATATTATTTGTATATTCAATAGCTTCTCTACTTTCTTTTATTTAAATTATACAAATTTTCAATTATTTAAAATTATGCGATATTAGCACTATTATGATCCATTTAAGATGCAGTTTTTTAAAATTTAAATAAAATCTGAACTCCAAATAATAGCATCACTTTACTTAATTCTATTACATGTGTTAATTATGAAATATTAAATTATGTCTGTTAACAGTCTGCTGCACGTATTCGGTTTAGCGATTCCTGACTTTTGTCTTGAAATCCATCTACATTTCCGTTCATTGGCCTTACGACGCTTTTTAGCAATGGGACTTTCGTCAACATTCATTTTAAATGCATTACATTGCGCTCTAAGTATATTTTCCAGTAACGCTAAATAATTAATACAAAAAATTTAACTTAGTTGTTTCATAATTTAAATTCATAAATGAACAAGCTCCAAATATAAACAATTGAGGTGTTCGGTATTTTTCACTTAAAGATGTTGCAAGTTGAAAAATATTCTTATATACGTGTTTTATTCGAGAGGAAAGTGTAATCTATAAATATAAAGCAGTTCCGTAACTGACTGATTGACTGACTGACATATAACGCACAGACCAAACCGCTGGACCCAAAGGGCTGAAATTTTGCATAGCGATTCTTCTTATAGTGTAGGGGTGCACTACGAGAGATTTTTGAAAATTCTTCTTAGATTTTTAAAATTAAATTTTTAAGCTGTTTTAGTAACTTTTTTTAAGTTTGCATTTAAAATAATAATTTGAGGGTTATAAACATTATATCACGTGAAAGATCATAAAAGTTCCTTTAAAATGAAATCTTTTTCGATTCTTTACCTCTGTTTTCTAATTTTTGGTGAATTTTTAAAGATTAATTTTTAGAATTTAATTTATTGAATGCTGATCACGTGATTTCTTTTTCTGGTACTTTAAATAAATTTATTGTCACGTGCATAACAACTAAATAGACAAAAAAATATTTTTGTTCTTTCTAATGCAGCAGACGATT
The DNA here is from genome assembly GCA_907164885.2 of Dolomedes plantarius. Classification (NCBI taxonomy): domain Eukaryota; kingdom Metazoa; phylum Arthropoda; class Arachnida; order Araneae; family Dolomedidae; genus Dolomedes; species Dolomedes plantarius. The sequence goes on from OU015490.1 coordinate 42,420,439, forward strand.
GGATATTATCCAAAAAAAAATAATAAATATCCCTTACGATTAAAGTTACGATATAAGTTAAATTTTTAAGCAGTTTTTGTAACATTCTTTAAAGTTTGCATTGAAAATAATAATCCGAGGATTATAAAATTTATATCACAAGAAAGATTATAAAAATTCCTTTAAAGTGAAATCTTTTTCGAATCTTCACCTCCATTTTCTGATTTTTTAGTGAATTTATAATGATTAATTTTTAGAATTTAATTTATTAAATGTTGATCACGTGATTTCTTTTCTTTTTGTGATTCTTTAAACAAATTTTGCGTCGCTTGCATAACAACGAAATACATTGACAGGAAAATATTAAAATACGGCCAAAGATAAAATTTAACCACTAGACAAATTGAGATGGAAGTTTTTAAAGAATTTAATACAAATTAGCATGCTTTATGGATATTAAACATACATATTAATTGCCTACATTAACCGTTGTATTTATTATATATATATATATATATATATATATAGTATATATTCTAAAAAAAAGTAACTCCCGCTGCCACTGTCAAAGCTTGTCACGTTATCTCCTCCGAAACCGCTGGGGGTATGGGGCCGAGAGTGATACCAGTGGATGCAGAAAAATGGGGGGACCAAAGTGAGACATGTATCATCTTCATCGGACTTTAAGTTTTTTTATTTTATGTTTTGTAGGAAAATATTGACTTTTTCATCTTCAGATTACGATAAATCGCCAAAATATTATCGTAGAATTTTGATCTTTTTACAATCTAAGACTACAGACATTTGTCTTTTAAACTAGACATCACTTGTTTAAAAATATTTTATAACAGACTAATATTTTCATCAAAAAATGAAACACAGTTTTTCAGGAAATTTTGTCCCCTATCTGGATGTAATATCGATGCTCCTCGAGTTTTTATCTTACAAAGAAAATATTTACATCATCTGGAAGCTGAAAGCTTTCTTATTCATATAAACCTCATTTCAAATCTATATCTTAAATTTTCGATTTTTAATTGAATTTTAAATCTGATAATTCAACAGTGATGAAACGCCTTTCGCATTAAGGGTGACAACAGTAAATGGATGGAAGCTGTTGCATTACCCGAGAATCACTCCTATGTATCTCGCTATTAGCCATAACAGAGTATATATATATATATATATATATATATATATATATATATATATATATATATATATATATATATACTAGGGGCTTCATCCTTAGGCTCATTACGCTCGCTCCTCTGTTATGGCTAACAGCGAGATACTGCCCTCAATCTGAGGGAAGTCTCCTATATACACTGCTCAAAAAAATTAGGGGAGCAAGCAAAGAAGTTAAGAAAACAATGCGAGACAGTCACGTATTGCCATAAAATGAATAGTACAGGCGTATCAATGAGCAATACAGATAAAAAGACGTAAAAATTTTGTAATTAAGCTTTAATTCTCTGAAAATATGGATAAAACATGTAAAGATGATTTAGGGCAACAATTTGGTTACATGTAAACGATAAAAAAAAAGTATTGTTTAGAAATGATGCAAGATTTTTAATATGGCGTGTGGTCTCCTCGAACAGCTAAGACTGCTGCATACCTGTTTTCCATGGATGCGACGATGTTATCGATAAGACTTTGGGGAATACTGTTCCACTTCTCAAGAAGTGCAATCTCCAAGTCTCGGAGAGTAAAAGGAGGCCTTGGTCTCGCAGCAATGCGTCGTCCGAGCATGTCCCAAACATGCTCGATTGGATTCAGGTCATTAGAGCACGCTGGCTATTCCATACGCTGTATTGTTTCAGCTTCAAGCATGTTCTCCACAAGAGGAGTTGTATGCGGTCTGGCATTATCATGCTGGAAAACAAAGGAATCTCCAATGGCTGCAGCGTAAGGTATGACATGAGGTCTCAGTCTGTCGTCTGCATACCTTCGGGCCGTCAAAGTACCATTCCGAATGATATGCAGGTCCGTACGTCCACCTATGCTGATTCCACCCCATACCATAAAACCATCTCGTCTGTATTGTGACCTTTCAAGAACGAATGTGGGGTTATTTTGAGTGCCCCTTTCCCTCCATACCAAAACACGTCGGGTGTCACACTCCAGACTGAATCGGAACTCGTCTGTAAACAGCACTTGGTTCCAATCATGTTGCTCCCAATCTCGATGTTCAGCAGTCCATCTTCTTCGGGCCGCACGGTGGCGTGAGGTCAACGGAATGCAGACCATTGGCCTACGTGCATAGAGACTCCCTGATGAAGCCTATTACGTACTGTTTGGCTGGACACCCTTCATCCTGTTGCCAAGAGAAACTGTCTTTGCAGCTGAGTAGCATTGTCTGTTCTGTTTCGACGAGCTGTTAACAGTATATACCGGTCATCAGTTGCTGTAGTGGCGCGTGGCAGACCTTGCCCTGGTCGACGTCTAACATTCCCTGTTTCTTGGAATCGATTCCACAGTCTTGCAACGACACTTCTGGCGACTCCAACAGCGTCCGCGACACTACGTTGTGTTTGCCCGGATTCAAGTCTGCCTATAATACGCCATGCCATGGATTCCGGTAAATCACGTTGTTGAGACATTTTCAAATCACCTTTTCTCAAAATGAATAACTGAGCAATCGAATTTCACAGTTAAGGCAGTGAAACAGACGTTTCTGCAACATCCCGATTTCCGCCCTTATGTTCTTTTTCTGGTTTTTGACGTCATAAACTTTGATTTGCATATGAAGTTTTCTTCTTCTGTTTCCTGCTAGGATTTAAATTATGGATGATCTATTTTAAGTTACTTATCGGTGTAAGTATTTGCGTAATTTCGTTAAAACCATGTGCTCCCCTAATTGTTTTGAGCAGTGTTTAACTTAGGAACTTTTTAGAAATAAGGTAAATTAGCGTAACAAATTAACGTAAGGTAAATTAACATAAACAGGAACTTTCTAGAAATTTGGAGAAAGGGAACATAAATTATAATGAAAGTGAAACCAGAAGTTGCTGACTGAATTCTATCCGACGATCTGTCGGTCAGCAGACCACTGCTTTAACCATTTGGCCGTGCTGCTACTTGCAGCTACCTTCGAAATGTGGAAATATATCCAATACATTGCTAATAACTTCGCGAGGTTGACTTTATAAAAACATTATTATTACCATGTTTTTATTAACTCGCTTTCTTGTTTGTGTGTATGTGTTTGTCCAGTACAAATCTTGCAATCGATTTTTAACTAACTTCCCGACTAGCTAGACATTTGAAACTTTTAGAATAGCTCAGAACACGATGACAATGCATTATTTTAATACTTTTAGCCAGCTTTAAGCAGATTTGAATTCATTTTCAGTTAATTTTGTTTTGTAGACTGGTGCAGCCATCTATCGCGTGGTACGGGAACGAAAAGTTAAACGCAAGTTAACTTCCAATTAACTTCATTTTCTTTCAAGTTGATGGGATAATTCATCAAAAATTTTTTAAAAAGTATTTATTAATACATAGAATTGTCAACCTTATATGATTCAACAGAAAATTTAAAAACATGGTATATAAAAAGTTTTTTTTTTATCTTGTAATTATTTTGCTACTTACTTTTGAATTCCATCTCTAAACTTTGAATATACACTGGTGTAAGAAATTAAGAGAATTTGCATACTTGGTTGATTATCTATAGAACTACTGACCGAACTATCCAACCGATTTTAATGAAATTTTATATGTACATACATTAATACAATACAAAATAAATAACCATCCAATAATTGTAATACACACGCATGATCGTGCGTAACACTCGTTGGAGTCGAAAGGTATGAAACAGCGGTTGCAGAATAAACAAATATGGGTTAATAGAGGGGTTAATATGGGGTATGGTCCCCTCTTACAGATATACAGGTCTCGCAGCGTGATTTCATACTTGAAATAAGGCAGTTTATCATTTCCTGTGGCAATTGGTCCCACTCGTTCAACAACGCGTTTTTCATTCCCTGGATGGTTCTTGGAGGGGGGTTGCAATTGGCCTCCCCAGAGCGTCCCAGACATGCTCTATAGGGTTAAGGACTGGAAATCTGGCTGGCCAATCCATTCGGCGAATATCCTCACTCTCTAGAAATTCGTCGACCAGAAGAGCTCTATGTGGCCTCGCGTTATCGTCCATTAAAATGAACTCAGTGCCAACTGCACCCCTGAAAAGGCGAACATAGGTCTCCAAGACCTCATCCCTATACCTCACACCAGTCACAGTGGCTCTTTCAAAGACATGGAGAGGTGTGCGGCCATCCAACGTGATGCCTGCCCAGACCATTAAACCTCCTCCGCCATAATGGTCGATTTCGTGGACATTGGAGGGTAGGTAGTGGGTCCCTGGTTCTCTCCATATGAACGTACGGCGAAAATCGGTGTTTACGCTGAACCGGGACTCATCAGTGAAGAGAACGGTCACCCATTGATCCATACTCCAATATCTATGCTATCTGCACCATGATAAACGGATTCTCCTGTTCGTAGAAGTGAGCGAGACGCAATCAGCAGGTCTTCTTGCAAACAACCCTCTGTCATGAAGTCTTTTGGAAACAGTCACCCTTGATACACGGGTTCCTGTGGCTGCATACAAGTCACGAGAGAGCTGAGAAGCTGTAGCACTCCTGTTACGCCTCGCTATAATCGACAAATGGCGATCATCTCTGGCCGTCGTGGCTCTTGGACGACCTTGCCCAGGCTTTATCTCGATGGATCCGGTATCCTGGAACTGTTTCCATAAGTTACACACGACGCTGGGCGTTAAATTGAACTCTCTACAAATTTGGACTTCAGATTGGCCTGCTTCTAGCCTCCCCACAATTCGCCACCTCATTCCATCATCTAAACGTTGGTGGTTACTCATTTTTACTGTCACAATTTGAAATTAACCGATTTCTACAAAATAACACCATCTATTAACCCATTTTTTTGTTTATTCTGCAACCGCTGTTTCATACCTTCCGACTCCAACGAGTGTTACACACGATCATGCGTGTGTATTACAATTATTGAATGGTTATTTGTTTTGTATTGTATCTATGTATGTCATATCAAACTTCATTAAAATCGGTACAGTAGTTCTAGAGATAATCAACCAAGTCTGCAAATTCTCTTAATTTCTTACACCAGTGTAGATGATAATTCACCGAACACTTCTCGAAGTATACGCGTGGACTAGGGAGCAAATAAGGAGCCTCCCAGCCAAAGGCACGAGTTTAAAGTGCATAATGAGGTCTAACGTTTATAACCTTTCATCGTTCTGTCTTCAAGCTGTATCTCTTTCTTGGAAATGTAGAAATTCATTAAATTTGAATTATCTATATATATAAAACAGTTCCGTAACTGATTGACTGACTGACTGACTGACAGATAACGTACAGACCAAATTCATTGAGCTAAAGGGCTGAAATTTTGCATGGCGATACTTTTAATAGTGTAGGGGTGCACTAAGGACGATCTTTGAAGAATTCTTCTTAGATTTTTTTAAAATTGAATTTTTAAGCTGTTTTTTGGTAAAATTCTTTTAAGTTTGCATTTCAAATAATAATCTGAGGGTTATGAAATTTATATCACGAGAAAGATCATAAAAAGTTCTTTAAAATGAAACCTTTTTCGAATATTTACCTCCATTTTCTGATTTTTGGGGAATTTTTAAGGATAAATTTTTAGAATTTATTTTATTAAATGCGTGTCACGTGGTTTCTTTTTCTTTTTGTGATACTTCAAATTAACTTTGCGTCACGTGCATAACAACGAAATAAATTGACGAAAAAAAAAATTAAATTACGGTAGAAGATAAAATTTAACCACTAGACTAATTGAGATGGAATTTTTTTAGAATTTAATTCAAATTATAATATTTTATGGATATTAAACATACAAATGAATTTCATACTTTGACCGTTGTATTTAATTTGAATATTTTCTTCTACGTTATTTTGTCTATAAAAATATCCGTGACGAATCTTTTATAAATATTTTTTTGGCATTAATTGCATACATTGACCGTTGTATTTAATTTGAATGCACTCCGTAACGAAGCATTTGTATTCAGCTAGTCTATGTATAAACATACATAAAGTATAAATAATAAAATAAATTTAAGGACATACTTTTTTACAAACAATGCTCTTGTGGAACCGGTGGGTGGTAACGAAATTTTATCATCAACAAAGATACAAAAATGGGTGGCAAATATTAAAAGGTGGATGACCCCTGATTTAAAACATAATCACAACCGTATTAGGGATGCGACATCGATGTCGATGTTTTCAAAACATCGATGTTTTGATCAATTCATCGATGTTCTAGACATCGATTTATTGGACCCGATTTTTTTTAAACATCGATGTTTTGTGTTTTAAAACATCGATATGTATATATATATGTAATTTTCTTTTGTATTATTTAATTTGAAAATGAAAGATTTGTTAATAAATTGTCCTTATTAATATTTTTGATATTAAACGCTATTGAACCAAACTCAAAAATTCTTTAAATGATTTTGCCTTTTTCTCTACTGATATGAAACCAATGCTTTTGTCTTGTATTACAGTCATAACCTTCAGATATTTTTTTACTAAATTATTTAAGCCTCCTGCAAGTAAATTATTCTCCAACTTGTAAATAAATATGACATAATATTTACAATAATTTTTTCACATTCAACCAATTTAAATTAGAAAACATCGCGGATTTTTCTTTATGGCTTTGGACCTATCAATTGTTTTGATAACAAAAATATCTTCCTCAATTTTCTGGTAAAAGTAATAAAATGTATCATGGAAATTATGTGATATACGCTGACTCTAGCAACCAAGTTTTTGTCATTTGTGTCAGTGCAATCAGAGAGTAAAATTAAATCCCCATCCCCCACGACTAACTAAAGTAACATTAAAGTAATCTATACTTATATATAAAGAGAGAGCGATTTTGTATGTGGAGGGTAATCTCCAGAACCACTGCACCTATTTGAAAAATCCCTTCACTGTTTGAAAGGTACATTATTCCAGATGGACATAGGCTATATATTATGTATATCTGATCAGTAGAAATAAAGTTAGGGGCTTAATCCTAACAATCTCCATTGTTACCGCTACTGTCCTCTACCGCTTTTTGTGCCGAAGATTTCAGCGATCCTTAGCGTGGTGCTATCGCGGTGGGCTTCTGTTCTGACGGTAGCGGTTCGAACCTAGCCGTTGTCCGGCACGCCTTTTTTATTTAAAAAATTAACTTTAATTACTAACTAACGTAATATTAATTAAAGGTATTATTAAGGTAAAAAAATATTTGCAATTTATTGGCTATCAACTGGAAATTTATTGGTATAATATTTTGTTCAACCCGGACAAAGTCGGGACGGGCCGCTAGTAAGTTACTAAAGCAGTTTTAAAATATGGATGCTCAAAACATCGATATTTAAAAAAAATCGATGTTTTTTGGGCGATGTTTTATTAGCATCGATGTTTTAATATTGAATATCGATGTTTCAAAACATCGATGTTTTTGTTGTCGATGTCGCATCCGTATTTGAGAGCAAAAAATGCTCTCAAATTTGTGTAGAAATAGGATGTTAAAATTTATACTCCTTGAAGTGTATTGGGACATTTTCTCTCCTATTTCCCATAATATTACTTGATCACATTGTTCTGACTTGCTGTAGACTTCTCAAATATATATTTAATCTATGAACATAGTTTTGCTTTTAAGGATTACCTCTAGTACGTAATTCGTATTGAAGTTGTTTCGTTACATTTAGGAGATTAGAAATTAATGATCTTAGATGTCGGAGGTAATATTGGTGGTGCGTTTATTAAGAAATGTCTCTAGGTATTTAATTCTCGAAGATAAAATACGGACATTATTTTATGAGACTATGTTCTGAAACTCTATGTTTTTCATATTTCCTGTCGTATAAACTTAATTTAAATCAGGTTTAGTTATGATATGATTGTAATGTTTAGTACATTATCTTACAATGGATAATTTTAACTTTTTAGGTGGAAAAGGATTGCAAACTTTCTGGTGTGTTTTCAGAAATTCATTTCAGATCAATGTAAATTTTTGTATTTTATTTAAAATAAAATGCAGGGCATTGTTTATTAGTAAGCAAGAAATTGTTAAATTTTGATGAAGCGTCGATTCTTTTTTATCCTTTAAATTAGTAGTTTTATCTTTTTGATTTGAAAAAAGAAAATTTGTGATCTTTTCAATAATCTTTTTGGATTAATGTAAATTTTAATCTTTAATTTAAAATAAAATGCAGGGCGTTTTTCATTATTAAGCAGAAAATTATTAAATTTAGAAGAAGCGTCGAATCCATTCTATTCTTACAGATAGGTAGTTTAACTGTTTGCTTTAGGGGTTTGTGGCGGCCCTGATATACAGCGCGCTGGTTTTCGGTGCTGAGGGTGCTCGGATCGAATCCTGGCGTTGCGCCACGAAAGATGCCTCTGTTTGTGTCGTCCCTTCATAGGGGGTAATGCTGTCCGCCTATATGGTGCCCCCATAAAAAATGAACAGTAAAACTGCGCCGTAGTAGAGGCGAATGTTTGAGGACAAGTGCCTCCGCATTAAAAAAAGAAAAAAAAAGATTTGATTTAACCCTTTAGCGGGCGCACCATTTTTTGTAACACCAGCAGGCACGTATGGCACAAAGTGCAAAGTCTCTTTCAAACTTTATTATTCCTTTTGTAATAAACTTTCTTTTTCAAATTGAAAATAATAATTCTGCTTTTTATGACAAGATATAAAATGTTGATAATATTGAGATAAATGTATAACTGGCTGAAAACCCACGCTTCGCTACGGAGTACATTCAAATTAAATACAACGGTCAATGTATGCAATTAATGCCAAAAAAAAAATAAATATATATACAGTGGAATCTCGATCGATCGTTTTCGAATCCATCGTTTCTCCGCATGTGTAGTTCATTTTATCCAGTCCCAACGAACATATTGCTTTGTTATGTTTCCGCAGCTATCGTTTTCCCGCATTTATCGTTCATTTCACTCGGTCCCTTGAAAAACGATAGATCGAGATTCCAATGTATTTATAATAAAGGTGACGATCAATTTACACAATTGATGTAAAATATATATATATATATATATATATATATATATATATATATATATATATATATATATATATATATATATATATTTATATTTAAATCGTAGGGGATATATATATTTTTTGGATAATATCCAATCGACAGCTGCATTAGAAAGAAAAAAAATATTTTTTTGTCTATTTAGTTGTTATGCACGGGACGATAAATTTATTTAAAGTACCAGAAAGGGAAATCACGTGATCGGCATTTAATAAATTAAATTCTAAAAATTAATCTTTGAAAATTCACGAAAAATCAGAAAATTGAGGTAAAGGTTCGAAAAAAATTTCATTTTAAAGAAATTTTTATTATCTATCTCGTGATATAAATTTTAAATTTTCAAATTATTATTTTAAATGCAAACTTTAAAAAAAGTTACAAAAACAGCTTAAAAATTTAATTTAAAAAAATCTAAGAAGAATTTTTCAAAAATCTTTCTTAGTGCACCCCTACACCATAAGAAGAATCACCATGCAAAATTTCAGACCTTTAGGTCCAGTGGTTTGTTCTGTGCGTTGTATGTCAGTGAGTCAGTCAGTTACGGAACTGTTTTATATATAGAGATTAAAAGCTAAAGAACGCTGATAAAATCGCCTTATTTCAAATCTGTCCCGTTTATTGGATCTAAGGACAACTTTCGAATGGATTACTATTATGTCCAAAAATTTACAAAACAATGAGAGAGTCCATCTTCGTGATGTGGGGGATACCGTGTAATAGCTGCACGTTTGATCGACTACATCAACTCCCGCTTTTGTCGCAGTGTAATCCAGTAAAATCGCCGGTTTACCACGATTAAATCACGACTAACAATGAAGGGAAAGGAATAGAAGGGTCAGAATATCATACCTGCATTAGAAAGGGTGTGGCTATAAATAGAAACTGCTTAGAACACTCAACCCTTACATGTAAAAACAAACCATTCAAAATTACGAAAATGTTGCACTCTATACATAGGCCCGACCGCTGAAAGGTTAAAAAAAGTAAAACCGTGATCTTTCCATTACCTTTTCAGTAACCTTTTCAGATTAATGTAATTTATTTTTATTAATTTTAAAATGAACTGCAGGGTATGTCTGAAAAAAAGCAAGATATTATTAAATATAGGTGAAGCCTCAACGCTGTTTTATCCGAAAAAAAATTTAAACTCTTTCATTCATTAAAATAAAATATTTGTTTGTTCAGAAATACTGTCACATAAATGTAATTTTTCTACATTGTTTTGACTTTGTTTTATCATTGTTTTGTTTTTTCATTGTATGTTACATTATATTGTTTTAAATTGTTTGTATTACAATAACACTGTTTGTATCGTTTCCCAAAACAATGTTATATATTGTTTGTAAAGCATTGTTTTGGCATCGTGCTTGTAATGTTTTGCCAACTTTTAGATTGTTTTAGCCTTGTTTTTACATTGTTTCAAATGATATTTTTATGTTTACAAAAAGGGTTATGTAGTGAATTAGTTTATGTTATTTGATAGTTTTATGCTTACAAATAAATATAAAATAGGGAAGGGAATTTATTTTAACCTATTTAACTTACATAAATATACATTATAATACTTGATAATGTATTTGTTTTACACCTAGTCATTAAATTATTAAACGAGATATATCTATCACACTTTTTTAAATGCTAAAAACCCTGTTAGTGGGATATATGTATAATCCACTTTTAACGCAGGATTGCGTTCCTCCATAACGGTGTTGCGGAAAGGAAAATTTCAGATGCTAAAACTGTCCGTCCGTCCGTCCTCGCGAGTTATAATTTTTGCTTCAAACCCAGTCTATTGCTTGGACAAGTTAAACAGAAAAGTACCATGATGAGTCAAAATTTTGACATACATATATGTATATATATATATACAAACGTACATATATATAGATACATATATGTATACAAAAGAGGTAAGCAACGATAAGTAATCCTACGTTAATAAACCGCGATAGTTTCGTTAGAAGAGATTACTTGAAACTTTTTTATATATTTTTGTACAGTAAATGAATTTTACTTTCATATTCTTATTCTAAAAAGTTCATGTAACATAAAAGTAATGTTTTTGTGTTATATAAATTGGAGTAACTTCTTTACATATAAGGGGTTTTAACCCGCGAGAACTCGCACATTGGTATGACATACCCAATCCATTTTCATTCAATGTTTTTGTTATCTTCTTCTGATCGGATTAGGCCGAAATTCCGTGTAGCTGTATTCAAGGTCACATTCTTTCAGCGGGGTAAAAACTAGTTCTACTCTAAAAATAGATTTTTAGAAAAATATTTTGGGGGGTATGTCATACCCGTGCGAGTCCTCGCGTCAGTCAGATCTTTCCTATTTTTCTGTCAGTTTAGTGTATCATGGCGCAATTTTTTAATTCCAACGAGGAAATGAAACAATTGCGACACCTTTTAGAGACTGTTTCTAGTGATTATGAACCTTTATCCGTAGATAATGATGCCTCTGAGGATTGAGAATACTGTAGGAATCACGATTCTTCTACTGAAATTGAGACAGAAACCGAAGATAAAAGTTCACTGTCAACAGCCGAATTTTATATTGGTAAAGATAAAATTAGAAAATGGCTGAAGAAAAAATACCGGTAAAATGTAAGGAAGCCTTCAAGGAACGTAATTTGCAAGTTCCAGGTAATACACTTTATTCAAGATATGTCGCTTTTACCGTAGATACATGGAATGTTCTCTTCGATAGCAACATGCTAAATATGATGGTGCCTCAAACAAAAACAACTTATTCAAGCACTTCAATGGAACTGGAAATCACTAACAGTGCACCGCCTGCAAAAAAACTCAAGTCAAAAAATATACGATGCTAAATTTGCCCAAGTAATAAAGACAGAAAAACTAAGTTTATGTGCCAAAAATGTGAAAAATGTCTGTGTTGAACATCAGTATATAGTTTGCAAAAATTGTCTATAAAAAATGTAAATATTATTAAAATTCACTAAAAATGTTTAATTTATTATTTTATGTTCTTTAGTTACGTAAGGTTTGCATATAAAGAATATTAATTAATATTTAAATAGCAGAAATGAACTCGGGTATGAGATACCCGGCGCGAGTTCTCGTATTCGAAATTGGGTGCGAGTGCTCGCGGGTTAAAAAGCAGTATGCACTTGAAATGATTGAGCAGTATGCATTGAAATGATTTTGAAATTATCCGTGACAACATGACAGAAGCAATGAATCAGAATATTAGCTCGAGAATGTTGAAGCACATGAAGAATACACGAGAGCTGCAAGTGCTTCAGAATGTAAATACATTGTGCTCAAAACCCAAAACTGAACTTCCAGCAATTATGTCAATATAATTCTGGGCAGTATCATTGCGCTAATATGACCAAATTATAACATAAATACATTCCAGCAGCTATTACATATAATGTTAAAGATAATTTACATTTACAACATTAGGAGTATGAAGGGGCAATATTTCTTAACGTGTTTGAAATATTTTAGAACGTATTGTAATCATGACTACCGGAAATGTCCAGAGAAAAGTCGGCGAGCATATACTGATTTGATTAATTGCGCCTTGTACCTGAAAAAAATTGGAGTATCTTTCAATACATAAAATTTACATCTCATGTCGCAAAGTAACTACAGAGTTTTTCGTAAAACGGAAAAACGCTCCTTTGAGATTAATTTCCATGTTTTTATTAACTCCCTTTCTAGTTTGTTTATTTGTTTGTGTGTGTGTGTGTGTGTGTTTGTTCGGTACAAATCTTGCAATCGATTTTTAACTAACATCCCGACTAGATAGACATTTGAAACTTTTAGAATAGCTCAGAACACGATGACAATGCATTATTTTAATACTTTTAGCCATCTTTAAGCAGAATTGAATCCATTTTCAGTTAATTTTGTTTTGTAGACTCGTGCAGCCCTCTATCGGCCGGGACGGGAACGAAAAGTTAAACGCAAGTTGACTTCCAATTAATTTCATTTTCTTTCAAGTTGATGGGATAATGCATCGAAACAATTTTTAAAAAGTATTTATTAATACATAGAATTGTCAAGTTTATATGATTCAACAGAAAATTTAAAAACATGGTATATATTAAGTTCTTTTTATCTTATAAGTATTTTAACTTTATTCTTCAGCACACGGAGAAATGCTGATGAGTATAAACCGAAACAATTCTGCGAACTTTGTTGTTTTTGTTGATTAAGTGTGCGTTATACCTGGCAAAAAACTTTGAATATCATTTAGCACATCACCCCATCATCGAGTCACAAGGTAGCTACGTCTTTTTTAACGAAACCAATAAATAGCAATTTCTTGCAGTCATGTTAATCAGCAAGTATAAGAATACTGATGAGCCTCAACCGAAAGAATTCTTTGAACTTTTACGTATCTGTTGATTATCTGCCTGTTTTACGTGGAAAAATTTGAAGTACGTAAGCACATATCACCAACATCTACTGCCATAAGGTAGCAAAACAAATAAATAGCAAATATATGCTTTTAATTTTAATCAGCACACAGTAGAATACTCATGAGTATATACTTAAATGTTTGAACTTTACCATACTTTTGTATATTTGAGCATCGTACTACGAAAATATTACAGAATATATTATTACATAGTTTCTAAAACTCATGCCACCATACAGCTACAACGGTTTTCGTCAAACAAATGAACAGCCTTCTTTCGCGTTTAATTAAACCTCTAAGCCAAAAGGTCATTCACCCAAAAAGTTTTCCAAATATTACCCATATCAGAAAAATCATAAATACTTTTCTCAAGTAGTCGGAGAAATTCAAATTCTTTTCCGAAATTTTCAAGAACTTCTTTTTTTTCCCCCACAAAAAAACAACAATAAAAGATCCTCTAAATCGCTTGAATCTTTTCCTCCTACACAAAAAATATCTACCCCTTCTCAGAACAAAAAAAATTTATCTTCGATTTTATTTATCATTTGGAAGAACTACTGAATTCAAGTTAAAATGTTTCCGAGAAGAGGAACGTTCGGAATCCGATAAATAATTCTTAATGGCAAAAAAAAGTATGAGTTAAGAACATTTTTTACGCAACTCGAACAACATTTTCTTGGGTAAGATATAACGTTAAAAGTTAAACACTTGGGAGGTTATGTTTTCATATCTTACTTTAGTGGAAATGATCAATCTACGGCTAAATGTATGAAGCTGACGGTATTGACGGATTTCCGAGATGAGGTAAATTTGAAAGCCAATAAATCATTCTTAATGGAGAGAAAAAATAATAATGAAGTATGAGAGAAAAGTTGTTTTACGCAGCTCAGACAAGAATTTCCTGAGTAAGATTTAAGTTCAAATGTTAAACACTTGGGAAGTTGTATGTACGTATGGTACGTTACTAGAGATGGACAATCTACGGCAAAATGTGACGAAATTGACGGATTTCCGAAATGAGGTAAATTTGAAAGCCAATAAATCATTCGCAATGGAGAAAAAAAAATAACAATAAAGTATGAGTGAAAATTCAGCTCAGACAAGGATTTCCTGAGTAAGATTTAAGTTCAAATGTTAAACACTTGGGAAGTTGTATGTACGTATGGTACGTTACTAGAGATGGACAATCTATGACAAAATGTGACGAAATTGACGAATTTCCGAAATGAGGTAAATTTGAAAGGCCAATAAATCATTCTTAATGTGAAAATAAGAAAAAAATATTAGTTAAAATTTTTTTTACGCAACTCAAATAACAGGGTTTTGAGTAAGATTTAACATTAAAAGTTGAACACTTGGGAGGATGTGTTACCATAAAGTACCTGACTAGACATGGAAAATGTACGGCTAAATGTATAAAGCTGACGAATTTGTCTATATATACCAAGCTGGCGGTATTGATGGATTTACGACAAGAGGTAAATTCGAAAGCCAATAAATCATTCTTAATGAGAAAATAAGAAATAATTATGAGTTAATTTTTTTTTGCGCAACTCAAATAACAGGTTCTTGAGTAAGATTTAACATTGAAAGTTGAACACTTGGATGTGTTACCATATATTACATTATTGTAGATGGGAAATCTATGCTAAATGTATAAAGCTGACGGATTGAGCTATATATACCAAGCTGGCGGTATCGAAGGATTTCCGAGATAAGGAAAATTTGGATGCTAATAAATCATTCTCAATGGGAAAATAAGTATGAGTTAAAATTTTTTTTACTCAGCTCAAATAAGAATTTCCTGAGTAAGATTTACCTTAAAAAGTTAAACACTTGGGAAGTTGTATGTACATATGTTACGTTACTAGAGATCGACAATCAACTGCTAAATGTATCAAGTTGACGGTATTGACGGATTTCCGAAATGAAGGAAATTTGTAAGCCAATAAATCATTCTTAATGGGAAAATAAGAAAATAGCAGGAGTTAAAAACATTTTTAAGCAATTCAAATAACAGGTTCTTGAGTAGGATTAAACATTAAAAGTTAAACGCTTTGGAGGTTGTGTTATCGTAAACACTATCTAGCAATAAGTATTTGGACACCCATGCAAATGACGATATCTGCGGTCCTGATATACGTCACGCCCTACGCCGTTAAATATCGTGTAGGGAACAACATTGGCATCAGTAGCATGCAAGATACCACGAAGTGCAGAGTTATCTGATTTCGAGAAAGGTGTAATCTTTGGGTATCACAGAAATGATGGATCCTTAAGGGAATTATCTAGCGAGTTGAATTACTCAAAATCGACAGTGGCATATGTGATTCAGAAGTGGAAGGTGAGCGATGATTGTCGGAATGTGCCCCGAGTCGGCAGACCCAAGAAACTGGGAGATAGAAACCAACGGCTGCTGTCCAGAGAAATTCGGAAGAATTGCACACAACCGATGGCCTACATACTCCAGGAGTATCAACAGGCATCCCGGAGATGTTGCTTCGATGAATACAATCCGTAAGGAAGCACATCTGCTTGGTTTTCATGGATGTGCTGCCACCCATAAGACTTTTATCACAAAAGTTCAACCACGCTGCTCGGTTAATGTGGTGTAAAGGACGTTGAAAGTGGACCGTAGATCAATGAAATTGGGTTCTTTGGAGCGACAAATCAAGGATCACCCTCTACCGTTCAGATCGCAGGATCTGGGCTGGCGTCTGACTGGAGAAGGCCTCCTGCCAGAATGCATTGTGTCCACAGTAAAGTTCGGTGGAGAGGAATTATGGTCTGGGGGGTGTATCTCTTGGTATGGAATGGGATACTTGGACCCAATTCATGGTAAGCTCAACGCCGATGCCTACTGCGCTATTTTGGATGATAGTGTCCTTCCTACGTTGTGGCAGTTTTACGGGTTTGACCCATGTTACTTCCAGGAACACAACGCCAGCTGTCATGTTACAAGATCCAGCTTGGATTGGTATCGTGACAATGTGGTTAACCTAATGGACTTGCCTGCCCAGAGTCCAGACCTGAACCCTATAGAGAACCTCCGGGACTAGTTGGATCACCGAAATAAGGGGTGAAACAACTGTCCAAAATCGGTGAAGGAACTTACATGTCTTCTCCAAGCCGAGTGGAAGAAAATACAGCTAGCCGTCATACAAGGACTTGTGGAAAGCATGCCCCGGAGGGTTGAGGCTGTAATCTCCTCTCTTGCAGGCTCTACCAACTATTGAATATGAATAAATTTTGTTTTTCTTTTCCATCACAGGAGTCCAAATACTTGTTGGTAGATAGTTTATATATATGTGACTGTATGTATTTATATGTACGTATATGGTATTATACATATGTATATATGTATTATATACAAGTTTTTAAATTTTTTTCCAAACCATCTGCGACTCCTCTGAATATCTTTCATGTTGAGAACCTCCAGGTTGAGAACCACTGCCCTAGCAGCTCATATTGAACTAACATAGAAAGATAACTCAACGATGACCGATGAAACGATTCATATGCGACGCATTGATCGGATACTCATCGGGTGAAACGATTTATCATCTGAAATTCGTCTGCAATGTCCTGTAACATCTGATAATTTTCGGATGAATTCGTGCAGTAGACAATATATATTGGAGAAAGATTCAAGCTGTTTCAGACATATTTTCGCGATGATTATCGCTTCGTATCCAGATTATTGAATTTAATTACAAATTTAGAAATGAAATTAGCAGAAATAAATTTCTGCTACTTTATTCACAGTTTGGGAAAGTTTATTCCTCTTTTGTGCATAACCAAGTGCTTTAAATATACGAATTTGCATTTACTAAACTGAGCCTTTGAAATACCTTGACAAACAGGTTGAGATAATAGTTGGATGCATTTATTTTCGGAATGGTTTACAAGATTGAAAATTCCTTTGTTTTGGAATTTTTATTTATGTAGTTATTAATTACTTAATTCGAAAATAATTATGACGGAAATTAAAATTGAATATTTTGTAATCGTTTTAATACATTCATTTATGCCTTTTCTATGTCTGCAGTATCATTTGTATTGAGACAAAGGTATTGAAATAAAAGATATATTAATACTTTTAACGCTCTCCAGCCAGTCCATAACATCTCAGGCATTTAATGTTTACAGTCTTTACTGTTTATATTAATAGCATTAAGATAAAATATCATTTACAGAAACTTTGAAAGATAACAAAAGAATTACTATTCTTTCTTACAAAAACTGAGAAATAACAGTCTTATCCGGATTACCTCCATATTTCTCTCAACCAACAGAATATAGTCTGATACGGATTGCCTCTATATTTCTCTCAACCTACAGAATATAGTCTGATCCGGATTGCCTCCATGTTTCTGTCAACCAACAGATAATAGTCTCATCCAGATTGTCTTCATATTTCTCTCAACAACAGATAATACTCTCATACGGATCACCTCCATGTTACTCTCAACCAACAGATCATACTCTCATCCGGATTATCTCCCTGTTTCTCTCAACCAACAGATAATACTCTCATCCAGATTGCCTCCATGTTTCTCTCAACCAACAGATAATACACTCATCCGGATTGCCTCCCTGTTTCTCTCAACCAACAGATAATACTCTCATCCGGATTACCTCCATGTTTCTCTGAACCAACAGATAATACTCTCCTCCGGAATACCTCCATGTTTCTCTCAACCAACAGATAATACTCTCATTCGTATTGCCTCCGAATATCTCTCACAAGCCAAGAGATAATATTCTCATTCGGATTGTTTCTGAATACCTCTCCCACACTCAGAGCACGTGTTGTCTTCGACTATTTCTTACAAACCGAGAGATAACACACTCGTTAGGATTGCTTCCTACTCAGGGCTCCCAGGCCTGGATTTTTCAATGACATTTTGGATGTATGGTTTTTTTTTTGGTATGGTTACAGATGAAAATATATTTATTTCTTATTATAAGCAAAATTTAAACATAATGTTGTTATTGTTGTTTCTTATGCCCCCTGACTTGAATGTAATTCCAGATCACGTCCATATAAGGCTTCGGGGTGAAGTAGACGGGTCCGGTTTATATATATATCACCACAAAGGTCGGAGACCGTCTTACCTAGTTGCCACCTCCATTTTGATTGAGCATTCCCAGGGGCGACAGCTGGGGAGATCTCACCCTATTCAACCCTCTCTGACCTTCATAGAGGGACTTTCCTGTCTATGTCTTTAACGTGCCTATATCCGGCCTGGACACGGAGGTATTTAACGGCGCGCGCCGGGATTTGATCCGAGCACCCTCTGCGTCGAAATCCAGCACATTACCACAAGGCCACCTCGAGCCCTTAAATATAATAAAATAGTTTAATAAAAAAATACGACTTGCAATAACACTAGTATGTGTTTGAATGCAAAATGATACATAAGAAGATCAAAGACCGAATCGCAATATACCTCCGTCTTACAAAACCAACCGCGGAATTTTGGTATTTGTTGCGTAATGTCAAAGATGGATTCAATAATCCTAAATGTGAAATCTTATCTCACTTTATAATCCATTTTACTATTTAATTCACTCTTCTGCGTTCGTAGAGAAAGTTTTCCGCAAGTGAATAAATTCACGACAAAAATAGGAAATGCTCTTAAAACAGAAACCGTAACTGAAAATTTAAGCTGATAAAAAACAGAAAAAATGAGCTTTAGAAAATTAATTTGCAGGTGAATGAGGAAATGGATAAAATCTGACAATAAAATCATATAACTTTAAGCAATCTTAGAAAATGTTGCGTGTATTATCCTATTTGAATTCTCATTAATAACTTTTTATAAAAGAAATATATACTTTAAAAAGCTAGATGTTTTTAATTGCAATCTGTTTCTTTTAGTTGCCATTTGAGTTTATTACATTTTTCTCGCTAGGAGCTGTGCTCCTAATATAGCTCCCAAACCGGCATAGCAAACTTATTCGACTTGCTTCCTAATATCTCTCAAACCCAGAGATAAGACACTCGTTCGGATTGATCCCAAATAACTGTGTCAAACCGAGAGATAACACACTCATTAGAGTTGCCTCAGAATATATTTTGCAGACAGGGTGATTAAACGGTCATTCATATTGCCTCCAAATATCGCTCACAAACAGAGAGATAACATACTCATTCGGGTGCCCTCCAGTTATCTCTCCCAACCCGAGAAATAAAACAAACTTTTGGAATCCCTTCTGGATATCTCTCTAAAGCTGAGAGTTAACACACTCATTAGGATTGCCTCAGAATATCTTTTACAGACAGGGTGATTAAACAGTCATTGAGATTGCCTCCAAATATCGCTCACAAATTGAGAGATAATATACTCATTCGGATGCCCTCCAATTATCTCTCCCAACCGGAGAGATAATACACTCGTTCGGAATCCCCGGGGATATCTCTCCCAAACCCAGAGATAACACATTCATTCGGAATCCCTGGGGATATCTCTCCCAAACCGAGAAATAAAACTTTCCTCCGGATTACCTCCGATAACATCCTGCACTACGCTGGAGATGTATAAGTTTGGTATAGATGAATGTTTCGGGAACATTTTCGAGGAATTAATTATATGTCAAATTACATTAATTTATAGAGAGAGATCCAAAAGTCGCTTTATCCAACATTTTACGAATAACTGATTAACAAACGAAGCCACGAGCTTGTAATTACGGGTGACATAATTCACTTTAAGTCCTCCTACAGATGAATGTTATGGAAACATTCTCAAGATATCTGGGCAGACGTTGATTGAAACTGAATACCAAGAAGGATTTTTAGGCTAGATGGTGGAACTGCACCCACGGAAACCGTTTTAATGGAGAATGTGCGAGCAATTTTTAAATACGCCAGTGATTCTTAACCGGTGTGCCACGAGATTTTTTTGGTGATTAACAAAAAAAAAATTATTGGCAGGGCCCTCTTAAAGTAAATATTACGTTCATAGCCAACATTAGTTCTCCAAACACCCATCGAAAGTCTCACATCAATAAAACAAAACCATTGGGGATTTCTACTGTAGTCGTCTGCTGTAATACTACACCAGATGAATCCGATGGCTATTTACGAAACTGCATTAATGTATTCTCTTCTCGTGTTTGTTAATTATTTCTTTGAATAAATAAATAAAATCAGCAATGGAGTAAGTATTTATTTGAACTTAAATTTGACAGCAAGGGTGCCCGGTTTTCTAATCACATTCTCAATGGTGCCGCAAACGTAAAAAGCTTGCGAACCCTTGGAATACAAGGGGATTTCTAAGGGACTTTGACTCTCGAGATCAGCAGGCCTGACATCCTCAGATTTATTCTTTGTGATATTATGAAAAATAGTTTGTAAATGCAAATCCCCCCCCTCCTATTGAGGAACCGTGGTAAAACATTCGAATACAAATTATCGCCATTCTGAAGGAAATGCTAGAACGTTTTTCTGTCAATACGTGCCTACCCGTTCGTTTATGTAACCAGGAGAATGTCTCGCACTTTAAGTAATTTCCTTCTAAAGAGAATGAACTGAACTATGTTTGCCTTTAATTACAAGTACGTGGCTACATTTGTTAAAAAGGTATTTGTAAATTTACGGGTTAAGCGACTTTTGGAATAAACTGTAATTCATGTTCATATCAGGGTTTACGATCAATATCGGAAAATTAATTATTTTCAAAGGAGTTTTTAACATCACTCAACAAATCTTTATTCAAACAACCACAAAATTCCGTTTTTGTTTGGTTATGAATGTATTTCTATAGCTGTAAATAGTGAGAAAAAATTGGCTTTAAATACCAACTTTCGTCGAAAACTGCGGGAGGCGGAATGATAGATAGCTATGTCAGGACCATACATCGCAGCAGGTGGCACTGGCGACTCCACTCCTCACTTGAACACCGCGGGAGCTCAACCGGTATCGTCCATATACAAATTCCCTTAACGACATTCTAGAGCAGCGGTTCCCAACCGGTGGGTCGCGACTCGATCCTAAAACGATCAGAAACAACCGAATAAACCATCAGAAAAGATAAGAAAAATTGCTTATATTTTGTCAAAGTACAAAGTGCTTATATTTTGTCAACCATTTTCAAATCAGAACACAAATTGTTTATCAATAATCAATCTGTATCTTCAAAAAAGCATATATATATATATATATATTTATTTGCAATATTTGATGGTAAATTATGTATACATAAGGAAGGGATACGATACAAATAAGGTTTTTTACTCCACCATGGACCGATGGACCGTGGAGGTATTCCCATAAGGAAAGGTGGGTCGCCAGCTGAAAAAGGTTGGGAACCACTGTTCTGGAGCATTCATTACTTTCAACGATTATTCACTTAAACCTATGACTGACGAATCTGTACTTGACTGCAGTTTAAAGCATCGCTATTTCAAATGGCCGACTCTTAACCTTATAAACTGAGATGTCTCATCCATTAACAATTTTTATCTCTCATAATTAATCCCACCTTAACGACATATTTCTATAATAATTACAAAAATTTCTGAACGGATTCTGCAGGTATAAATTAACACCAGAAAGGCAAATTTTAAAGAGGTGACAGTAATTTTTAAAATCAGAATGCCATAGCTATTTCCTACTTTAAAATATTATTAATTGCTGAGGAGGATTACTTTCGTAATTTATTCTAACTAAGGTTCAGATGAATGCGTTGTGTAATAATTCATCACCTAATGTCTTTCGATTTACTTTTTTCCTTAGCATTAGAACTTTTGGGATATAAATCTTCAGAGATAATTTTTTAAAATAGCTCTTTGTAGTTAATGAGAAAGTTTTATGTCATAATTTCATTATTTAGGGATCGTTTCTGACATCAGCGCCTGACTATCATTAATAATTATATCTTTGAAATTCTAATTAGTTTCTCCCTTTTTAATAAGCCAGAATAAAGCAAAAATAAAAAAGTCAGGGTAAAAGACGCTTCTTAAAATGTTCTATGAAGTATTTCAGTTATTTTAATTTTATTCTAGTTAATGCTGCTGTATATTTACCCTCTTGGAAGCGCTCAATGTTAACCTATGGAGAAGATTTGTCCAAGAATTGCCGACTTGGATTCAATGATTTTTCTTTTAATTGTACTCCGTAATAGAGAAAGAAATTTTTCAGGGCATTTTTCGTTTAAAAATATGCAAATAATACAGAGTCCCCGGGCTAAAGGTATCCAAAAGTTATGACTTATTTTTACGGAACTACCCGTAAGATTTAAAAAAGATTATTTAAATAGAAAGAAAATCTCACCAAGTTTTAATACCAATCATAGATTTCGATCATAGTATCATAGATTTCGATGTGTGCACTTTTTGTAGCACGACTAACTACTAAACGGTAATATAATTCTCTCCAAGTGTTTCGTAGCATATCAGGAGCTATTACACGAATTGCTTGAATGATACGCTTCTTCAACTCATCCACAGTTTCAATTTTTTGTCTAGACACAACGGATTTAAAGAATCCCCAAGCAAAAAAGTCTAATAACCCCTGATATGCAACGAAACACTTGAAGAGAACAGGATTACCATTTAGACGTTAGTCGTGCTACAAAAGGTGCACACATCGAAATCTATGATACTACTAGCTGAAAACCCGCACTTCGCTACGGAGTACATTCAAATTAAATACAACGGTCAATGTATGCAATTAATGCCAAAATAAAATATATATATATATTTATAAAAAAATCGTAAGGGATATTTATTTTTTTTGGATAATATCCAGTCGTCTGCTGCATTAGAAAGAAAAAAAATATTTTTTGTCTATTTAGTTGTTATGCACGGGACGACAAATTGATTTAAAGTAGCAGAAAAAGAAATCACGGGATCAGCATTTAATAAATTAAATTCTAAGAATGAATCTTTAAAAATTCACCAAAAATCAGAAAATGGAGATAAAGATTCGAAAAAGATTTCATTTTAAAGGAATTTTTAGGATCTTTCTCGTGATATAAATTTTATAACCCTCAAATTATTATTTTAAATGCAAACTTAAAAGAAGTTACTAAAACAGCTTAAAAATTTAATTTTAAAAATCTAAGAAGAATTTTTCAAAAATCTTTCTTAGTGCACCCCTACACCATAAGAATAATCGCCATGCAAAATTTCAGCCCTTTAGGTCCAGCGGTTTGGTCTGTGCGTTGTATGTCAGTGAGTCAGTTACGGAACTGTTTTATATATATAGATGATCGAAATCTATGATTGATGTTAAAACTTGGTGAGATGTTCTGTCTATTTAAATATATTTTTTAAAATTTTAATGGGTAGTTCTGTAAAAATAAGTCATAACTTTTGGATACCTTTAGCCCTGACACCCTGTATTTTAAAATTTAAATTATTCGGGGAAAGATCTGATGTAGTCTGTTTTAAACACTCCTCAATTCCTTTGGTGGACGTAATTTATAAAATGAATCATGTTGCAAGGTGCAGAAAAGTTCAGGCTATCTGAACATACCATTTCTATTGGATTATCAGAATTATGTAGCTGTCATTAGTAGACACATTTTCTCCATAGGTTAACACTGAGGTGAGCTAATCCAATAGGGTTAGTACACAGTACACAGCAGTCTTAAACACAAGTTATTTCTGTGGTAAATCTATCTGTAATTCTCGGATCAAATACCTATCTATATATATAAAACAGTTCTGTGACTGACTGACAGACAACGCACAGGCCAAACCACTGGACCTAAAGGGCTGAAATTTTGCATGGCGATTATTCTTATAATGTAGGGGTGCACTAAGAAAGATTTTTGAAAAATTCTTCTTACATTTTTTAAATTACATTTTTAAGCTGTTTTAGTAACTTTTTTTAAGTTTGCATTTAAAATAATAATTTGAGGGTTGTAAAATTTATATCACGAGAAAGATTATAAAAATTCCTTTAAAATGAAATCTTTTTGGAATCTTTACCTCCATTTTCTGATTTTTGGTGAATTTTTAAAGATTAATTTTTAGAATTTAATTTATTAAATGCTGATCACGTGATTTCTTTTTCTGGTACTTTAATTTATCGCCACATGCATAATAATGAAATAAACAAAAAATATTTTTTTCTTCTTGCTAATGCGGCAGACGATTAGAAATTATCCAAAAAAATATTAAAATACAGTAAAAGATATGTTCCTCAAACTGTACTATATTAACTGTACTATATTCTTTAGTATGTTCTATTTGATTTAATTTGAATATTTTCTTCCACATTATTTTGTCTATAAAAATATCCGTTACGATATTTTTATAAATACATTTTTTCGATTTTTTTACATCAATTTCATACATTGATCGTTGTATTTATTACAAATATATTTATACATATTTTTGGCATTAATTGCATACATTGACCGTTTTATTTAATTTGAATGTAGTCCGTAGCGAAGTACGGGTTTTCAGCTAGTATACCTATATAATTATTATATCTATTATATTTAACCCACATATTGATCCTTGCAAAATAAGTCATAATCACTCTAATTTGTCTAGATACAGCACATAAAGTTTTTTCGTTTGTTGGGCTAAAGTTACCCGCAAAGTCCAAAGTTACTCAAGTTGATGGCACTCTTAAGGCTGCTGTATACTACCCCTATTGGATTTACCCACCTCAATGTTAAGGGAGCACAGGACCTTGAAGCTCAACGAAATTACTATAAATATCATCTAGTTCTAACCACAAAAACTCAAATAATATTAGAAAAAGAAAATTTTTTTCTTTATATATATAAAGTACATATCTTTAAATATGTCATACATAAAAATGAAAATTATAAATTTATAAATAAATTTTAAATTGGCAGTTTAGATTTTATATGATTTACTGGTGCTTAAAAATCATAAAGTGCTGCGCGCATCATAAAAATTTAGATATATGCTTACAGAAAATAATTAATGGTTAGAATACAGTTATAATATATTTACCTGTAATATAAAACCAAAAAATTGTAATAAATATTATTTAAATTCAAAACTGAGCATAAAAATGGAAAACTTAAAAAAATATCACCTTTATTTGCAAATTTTCCCACATAAAAATAAAGTATTCCAGAACTTCACATTTTTCTGGTTTTAAAATGTAGACTGCCATGAAATATACATATGAGTGTAGATTTGTCAGTTTCCTATTGATAGTTTAAAATTAATGCTGTACGCAAACTCAAATTAGCAGTTAATCATATAAAATTCTAAACTGCTAATTTAAAATTATGTATAGATTTATAATTTTCATTTTTATATATGACATATTTAAAGATGTGCACTTTATGTACCTCTCTAATCTATGGAGAAAATGTGTCTACTGTTGACAGCTCAATAAATGCTGATAATCCAATAGAAATGGTATTTCAGATAGCCTGAACTTTTGTGCATCTTGCAACAGGATTCATTTTTTAAAATTGCGTCCGCCAAAGAAATGAATGAGCGTTTGAAACACACTATACCAGATTTTTCTTCCTGAATAATTTAAATTTAACAATATTATTTGCAATTTTTTAAATAAACAAAAGATTCCTCAAGGTGTCAAATTTCTCTGAATACCACGGAGTACAGTTTAAAAAAATCTTTAAATCCATGCCGGCAATCCTTGGACACATTTTCTCCATAGGTTAAAACTAAAGTAAACATAATAGTGCTGTACGCAACATAAAAATGGGATATATACTTACAGAAAATAATTAATGTTCTGAATGCACTTGAAATATATTTACTTGTAATGTAAAGCCGAAAATTGTAATAAATATTATTTAAATTAAAAATTGAGTATAAAATTGGAAAACTTCAAAAAATATCACAATTATTTGCATAATTTTCTTACATAAAAAAGTATTCTAGAATTAAGCAGTTTTCTGGTTTTAAAATGTAGAGTACCATGAAATATACATATGAGTGTCGTTTTCTCAGTTTCTTATTGATAGTTTAAAAGTAATGTTGCACAAAAACTCAAAATTAGCAGTTAAAATGCAGCATGTAAAATTCTAAACTGCTAATTTGAAAATTATTTATAGATCTATACTTTCAATTTTTATATATGACATATTTAAAGATATGTACTCTATGTGTATAAAGAAACAAAATTTCTTTTACTAATATTATTTGAGTTTTTGTGGTTAGAATTAGACCATATATATAGTCATTTCGTCGAGCTTCAAGATCCTGTGCTCCCTTTAGGATGATCAATAGTTTAATCCTTTTATTGGGCATGCCCTGTAATTTACTAAAACTTTAAAATATATCGTAATTGAAGATAATGGGGTCTAATCCTTAGTAGTTTAGTCCTTTTAATGGGAATGCACTGTAATCTACTAAAACTTAAAAATATATCATAATTGAAGATAATGGGGTCTAATCCTTAGTAGTTTATTCCTTTTATTGGGTATGCACTGTAATCTACTAAAACTTTAAAATATATCATAATTGAAGATGATGGGGTCTAATCCTTAGTAGTTTAATCCTTTTATTGGGCATGTACTGTAATCTATTAAAACTTTAAAATATATCATAATTGAAGATAATGGGGTCTAATCCTTAGTAGTTTAATCCTTTTATTGTGCATGTACTGTAATCTACTAAAACTTTAAAATGTATCATAATTGAAGATAATGGGGTCTAATCCTTAGTAGTTTAATCTTATTGGGCATGCACTGTAATCTACTAAAACCTTAAAATATATCATAATTGAACATAATGGGGTCTAATCCTTAGTAGTTTAATCCTTTTAATGGGAATGCACTGTAATCTACTAAAACTTTAAAATATATCATAATTGAAGATAATGGGGTCTAATCCTTAGTAGTTTAATCCTTTTATTGTTCATGTACTGTAATCTACTAAAATTTTAAAATATATCATAATTGAAGATAATGGGATCTCCGATGTTAGCTATATCTTTTATTCAGTGACTCTAAGTCCGAGTTTGATAAGAAAAACTTGGTTTTATTTTGTCTCTCTTATGCCTACATTAATTTAGCAAACATTTGAACGCTGTAATTCAGCGTATTTGCTATATTTAATTACAAACAAACGCTCTAAAAATTTTGTAAATTACGTAAAAATGCTGTGATAAAAATTTTATTTACATCTCATGTTAAAAGCCTCTCGTTACATTTCCGAATTTAATGCGACCTGCCTTTTATGATTTCAAAAGCTAAGATACATTAAACTTAAAGATAAGATACATTAAGCTCTAGAAACATGCATGGGAATAAAAAATCCTCTAATAAATTTTATCCATCTCTTTAACGTTCAACTTCTTATTGGAGTGGCAGATCCGGAATTATCTTTTGTACACAGCTTAATGCGGGTGGGAGAGAAACAGGAGCCGAAGGAAAAAAAATGGACGCATTCTAAAGAATCATTTTCTCCAGTAAATGGTGCATTTCACGAGCAGAAGCTGTTTATGAGTCCATAATCGCATTTCTTCCCTCGGAGAATCTTGTGAGGAAAATACTATTAATGTATTTTTTTATGTGTGCTCATCTTTGTATTAACATATGTTTCTGTTCGAAGCGGCGTTTTATCGAAATAAAAGGGGGCTACGCCAAATTAATGGTCAAATCTTTATTTAAATGATGGGCTTTGTTCGGGAAGATTTATTGCCTTTTGATTTCCGTATGATTATTAAAATCTTATTTATATTTTTAAAACTTGAGATACCAATGTGGGGAAAATAAAAACTCCCTTTTAAAAAATAGGGTAAAAGTGTGAAGCCATTTACCTTAACCTTTACCTTACAGGCCCCATTTTTCCGATTCCCTCTTTAGAACAGGAAACTTCAGACCCCTTTTGTAAGAACAGCCATTAAGGGCTATTTTATATATATATATATATATATATAGATAGATAGATAAATAAATATATATATATATATATATATATATATAGATATATATATATATATATATATATATATATATATATATATATGTGACATTTCACCCCCTGATTCCATAACACATTCAATAAGCACAAGACGAGGCAGAGTTCTATAAAATTGCAGTCTTTTATTTCATAGCATTTGGGAGCGGATATCAGAGCGTCTTTCTAGCATGACGCGAAACATACAAGTGCTTACAAAGACAGACAATCGCAGACTGCCTGCTCTCTTAGTCAGGGGCTGTACCAAAGTCAGCGACTGTTTACATGAACACAGATGTTTTTCGTGGGTGGTATACTACTATAAGAGGCACATTGGGTGCGCTTTATCTTTATGATATTGTTTGACACTTTTGATCCTTTATCTCTGGCACCTGCAGCCATTATCTCTGAGATATTGTGAACTGCGGATTTTAGATGACTAGAGACGGGGTTTGGGTTACTCCTTCTGGGCGGCATGGCTAATAATCCTATCAACTGAAAAGAATTTATTGTGTTATTTTCCCCACTGGAATTTGCAGATGTTCACTTGCTTTGGGGTGGGCTATTCCTGAGAGAAAGGGTCCTCTCTTACAGATGTGGGACCCTAATTATAGAAATAGACGAGATTCAACTTATAATGTCACATCCCCCCTCCCAAGAGGCTATCATCCTATGCCTGCATAGGGTGAGAGACACCTGAGTGTGAGTATGTTGGGACCTCACCTAATTCACTCTACAAGATCAACATTATAAGTTTTACTACTTCAATTTTTAAGTTAAGTCATAATCGATATAAAACTCTTGATCTGCAGTATCAAGCTCTTTATATCGACATACGTTAGCTGGAATTATAAATCTTTCCGTCCCTCTGGGGAAGTTCTCCACCTATCTAAATTCCTCCATCTCCAGTCATCGTGTTCAATACCATAACAATACAATTACTTGTCCTCAAATTAATAGGTGCACAATTACAACAATAGTCTAATAGTAATTAAAAAGTACATAATTATAACAATATTAGTGGGAGAATAAAATAATAAGGTAATATACTAGTATAGCCATGAAAAGAATAACATATAAATGGCAAGTGATATGGCATAATTGAATCTCTCTGCAAATACATCAATAGTCTGGTAATAATTATGAATAAAATAAGGTATAAGATAATATAATGGTATAGCCATGAAAAGAATAACATAGAAATGGTAATGGATATGGCTTAATTGAATCTCCATGCAGATACATTATACCGAAAATCAGTTCTAATTCAATAGTAATCTACATGAAATCATACACAAAAACAATTCAATTCTGATACTTGTAAATCAATGCTAAATCAATACACAGAAATGATACAGTTAAATACTTCAATTCAGGTAAACGTAACTCAACATTAATTAAATAGGAAAACATATTGACAATCACGCACTAAATTAGTTCAATTCAGAAAAATATAACTCAATACTATTTACACTTCTAGAGCACTGGTTTACTCGGATAATAATTACTATTTATACATTCACAATAATGCCAGTATGATCATAAAATAGATAATATGATAATAGTGCGTAATAATGAAAAAGAAATAACAGGTGATATAATATAATAAAATCCTTACTAAGACACAATATATCATATGAACACAATGCTTTTTACAATTATTAGATTATTCATCTCTTTCATTCCACTTAAATTCTCTCATGTTTTTTAATTCACTATATTCTTTAATACAGGGGAATAACTTCTATTTTTCTTAATCTCAAGATCTCTTTCCTATACTCTTTTAGATCTCTACATTGAGCGAAAATTAATCCTTTCACCCTTCCAGTATTCATTTCTCTCAAGCTCAATTTTTCAACTACCTTATCCTTCTAACCTAGCTGTAGGTGTTCTGACTTATGATGACATCTGCTAATCAGAGTACTAATTTCTCATGATAGCTTGTCTTTGAATAAGCCTGTCCTATTTAAATGAATTTAAGATTCTACTGAAAGGTACAAATTTCCTCCTTCCATTTTTTCCTTAAATCCATAATTTAAAAATAATAAAATAATTCTGACAACTTCAGCTAGTTTGGTTAAGGTATAATCATTATTCGTCTCTTTTTACACACTCAAAGGAATCGGGGACTCGCTCTTTCACCTCCCCCT
This sequence comes from Dolomedes plantarius, assembly GCA_907164885.2. NCBI lineage: Eukaryota > Metazoa > Arthropoda > Arachnida > Araneae > Dolomedidae > Dolomedes > Dolomedes plantarius. Next base: position 42,450,988 of record OU015490.1, read on the forward strand.
CTAAAACACTACTCGTCGTTTGACCTACTTCTGTTGGGTGGGGTCAGGGTTCACACTGTTACTCCTAGCACTCTCGGGTTGTTTATCCGCTATCAGCTGTTTGGCGACTGGGGTTTCTTTTCGCCTCTCTAGGTTGTTTATCTGCTATCAGCTGTTGGGCGACTGGGGTTTCGTTCCTTCACACAATTCAAAATTCTGTGCTGAATTAAAATATCGTAGCCTAGATGCATGAATTACGTCGACGTCTGTTTTCGTCAGTGGGTTTCGCTTATTAATTTCATATGTCACATCGGATAATTGTTTTGTGATTGTAAAAGGCCCCTCGTACGCTTGGGTTAGTTTGCGAGTGTTGGGGTAATGAAATGTCTCTATCATGACGGTATCACCTACTTTAAACGGGGAGTTTTTGAATTTTTTATCATACTGTACCTTGTTTTTCTGATGGTCAATGATAGTTTTTTCGTATGCAATCTCTCTCGCTCTATCTAAATCTGGGTAAATCTTAGTTTCAGCTAATGGAGAAATGTATGGGGAACATCCATATAATAGATATATTGGAGGGAATGAGGTAACTTGATGAGGGGTATTATTGTAATCTACGGTAACCTGTTCTAGAACTTTCGGCCAGGGTGTTTTCTGTGTATCCCCATTAATTTTACAGCGCATTCTTTGCATAATGGTGGCTCCTACTCTCTCCTGTTTCCCATTGCTTTCAGGCCTATGAGAGGCGGTCAAAATTTGTGATATATTGTGGTTTTTTAAGAAGTGTTTAAACTTGGTTGATGTGAATGCGGCGTTTCTGTCACTTAATAATTTCTTTGGTTTGTTAATCTGAAAAATTTGTTTTAAGCAATTAATGTATGTGTCTGTAGTTGAGGTGGTACTTGCGAATGTCCAGATGTATCTTGTGCTATGGTCCATTACACAATGTAGATATTTTTTCCTTGAATTATAATATCCTAGACCTCCGATAGTGTCAATAGACATTAATTCGAACGGTAGCTTTGCGGGAGGTAAAGCCTGTAATAATCCAAATCTCTTTTGATGTGATTTTTTGTTTAGCTGACATATTTCACAATATTTTACATAATTCGCTATGTCAATAATAATAGTATCCCAATAATAAATAGGTGACAATATTTGTATCATTTTTTGGATCCCAGGATGGCCAAATTGAAGATGTGCTGCTGTCAATAATTTCAACCGTAATGAAGTAGGAATAAATATTTTTGTCAAACCCTTTTTCTGGATAGTCACTACATTATCTCTTTTCTGAAATCTCGGATTATGGGTATTGTCTGCCTGTTGGTGTTCTTCTATTTCGTCTAATGTTATCAAATTGATTTGTTGTTGGACAAAGTGGGAAATCGGCTGTCTACTCAAAAAATCTGCTTCGTGATTGGTCGAACCCTTCTTATATTTTATGTCGTAGTCGTACATTGATAACTTTAGGGACCAGCGGAATAATCTTCCTGTTAAGTGTTTAATGGATTTCAGCCATACTAAGGCGGCATGGTCCGTGAAAATGGTGAATCTAGTTCCGTGCAGATAGCAGTGAAATTTCTCAACAGAGTCAACAATCGCGAGACATTCAAGTTCCGAAGCACTGTAGTTCTTTTCGTATGGTCTTAAACCTCGTGAATGATATGCTACAGGGTGTAGTGTTCCATCAGGGTACTCCTGTTTTAGGACACATCCTATCCCCTCTCCTGAAGCATCCACAAATAATTTACAAGGGTAATTTGGATTATGTATGGTTAGAATCGGTTTGGAAATTAGTGACATTTTAAGTGTTTCGTACGCTTGGTGACGTTCGTCGTTCCAGTCCCATTTAACGTTCTTTTTTAATAACTCATTTAGGGGTTTTCTCAATTTAGCGTAATTTTTGATAAATTTGTTGTATACATTGACACTCCCTAAAAATCCTTGGAGTTGTTTTACGTTTTTTGGTGGAATTAATTTCTTGATAGTTTCTATGTTTGAATTATTTGGCGACATCGTACCCTCTCCAATCTCATATCCTAAAAAGGATATTTTCTTTTGCGCTAATTGGCACTTTGATAACTTTAATTTAAGATTTTCTTGGACACAGATCTGGAATATTGCTCGGAGATGCTCTAAATGTTCTTCCATAGTATTTGAGAAAATGATTAAATCATCAAAGTAGTTCAGTGCGAAGTTAACTCTATGTTTGTTTAATATATGTCGCATGGTTCTTTGAAAAATCGCGGGAGAATTTTTAAACCCATAAGGCAATACCTGAAATTGATATAACCCATAGTTGCAGGTGAAGGCTAATTTTTCTTGACTCCCCTCCTCTAAAGGAATGTGCCAGTAGGCTGAAGCAATATCTAGTGAGGAAAATATCCTAGCTGTACTCAATTGGTCCAAAAGGTGATCAATTCGGGGTATTGGCTCTCTGTCCGTTTTACATATCTCATTTAGTTTTCGGAAATCTATACATAGTCGGGTTTTTCCTTCTCCTCTCTTGTGGGCCAGGGTGACGGGGCTACTGTAAGGTCCATGTGAGGGTTTGATTATTTTATGTTTTAACAATTCGTCGATTTGGGTCTTAATTTCTAAATTGTCTTTTTGCGACGCTCTATAGGGCCTCAAAGCTATAGGTAATTCTGATGTGGTAATAATTCTAGCAGGCTCCATATTTACTCTCCCAATATCATATTTACTTTTAGCAAAAATACCAATAAACGATGACAATAGAGGAATGAGCTCCGACGATAGATTCATGTTAGCAAATTCAGGTAATTTATCCTGAATGGCATTCTGAGTCTTAGAGTCTTCAGTCAAATCAAGTGTCTTCCTGATTTGCATAGACGTTTTTGGATGCTCATGTTCTCCATTGCCATTCGTTAGCATTATATCATCACAATTATTTTCAATACGACCATAATATAATTTAGTACAGTTATTATCATCAGGATATTCATTTATCAATTTACTCGACTTACATATATCATCACAATTATTTTCAATACGACCATAATAAAATTTAGCACAGTTATTTTCATCAGGATATTCATTTATCAATTTACTCGACTTACATATATCATCACACTCACTTATAACAGAACTATAATACTTTTTAGCACAAATCATATCATTAGAATTTTTAGTTACTCCCTTACTTGGGTTATATTGGTTATCTACAATTTTATTAGAATTATAAAAATATTTCGTCTCTATGAATATGGTACTCTCGACATCCTCCTGACTCTCAGTGTTATTATTATTCTTATTTTTTATATTAGAATTGAGATGATATGAAACATTATGATAACAACTCGATAATTTGTTAAGAGTAATATCTAGATTATCCTGATATACACTACAATCACTTAATTTAATATTCAAGTTAAATAATTTCATATGTGGCAAAGATAATAAGATGTAATTCAAATGGGTATCTATAACATACACTTCAATAGTTTTGGTTAGATCACCTATCGTAGCTTCTACACTGATAATTTTAACAATAACAATCTTACCTTGCGTTTGTTGCACTGTTTGCGGTTCCATGGGTCTTTCTTTATAGGTAAGTCCAGGTAGCCAAGATTTTGGCATGATTGTCACATTTGAACCTGTATCCAATAAACACGGAAAGTTCTTACTGTTTGATACTCGCAACATAGTCTTTAAGAATTGACCGTTATCATCACTATGGTGGTTGACTGTCCGTTGCCTGGGAGGTGTCATTAGATGTCAGGTGGATCTGCACATCCTCGCCAAATGTCCGGCCTTTCCGCATCTGTAACATAACCTTTGTGTATTATCTCGAGTTGATAATCTATTTAATTGTGGCGGTCGTGGGGATGAGTAGTTATTAGGTGTGTAGTTGTTAGGTGTAGTCTGACTCCAAGGTCTCGTTCCATTTTCTTCAGCTCTCGGGGAATAACGAGGTGGCTTCTTCCAGTTTTGCGTCAAAACATTCTTTGGTTTAAAAACCTCAGCAGTTGGGTTCAGGAACGTCGGAGGTTTTAGATTTTCTCGAATTCTTAGTTCCTCATCTATAAAATCCAGCATTTCTTCGGTTTTTCGATTTTTCTGCCCTTTGCTTCTCTCGTATAATAGGAGAATTTCCTCTGGGAAAATAGTCCTGATCTTTGCATTTATTACTTCATTGTCCTGGTTCACTTCTAAGTTCTTTAAGCTGCGTAGGTGTGTATATAATTCCGTGATGCTTGTTCTCAGGGCGGGAAGGTCGTTGGAATCTTTTATCGGAATCTTAACGTAATCTTACGTTAAAATCTTATCAGATTTTGCAAAGAAATAACAAACTGTATTCATTTGGTTTCTCAAAATTTTACCATATCTTTTTACCATTTTTCCCTTCTTTAGCCACTTAAGTCATTTTACTCCTCGGCTCACTCCGCTTTCGCGTATCATCCCATGATTCACCGAAGACCGGCCGCTACGTAGCAATTCCTGCATGCGCAGACGACGGTTAATTTCCCAAGCTCGGTGAAATGTCAATTTTATGGGCGGCGGTCGGACGGTGTAGATCCGCCGACAATTGGGCAACTCGGGGGCCCTTCTTTGGACACTTAAGTCTGATGTGTACTTACCCTGTTGGATTTACTCACCTCGATGTTAACCTATATGGAGAAAATTGTCCAAGTAGTGCCATATTGGTTTTAAACATTGTATTTACAAAATTGTACTCCGTAATAGAAAAAGAAATTTTACACTTTGGGGCATTTTTACCATGTTTTTATTAACCCGCTTTCTTGTTTGTTTGTGTGTTTGTCCAGTACAAATCTTGCAATCGATTTTTAACTAACTTCCCGACTAGCTAGACATTTGAAACTTTTATAATAGCTCAGAACACGATGACAATGCATTCTTTTAATGCTTTTAGCCATCTTTAAGCAGAAATTGGATTCATTTTCGGTTAATTTTGTTTTGTAGAATGGTGCAGCCATCTATCGGCCGGGACGGGAACGGAAAGTTAAACGCAAGTTAACTTCCAATTCCCGAGCTAAACAATTGATTGCGCATTTGATACCTCTTCATTACGCATTTGATAATTTTCTTTCAAGTTGATGGGATAATTCAGCAAAAAAATTTTTTAAAAAGCATTTATTAATACATAGAGTCAAGTTTATATGATTCAACAGAAAATTTAAAAACGTGGTACATAAAAAGTTCTTTTTATCTTGTAATTATTCCTTTTAAAACAAATCAAATGATATTTTAAAATTTAAATTATTCGGAGAAAAAAATATGGTCTAGTGTGTTTTAAACGCTCGTAATTTCCTTCGATGGACGAAATTTATAAAATGAATCCTGTTGAAAGGTGCAGAAAAGTTCAGGCTATCTCAAAATATCATTTTTATTGGATAATTAGCATTTATGTAGCTGCAAATAGCAGACAAATTTTTTCTATACCTTATGGGCTCCTGGTTGCCCCAACTGGTCGGCAGATCTGCACATTACTAGCATTGCAAATTTACTAGTATTGCAAGTTTACTAGCATTACTAGTATTGCAAGTTTTAGAAATCTAACATTTTTTCAAAAATAAGCCAAAAAAAATAATGTTTTTTTCAATTAAACTGATTTTTTTTAAGTACAAATGTGGTGGAGATGTTTCAAGCTATTGCGTCATACTTTGTGATGCAATCTCTACCGACGATTGGGTCATCCCGGATGTTTACTATAAAAACGAGCCGACTGCGTAGGATTCCATACCTTATCTCTCTATCCAATCACTTTACTCTATTCTCTCTACACTTGCCAATTGAAATCCAGCTTACAGACAGCCGTTGACTCCACCCCCATCAGCAAATCATCACGAAGATCCAGAAGACAACCAATAAAAACTGCCCATTTTTCACCCTCCAATCTACTGACCAGAAATCTCTCTGCTTCACTTTTTGTGGAGCAATTTCATGACCTTTGATGTCAAAAACGAACTTTTACCTACTCCTGAACATTTCCAGCTCTCCGATGATACGACTAAGAAAAATCTGAGTTTGAAGGCGTTGGCCTAGGCAACTCAGTTAATTTAGTTGTCCTATGGTAGAATTTCATTTCGTTTGTTGCGTTGCTGAAGTGCGTACCGCTGCGCATTGCTTTTAAAATAAAAATGTGCTTTTCTTTTAAAATATGTGAAGTAACTCCTCGAAAGAGCCAGGCTATTGTTTTAATGCATCTAGAAAGTATTTCAAACGTTAGGATTGCTCATCTGTGCGGCTGTAGTGAGTCGACTGTTTCACGCCCCATAAAGAGATTTAAGGGGACAGTGGACCTTCAAACCTAACTTTTTGTCTTTTGAATGGATTTGCTTGAAATTTGAATACGTGATTAGTACCATAGATATGTAAAAGTGGTTAAAATTTAGAGATGAAATATTAATAATTTAGGTATTATGAAATATTAATTATATCAAAAATTTCCCTAATTAAAAATGTTCCATGCGCATTTATTTTGCATATAATACGGTAATTTTTATTTACAGGATACCTTATAGAACTAACAATGAAACTTATTGCTTATTTTAAGAATTCATTGAAAATATAAAGAGAAAAAAATAATAATAGTGAAAACACCATTTTTATTACGCAAAATACCTATAAATCATCATTTCAAGTACAAAAATTAGAAATTCCAGCATTAGGTACTTTTCTTTTAACTGTTTACTGCTACTGGGTTTAGCGCGCTGCCAAAATTATAACTCGCGACGCAGGACAATTCTTTTCTCTCCGAAGGACCGTTATTGAGAAACGTAATCCTACGTTAAAAAAAATTCAAGTAGTCTCTTCTAATGAAACTACCGCGGGTTATTAATGTAGGATTACTTACCGTTGCTTACCTCTTAAATGTGTATATATGTGTGTGTTATGTATCTATGTATCTATGTATATGTACGTATATATATATATATATATATATATATATATATTTGTGTGTGCGTGTCAGTCAAAATTTTGACGCATTTTGGTACTCTTTTGTTTAACTGTTTACTGCTTGCCCAAGCGATACAGACTGGGTTAGGCGAAAATTATAACTCGTGACGCAGGACATCAGAAACTTGCTCTCCGGAGAACCGTTATGGAGGAACGTAATCCTACGTTAAAAAAAAATTGGATGTTTTAAAGATTCTGTAATTTTTCCATCTCTTTGTGACATGCAAATGTAAAAATTTTGAGAAATTTTGCAACAATCCAAATACGTTCGATTTCCAGCAAACTTACCATATCACTTGCCATTCTGATAGTGTTTGTCGGTCAAGTACCGTATGTTTCGGACAATAAAACCATTATTTTCATAAAAAAATCGACTTAAAATTGGGGTGTGTCTAATGATCCGAAAATGACATTAAAATAAAATTAATATTTTATTACTACATATACTATACATATTTATTATATATATATATATTATATATATTTTTATCTTTATTAAGAAATTGAAAATATCTTTATATATCTAACAAAATACAAAACTATCTTTCCTAATACTCCTCCCATAAATGTGAGATGCGTCTTATGGTTCGAAAAATAAGGTAATTATCACTGTTCACAAACTTTTCAGGAAGTTCCATGCTGTCATTTTATTTCTTTATCGATCACACTGTTTACAACATAAATATATTCATACATCAATAATCTGAAAGAGTGTGGTTTTAGGATCTTTCCCGCGCCTGCTTTATAGTGCCTGCATAGCACTTCCGACAATAAACTCCATTTTCTGCCACACTTTCGCAAGTTCTTGGCACTTCTGGTTTTACAAGCGAGAGAACAAGAGTTAGAGCATAAAAAGAATGTAGATGAACAACTTAATATTCAACTTCTCATAAAACTATACACTTCAGTGTCCCAGCCATGTCCATGAGGCATCCATAACCTGTTGTTTTTTTTAGCTGTCTTCATAAAACTCACTTCATACTGCCCTAGAAGTCATCAGTCCGTCAATATTGTTAGCATAAAGTCGTTGCTTCCATAAAGAAGATCAGGGCTTCGAAACTTTGAGAGAAGCCATTTTATGAAAGTAGTTTTATGTGGATTCTGAATTTTAACCATTTCAATTGGGGTGTCCAAAACGGATATATCCGTATTCGTTTTACGCGGGGTTTTTTTTTTTTAAATTCTTAACCGTATCAGATATCCTTGGAATATTTTCCGGATATCCTCAACTTAAGGGGGTCCGAGACACATTTAACATTTTTTTTTATTTATTGAGTTAAAATTTTGAAAATTTTTTTGTGATGGTTAACAAAACAGTTTGTAAACAAAATCACATCATAAAACCTCTCATAAAGTTTTTTTTTAAATTTTAATTTAGTTTTTTTTTTAAGTGGGGTAGTTTAAAATCGCTGTAACTCGAAATATTGTTTGTTGAATTAAAAAAACTTTTCATCTTACTAAACAGAAATGTATGTTTTATTTTTGATCCAGCGTTTTTTAAATATTAATTTTTAAATCTTACAGTCGTTTAAATAGATAAATCGCAATCTCTAAAATTAAGAACGCACGCAACACATCTGCGCAGTATAATTGGCACTCTCGTAATAGCATCTAGCATATTATTCTATCATGTTCATTACGTAGATCTCCATAGTGAATCATGCAATTCACTATTGGGCAGTGTTAGGAACTTTATAAATTGTTCGCAAGTAGGAAAAAGCTATTGACGGACCTAGATTGGTATTTAACCACACCAACAAAGAAACGATGGGTGATACGGATTACAGCAGGGTGTACGCTTCCGGTTGTATGATATCGACGGCTGTCATCCACATCCCCAGTCGGCATTTAGCCAACAAAGCAACACAGTTATGATAGGTCATACGGATTACAGCAGGATGTACATTTCCTGTAGCATGACAGTGATGGATGATCTGCTTCCAATCGGTATTTGGCCAAACCAACAAAGTAACGATGGGTGATACGGATTACAGCAGGGTGTACGCTTTCGGTTGTATGATATTGACGACTGTCATCCACTTCCCCAGCCGTCATTTAGCCAACAAAGCAACACAGTTATATAGGTCATACGGATTACAGCAGGATGTACATTTCCTGTAGCATGACAATGATGGGTGATCTGCTTCCAATCGGTATTTGGCCAAACCAACAAAGTAACGATGGGTGATACGGATTACAGCAGGGTGTACGCTTCCGGTTGTATGATATTGATGACTGTCATCCCCAGCCGGCATTTAGCCAACAAAGCAACACAGTTATGATAGGTCATACGGATTACAGCAGGATGTACATTTCCTGTAGCATGACAATGATGAGTGATCTGCTTCCAATTGGTATTTGGCCAAACCAACAAAGTAACGATGGGTGATACGGATTACAGCAGGGTGTACGCTTCCGGTTGTATGATATTGATGACTGTCATCCCCAGCCGGCATTTAGCCAACAAAGCAACACAGTTATGATAGGTCATACGGATTACAGCAGGATGTACATTTCCTGTAGCATGACAATGATGAGTGATCTGCTTCCAATCGGTATTTGGCCAAACCAACAAAGTAACGATGGGTGATACGGATTACAGCAGGGTGTACGCTTCCGGTTGTATGATATTGACGACTGTCATCCACTTCCCCAGCCGTTATTTAGCCAACAAAGCAACACAGTTATGATAGGTCATGCGGATTACAGCAGGATGTACATTTCCTGTAGCATGACAATGATGGGTGATCTGCTTCCAATCGGTATTTGGCCAAACCAACAAAGTAACGATGGGTGATACGGATTACAGCAGGGTGTACGCTTCCGGTTGTATGATATTGACGACTGTCATCCACTTCCCCCAGCCGTCATTTAGCCAACAAAGCAACACAGTTATGATAGGTCATGCGGATTACAGCAGGATGTACATTTCCTGTAGCATGACAATGATGGGTGATCTGCTTCCAATCGGTATTTGGCCAAACCAACAAAGTAACGATGGGTGATACGGATTACAGCAGGGTGTACGCTTCCGGTTGTATGATATTGATGACTGTCATCCCCAGCCGACATTTAGCCAACAAAGCAACACAGTTATGATAGGTGATACGGATTACAGCAGGATGTACATTTCCTGTAGCATGACAATGTTGGGTGATCTGCTTCCAATCGGTATTTGGCCAATCCAACATAGTAACGATGGGTGATACGGGTTGCAGCAAGATGAACACTTCCAGTAACATGACAACGATAACTACGTATCATAAGCCAGCGTATTATAGTGGAAAGAAGAATCGGCGAATGAGTTGCGAATCAGCTAACTGGTAAGGGGGCGTCCATTAATTACGTGAGGCTTTTAGGGGGGGGAGGGAGTCGAGCCGAATGTCACCCAGTCTCACGAGGGGGAGGGGGGGGGGGTCTCGGCAAATATCACGTAATTTTTTTCCGCAAGAAACAGTGTAAAATTGCGAGAAAACTGAGTTATATTAAGTAAAACATGTTTCTACACTAAAATATGCCTAAATCCTACACAATAGTTCCAGTAGTCACTCTTGAGACCACACATGAGACCCCATGAACTGAATTAGAATGAATAATCTTTTACGAATTTTAGTAGTTCCTATTTAAGTATTTTATTGTTCGATTTTCTCACTGTGATTCTAGATTACGTTCTTAAAAGTCTTAAATACTAGTCATACCTAGTCTTAAATAAAAATATTTAAGCAAATTATGTTTTTTAAATAAATCCAACGCAATCAAGTACAGATTAACGTATTTACACTAAAAATACGGATTTTGAAAAATCTCACGTGAGATTAGGGGGGGGGGGGGGTCGAGGCAAATCTCACGACATCTCACCAGGGGAGGGAGGGGGGGGAATCGCCAAAATTGCCTCACGTAATTAATGGACGCCCCCTAAGTTAACAGACTGCGGAACCCAAATGAGAGAGCAGACGGTAGCTGAATCCCTTACGCGCTATCATTCGGATCTAGAGTCTTAAGGTTCGAGCCCTGGTGGAAGTTTGTAACCGATGGGAATCAGTTTTATACTACAGCTAACGTTCAAATTAGCTTGCGTGCAGCAAAAGAATGATTCAGCGCTCCCAACCAACCAATATTGAAAGTAATAAAAAGCAATTCAATTTAATCCCTATTTCGTCTAACTTAATAAGGAGTCTAGTGCGAAATATTTTTTAAATGACTGTCGTTCCGATTGACTATTTTTCCTGGTATTATGACCCTTTGGGTCACCAATGCATGCAGTTTTTGAACTAAATGGATTTGATTTTTGAACAAATCACTGGCATATTTCAATAGAATGAATGATTTAATTCAATTAACCCAAAAGAAACATTTTCGAGTAATTTTGAAATTAGCTTGAATTCAGGGTGGTTCGAAGAAAATGGCACGCCTTGAGGAAGGAATTTCTCCCAAAACAAATGCCGACGCAACAAGAAAAAAAAATAAGATTTCCATTAAAGCAGAGTGGAAAACTAATCAGAATTTAGTATCCTACTTAATCCAAAGTTCAAGTTCTATAATTACTGGATATAAACATGCACCATTTTCCCTTTAATCAGGGTTGCAATTTTTTAAGAACTTTAAATATTAGTTTATGGAATTAAATTATTTGTTACTCATTTCCTCCGCTAAAATTCTTCTTATAAAAACTTTTCACTTTTCAAGATAAAAAATAATCAACTTTTGTGAAGTTGAAAAGTAATAAATTGGAAAGAATACGACAAAATTGATTCTCATCCTCCCCCCCCTACCCCCTAACCCTCTAGGGCTATGAATCGCTAAAAGAAATCAGACCGACTCGTATCGTTCTCTAAAATGCACTTTTTTTAAAAGTTCTATTTGCTCTTGATCAGCATTTAGTCAAAAGTTAGCCTTGACTTTATGAAAACTTAATTTTCAATTTATGTCTGAAGCTTTTTCTGTCCATTTTCCGAGGGCTATGTATTTTTTTTCTTCTTCTTGAAAGTGGAATCTTTGATTTTCTTTCATTAACCAATATCTTCATGAACCTAAATAAATAAGTGGCAACACGAGTGGGAAAAGTAAAGACTTGTTTATTTACTTGATATATATTTACAACTAGCTGAATACCCGTGCTTCGCTACGGAGTACATTCAAATTAAGTACAACGGTCAATGTATCAAATTAACGCCATTTATATATATATATATGTGTGTGTGTGTGTGTGTGTGTATGTATACAGAGGCTGTTCGCACATTTTTGAGACGATTTTGGTAAGCGGTAATAAAAAATCGTTTGCTGAAAAAGATATAATTGCAATTGTACTATGTTTTTAAAAGTCAAAATTATTGTCTGCGGCTTGAAAGTTTTGTTTTTATTAAAAATGGCGTTTTTAACAAAGCAGTGGTTCGAAGGCTACATTTATGCTCTTTCCGAAGAGAAATATGCATACTCCGTTATCCAAAAACGATGTGAGAGTCATGGTTTTGTGATATCTAAAGCGTCGATAGGTAATATCGTCAACAAGAAAGGAAAAAAACGTCAAATTGGAGCCTCAAGTGGGACAAAAATTCCAAACAAGTATCCAAGGAAAAAACGGACATCTTCGACTATTGCAAAGGTACGTTGTTTAATGTTAAAAGAAAATCCCCCTAGTCAAAGGACACTTACAAAATCATTAAAATGCTCGGTGTCCACTGTAAACAAAATGATAAACGTTGATTTAAATCTTAAGAAAGCGAAAAAAACGCAATGTGCATCGTCTTCTTCCAAATCATATCGCTGAACGCAGGACACGCTGCAGAATTCTATATGAGAAACACTTATACAAAGAAAAATGGAAAACAATTGTCACAATAGATGAACCATGGGTGTATTTAAATGAATGCAACAAAAAAAGAGCCATTTATTATCATAAAAGGGGAGAAAAAAATTTAAGTACATGGTTCAAAGAATCGAAAGAAAGTTTTTCTAAGGGATTCATGATTGTTGCTGGTTTTTGTTATAATGGCAAGTTAAAAATAAAGAGAGTGGAAAAAAATGTCAAGATTAACTCCAAATACTATTTGGAACATATTTTATCGAAAAATTTTCTGAATGAAATACCATCGCTTTACCCACAGTGCCATCAATCTGTGAGACTCCATCAGGACAAAGCTAGCAGTCACACATCAAAATCCACTGTAAATTTCCTAAAAGAAATGGAACAAAAAACTGGTATCAAGGCCATACCCTTCACTGATATCCCTACTAAATCTCCCGATGTATCACCTATGGATTTTTGTGCTTTCGGACTTTTAAAATCTGCATTATCCAAACGTCGCCCCAAAACCCTTACAGGAAGGACTCTGGAAAGCTGTTCAGGAGGAATGGGATAGAATACCTCTTCTGACACTTCAAAAGGCATTATTATCCTGGAAATTGCGGTGTCGAAAGATAGTTCAGAATAAGGGAATATGTTTTTGGTGAATTTTTAAAGATTAATTTTTAGAATTTGGGCCGTGGCGGCCTTGTGATACAGCGCGCTGGTTTTCGGTGCTGAGGGTGCTCGGATCGAATGCTGGCGAAGCGCCATTAAAATGCCCCTTCATAGGGATCAATGCTGGTCCGCCTATATGGCGCCCCCATAATAAAATGTCCAGCAAAACTGCGGTGAATTATAGGCGAATGTCTTCGCGACAAGTGCCTCCGCATTGAAAAAAAAAATTTTAGAATTTAATTTATTAAATGCTGATCACGTGGTTTCTTAACCTTTAATTTTGCGTCACGTGCATAACAACGAAATAGACAAAAAACATTTCTTGCTAATGCGGCAGACGTTTGGACATTATCCAAAAAAATATTTACATACAGTAAAAGAAATGTTCCTCAAACTGTACTATATTAACTGTACTATATTCTTTAGTATGTTCTATTAGATTTAATTTGAATATTTTCTGCTGCATTATTTTGTCTATAAAAATATACGTTACGATTTTTTAATAAATATAATTTTTTTTTACATCAATTGCATACATTTACATTGATCGTTGTATTTATTATAAATATAAATATATATATATATATATATATATATATATATATATATATATATATATATATATACATATTTTTGGCATTAATTGCATACATTGATCTTTGTATTTAATTTGAATACTCCGTAACGAAGTACGGGCTTTCAGCTAGTCTATCTATATAGAACTAAACCTCTGATTTCGTTTGCATTCAATTTAATACAACAAAAACAGCGAAATGCTTAGATGAAAGCGTTACTCTTAAATATCTTACTTCTAAATACATAGAAACGAGATTTAAATAGGAAAAGGACCCTGCAGATGCATCCACGGGCAACTGTATTATAGGTATTTTAAGGCTGTTGTTCCAGTTAGTTACCACTCGGCGATATTTGAGGTTTGCTCTAATTTTGGGGATAGCCAAATAAAGAGATGCCATCTATCGTTCATCTTTAAAACAATAAATAAATTTTAAAATTGCCTGATTTTGGGAATACCTGGCTGCCCAAAAGTTGATAAAACCACGAAAAATAGTTGATCGGAGCTTCAGCTATTTTAACTAGATTCCGTACTAAACTCATCATTAATTTTAGACGGTAGACGGATTCACATTATTGTCATCGTTTGCCAACTAAGACAAGAACTTTTTTTTAAAGAAAACTACTTTATTTTCTAAAAAAATAGGTACTATCCTAGCAATAGGACTAAAGTCCAGACATGGAGGAAGATACATGGTAAATGAACCAAAATTATCTTTAAAAAAAACTCTCTTTGTTTCATTGGCCGACAAAAGCACCATAATTGTAGGAATACGATACATCAAATATGAGCAGAAGAATACAACAAGTTTTATTCAATTCGAGCTATGTACCAGATATTTTAAATTGTATTTAACAGTCTATTCATAGTTAAATTTAAACCGTCATGATATGGTTAGCTTCTACCTGCCAACTGAAAAGTAGATTTCAGACAGCTATTGACTCCGCCTCCACCAGAGAAGCATCAAGAAGATCCTGGAGACGTCCATTGAGAACTCTTCATTTCACCCTCCAAAGCTCTGACCATAAAACTCTCTGCTTCACTTTTGTGTTGCAATTTACGCTTCCGAAGATATTAAAAAAAGAACATTCCTTTTCTCATTTCTGTGGAACTTTCGCTGTCCGTTGTCAACCTCATGAAATATCTGTGTTAGAAGGCGATGGCCTAGGTAGCACAGTTAATCACATGTCCCTGTGGTCCTATGGTTAGCTTTTAACTTCACTGCAGCCATCTGCCGGTTGAAAAAGTATTAAATATTGATAATATAATGTAATAACTATATATTATTAATTTCTATTCAAAGAACCTAAAGCTAATTTTTATATTCATGATATGATATAAAAACTATATATTATTAATTTTTATTCAAAGAAACTAAAGCTAATATTGGTTTAAAAAAATTCAATGAATCTCTTAATTTTTAAGTACAATTAGTACAAGAAAAAACTTGAAAGTATGAAAATCATAAACAAATTTTGGGGATTTTCTTATTAGCACGTAAATAGCAAAATTTCCCTTTTTAGTTTTTCGTGCGTGTGTGCGTTTGATATCGTTCAAAGTTGAGCTACGATTTGAAACCATGTGTTATTTTATTTCAATAATTTTGGTCATAACTGTATTAAAAACTGAAAAATATATTTATTGCTCGAATGAAAATAACACTTGAGTTTCTAATAACAGAACGTGCTTTTCTCTTTTGTCTGTTTTAATTACATACAAACAAACAAAAATCAACACCCGCTCGCTGCCTTCTCGTTTGACAAGAGGTATGACATGGAAATCTATTGAAGTCTGAAATCAATGGCCTGCCAGTTTTGATCATTTTTTCTATTTCTTCATCCGGTACATTCCTTAGCAAAGGTGGCGGAGTGACATTACAAACCTTCCACTTAATCATGTCAACGTAATCGATCGAGTTGAAGTCAAGTGTTGGCACTCTAAAGTCTCTAATTGTTTTCCCCTTGCAATTTACCGAGCTTTAAGAACTCGACGTAATCCCAGTTCTCTCACATGCTGTCTTTCGTTCATAACCATAGCCACAATTAAATTTTCGGGGTGTGCTAAATATTGGTTTCGTTCTAATACTGGGTCGATTATTTTTCGCAAATGTTCAGGGAGGTATCATGTTAATCTGCCTCAAACACAATCCTTAGAACATTCAGAAAAATAACCACTTTCTTTGATCCAGAACCACAGTGGCATGTAACAGTGCAAAATGAAGTACACCAGCTGCTTCAGTTCATCTGAGGGGTTTTCTTCACTGACATACAATATGATTTTCTGATGTTACCCATCGTGAATGTGCTAATGGACCTGGTTCTAAAGCTGACAAATCCGCTGGGCATTGATCAAATTTGATTGCTGCGTAAATATCTAGGAGATACAGCTGGTCTTTGCTCAGCTCTTTCTTGTCGGCATTAGGAATAGTGCAGTCAATAGGTAAAAAATCTGGCACAGAAAGTTTTATACAGGCTATCAATTTTTGACCAACTTCACAGCTAAAGGATGATGGTCCTGCATTAGCTCCGTCCAAGTGATGGAAAAGATGTTTGAATGGTAGCTCGTTGAAATGTAAGAGGCAAATACATCGTTGCAATGGTCTACCAACTTTTAGCTCGATTTGACGAATGACACCATTTCTCCAGGCAGTGTTAGTGCCCGTTCCGTTACTTCCAATTAAATCGAACTCCTCCAGAAAAATATTCAGTTTAGCCAAACGTGTAACAATTGCCACAGCAATGTCTTTAGAAAGCCCAGTAGTGGCTGAAACATAGCAAAGGTATTTTGAGCCTGGTTCTTGAACCAAGGAATAATGTTTTTCTTTTTGGATCCGAAGATAATGTTTAGAACCAACCATTTCAGTCACCACTGTCTCATCCTTCCTTCCATTAAAGTAAAGACCACGTAAAGGTTAGTTAATAGATTTGGGCTGCAAATGATATCTGTTACTAATTTTTTCTCTTCTCACTTCGTTCTTGTCGACAACATGAGACAAGTCTTCTTCGTTTATGATGCGGAAGTCTTGGAGCACACTAGACGTAATCACGGCTGTAGCGCGGTAAGGTACCCCATACCGATCACGTGCCAGAGTTGTTGCTTTAAGTTTTATCCTCATTTGCCAAGTCTTAAAAGTTTTCAGTTTTCTCTCATCTGGTTCGGAAAGTTCATCTCTTTCAGCGTCACTCTCGTTGTTTTCTTCTTCTTGTTCATTTTAGGGCTGCTCATGCTCAGTGGTTTCTTTACATTTATACCCACTTTCGCTCGAAGTACTTGCACCTTGGTTTATTTTATAATAATCAGCCTACAAGGTATTTCTACGTTGCCTTTTCTCCAATTTTTGTGTTTCCAGTACGTCGTCAGACCCTGTTTTGCCCAAATTGTACTTTCTTTGACGATATATGATGAATCTCAGTTCAAGAACAGGTATCTTTTTGGCTTTTTCGCACTGACAGTTTATACTTATTGGATACACACACATATCCGGGTTTTTCTTACAAGTACATTAAAAAAATGGGGCATTTACATGCGGTTACATCAAAAAGAAACGTGGAAGAACGCCTTATTGCAATCCTTCTAAATACGGCTTTTACGCTAGTTCTTAAGGGGATGCATCAGTAGACCTCGCAGATCGTTCGGTTCAATGTTAATGAATTGCGAAATAAATCTTTGCATACCGGGTTCCCTAATGAATATTTTTGAATTCTGTTTTCGGAATCTGAAAGTAGACTTCCAAAATAAATGCGTGGCTTTGCTAATTTTTTTTTATTATTATTCAAAATATTTTTTAAATTAAGCTAAAGGTTCAAAATTCCAAAACGAGAGGCATCGCTTGCTAAAAAGCTCTGTAACAAAATAACTAATAATAATTTGAAAATTTGGAAAACAAGACGCAAATCTTGAAACTTCAGGCTTTTTTTAAAGATTTTTTTTACATTTTTTGTGTTAATAGGTAATTTGTATTCTAAGCAGTTATTTTGCATTTCCATCTGTAAAACGGGAGTTTTTGGCTTAAACTCCACCTCCACTGGTAGTGGGGGAAGATTGCTACTTTCCCCCTCAACGTTCCCCCTCTCTGTCCAGCTGGGCGGTAATTCTATACCTGAAGGAGGGAGATGACACAAAGAACCTGACACAAAGAATTTGCGCTTGTGTATTCATTTTACTTGTGCTTCCTTGTGACTTTTGAGATCCATCGGAAAGAATAGTAGTACTATTTCTCTCGATCTATAAGTGTTTACTTCCGTAAATAAGAATGTTCATTTAACATAAATATCACATCTTCGTGCTTTCCATGTAAAGAGTTCTCAAATTTCATTTCACCTGTTAATCTATATTTATTTCAATCAATATTTATTTCGATAAGTGCTACTCCTGTAGCACTTATCGTTAGACGTTCACCTTTTGTTAGACACCGCTATTTTACTGGCTACTTTATGATAGGAAACACATATAGATGAGCAAACATTGCTCCCTATGAGGGAGACGACACAAAATCAACCAAGCCTTATTCGGGATTTGAACCCCAAGCCCACTGCGTGGAAGCACAGGACGCTAAACACAATACCATGTTGGCAGCTGGTACGCACACACACACACACACACACACACACACACATATATATATATATATATATATATATATACATATATACACACACACACATATATATATATATATACACATATATCTATATATATATATATATACATACACACACATATATACATACATGTGTGTGTGTGTGTATATATGTATATATATGTGTATATGTGTATATAGGTATATGTGTAGGGGAAATCGGTAGTCGTGTTGGAAGAAACCAAACAACTGTAATGCGGATATGTTGTATTTGGATGAAGGAGGGTACGACGGACCGGCGTGTTCGATCGCATCCACCTCAGCGCACCACTTCACGTGATGACAGGCAAATTGTGCGCATGACAATGACGGATCGCTCAGTCACATCACGAACCATAGCACAGCACATGCAATCTGTAGCGCATCATCCAGTGTCTGCGCGTACCATTCGACGCCGTTTACAGCAGAGTGGTCTGTCCGGAAGACGTCCATTGCTTTGTCTACCCTTGACGCAAAACACAGACGTCTCCGCCGCCAATGGTGCGATGACAGAAGGATGTGGACGGCAGAATGGAATGAAATTGTCTTTACTGACGAGTCACGCTTCTGTCTGCAACACCACGATGGTCGCATTCGAGTCTGGAGACACCGTGAAGAGTGGATGCTGAACAGCTGCGTTATGCACCACCACACTGGTCCTGCACCGGGTATTATGCTATGGGGCGGTATTGGATATCACTCTCGCACACCTCTAGTACGCATTGCCGGTACTTTAAACAGCCAGCGCTACATCTCCGAGGTGTTGGAGCCAGTTGTCCTTCCTTACCTTCAGGGTTTGCCCACAGCCATATTTCAACAGGATAATGCGCGACCACACGGGGCACGCATTGTCCAACGGTTCTTCGTCAATCTTGCGATTGACGAAGAATCTTCGTCAATCAAGGAAGGGTTGTAACAGTGCGGACACAGTCTTGTGACACCCTTGCCGTATGAGGCCCAGCATTGTCTTGTTGAAAAATGGCTCCTGAGAGTCGTTGCATGAGTGGCAACACATGTGGTTGCAGGATTTCATGAACATACCGCTGGGCTGTCATGGTGCCACGGAACAATACTAGGGGTGACCGTGTATTGTAGGCAATGGCACCCCATACCATCACACCAGCTGTGGGAGCGATGTGTCGCTGTACAGTAAAGGCAGGATTGAAGCGTTCACCACGGGCTCTCCACACACGAACACGATTGTCATCACTGCCGAGATTGAATCTGGATTCGTCGCTAAAGCGACCTGATTCCATTCCGCTGCAGTCCAGTTTCCTCGTGCTCGGCAAAACTCCAAACGGAGGCGTCGATGGGTGGGCGTCAAGGGCAGCACACGTAATGGGCGCCGCGATACCAACTGTCCTTCAGCCAGGCGCCGTCGTATGGTTCGAGAAGACACAGACGTCCCTAGTGAAGGTGCCACCTGTGCCTGGATGGCGGCCGATGAAGCAGTTGGCTGTACGCGTGCATTTCTTACGATGTGGCGGTCTTCTCGACGACTGGACTGTCGAGGGCGTCCTGAGCCTGGTCTTCGTGTACATGACATCTCTCGGGTCCACTGGTCCCAACACCTTCTCACAACACAATCAGAGTGGCCTAATTGACGAGCTACTCTCCTAGCTGGCCACCCAGCTTCCATCATCCCGACGATTCTCCCCCTCTCAAACTGCGACAACTGCTTATATTGTCTTGGAACACGGCGTAATGGCATGTCTACGCATGTCCTTTGTAAATGATTCAGCACACTCAAACAAGCTTTGGTTACCTGTTTTATACTCCACAGAGTACGATGTTCAACGCCCTCTTCCGGCTATACGTAATGCGGAATCACGCTGCATTTCTAATCATTTGCATATCTCCCCGACATGTACCTTCATTGCAAGTTTCGTTACGATCCCGCAATTATTTCTTGGTGCGCTAATTTTTTTGTCCATGAGTGTATATAACAGTACCTAAAATGCCTGTATACATAAATACGTTGTGCAGAACGGAATCAAATGTTGGAGTGCTTTATATGCAAGTGCAGGGTAATCAGATCTGAGAAGTAACTAAAGATTTGTGAGTTTAGTTTTGTTGAATTGTAGTTTCAGAGACTTATCGCATGATAATTCCACGAAAATATCTTGTTCAAGTATAGATAAATGTTTGGCATTAGTAACTTCCATGTTGAATAGTTCTCTAATCCAGTTATTGTTAGAATCAGGACTGGAAAAATAATTCCTAAAGCTGTTTTTTAGAGCCATTAAATGTTCAACAAAAATATGCCGTGTTCATTAAGCAGCTTTTTATTGGAAGTTTCTATAAAATCGTGAGTGTTGGAAAAGACTCATACACACAGTTGTGAATGCGTTTTGACCACAAGTTGATTGTTTACAAATGACGTCGGAGTTTGGTGGGTTTCATACTTTCGTTTGATATAATTTCGCAACGTAGACAGGTCTTTCCACATCTTTATTGCATATATAAGATAATCCAAATGATAAATACTCATCACGATATTTTTTAATTTTACGTTTCTTGATGGATTTCAAGGTTGATGCTCCATCATCTGAGTCGCTTTCATCTATATTTTGTTTCAGTGTAAATCCAATTTTTAGCCAACGATCCACCTGAGTCGCCAGTCTATTTAAAGCTACGTGTTACCGCGCCGCGCAATAGTCACAACAATGCAAAAAATTGCCTTATTTTATTTATTTTTGCGTATTTGCAGTTGAATAAAAATAATAATTTTTTTTACTAATTATTGTTTACTTATGTTAAAAACTTGTTAAGTAACAACAAATACAAAAGTCTCTACCATGTAGGATTTTTATTAAATGAGATATTTGATTAAAAGTGAAAGTTGGGGGATGTAAAGTTAATGTCAAAATTGTTTCGCAGACCCCCAGGGGTCCGAGGACGACAGTTTAAGAACCTATGTGCTAAAGCATAGTGTAAACTGAAGTCATAATAATCAATAATAATTGCAGTAAGTAGGTTGTTTTAATTATAATTATTAGGAATGGACTTATTCCACTTTCAAAAAAAATATTTTTACGATAACATTTTATAGCCAAAATTCTTTTGTTTACTTTATGAAAAAATCGTATTTCATTGAATGTATGATTATAAATATGAAGAGAAGGTGTCTATATCTTACTAAAATTACCGTTAATTCACTTTTTTTTAAAAAAAAAGGGACTTATACCTCTTTCAAAAATAACAGCTCGTTCGTTCGTGCGTGCGTGCGTGTGTGTGTGTGTGTGTGTGTGTGTGTGCGTGCGTGCGTGCGCGTGTGCGTGTGCGCGCGTGCGTGTGGGCGTGCCTGTCTATCTGTCTGTCTGTCTCAAACACTCTTTGAGACTCTTGCCTACTTCAGGACAAAATTCCTTCAAGATTTGCCACAGACCGTTGACCTATTGTGTCACAGCTATATGTATGTATGCATGTGTGTGTGTGTTTAGTTAATTTAAAAACCTAAAGATTTTCAGCTATCTTCTTCATGTGTTTTTAAATGTAATTTTTCTTAAAATATATTTTGTTTATCTGTAGAATTCAAATACATTAAAATAAGCTTAGTGGTATAATATTTTCGTTATTATTGGGCAATTATCCGTAAACATTTTAAATTTATGTTGTGAAAACATAGCAATCACTTAACCTTTAAATATCGAAAGAAAAGTTCTTAGGAGAAAAAAAAAAATCTGTGTGAATAATCCCAGAAATTTTACTACCTATTTTGAGATGAGAGCTGCCTTACTTAGCTCTTTTTCAAAACTAACAGTAGTAATCTTGCTTTGAAAGTTGAAAGAACTCATACGACTGCATTCCCTACACAACCCTACTAGCGCTTTTCAAATTTCCAACGTTTGAGGGTTTCAAAAAACTGGAAAAGAAACCTTCATTTTCTTATTTTTTTCAAAACTTTGAAATGAATGCGCGATTGATATTTTCACAAAAATTTTTTTAAGGTTTTTCTTATCTATAAGTGTAACAACTTTTTTCAACTAGCCGTTTCCGAAAAGAAATAAAAATGGTTTTTCGGCCCACCCTAATACAAAAAGAACCCTTTTTTGCTTCAGCATCTTTCCTCCTTTTTTCCTGCCTTTTTGAAGAACCAATTTAATAAGTCCTTCTCATAGTTTTTATATGCAAATGAAGATTTGTATTGCAACTGTTAACTTGGAATACGTAATTTTCGCATTTACGAAATAGATGCGAATAAATGCGAAATTTTCTTATATGATCGAATATATGCGAAAATAATTTTTGTGCTACTTTTCGGCGAAAACTCGTTAATAAACGGTTTTTTAAGCGAAATTAGTTAATTATAGTAATACTATATTGAGATAATTTGTAAACTAAGACTATCCATGGTCTTTAACTGAGAGATCTCACTTTCCTTCGGATTTGCTCAGAATTTCACCCGGACAGTTTGCCCATACTGGAATTGAACCTAAAATTCTAACACCGCATTTACACAGTCGCGCTAGCGGCGAGTCAAAGCGCGGGGGCCGATTGTGTAAACGTTTTGCTCACCGTTTCTCATCGCCAATCGTGGCGCTCGCTTCGGGAGCGCTTTTCTGGCACGAGTCAAAGGGGCGAATGGCGCCGGGGGTTCAAAGGGGGAAATGGCAACGGGAAGTCTTGTTCACAGCAAGGGGCAGGAATGTGAGAACGGTCACTCGCGTCTATGCAGGAGCGTGACTAATGTTTCTCAAATGTCTTGCGGGTGGCACGAGCGCGAATGTGTAAATGCGGCATAACAGTAAAAATCAACCGATCGGCTTGCTTTCTCGACAGACTGTTCTCTTCCACCAAGAGCTCTCACTCCACTCAGGGTCATCTTCCTTTGTCCTTCACACACCGAATCTGGGGGTTCAAATTGCCGCAAGGCAACCCCCTCTGATGCTTCGGTCACACACATCTCCCTGCACAGTACACAGGGGAAAAACGAGTGATTTATGGGCAACGCTCTCTGCAGCGATCCTTCGGTCGAGCGGTTCCTCAGCAGATGATCACAGAGATTCGAGGGACCTTGGGGGGAGGACCGTAACTAATTGACCCCCAAATGTGTCAACAAGTGTCGGGGGACTGCGTTCTAGATGTGTGTGACTGCAGCATGAGAAGTCGTTTCGTCTCTCACTCCCCATGCCTGGACACTCCTTAGTGCAGGTGGCCAAGTAGAAGGGGTCGAAAGGAAGCCCCTTTTCTGAGAAGAGAGGGTGGTAACTTCTTCCCTCAGATCTAAAAACAAACGGGAAGGGGAGATGTCCCACGCTGGTCGGTCCGTCGGGGCCTGTTGACACAGAATCTGTCAGCGTCAACGTCACTCGTATTGAAATACACACATGGACAAAAAATTAGCGCACCAAGAATATATACGGGATCGTAACGAAACTTGCAATGAAGGTACATGTCGGGGAGATATGCAAATGATTAGAAATGCAGCGTGATTGCGCATTACGTATAGCCGGTAGAGGGCGTTGAACATCGTACTCTGTGTAGTATAAACCAGGTAACCAAAGCTTGTTTGAGTGTGCTGAATCATTTACAAAGGAAGAGCTGAGATAGACATGCCATTACGCCGTGTTCGAAGACAATATAAGCAGTTGTCGCAGTTTGAGAGGGGGAGAATCGTCGGGATGATGGAAGCTGGGTGGTCAGCTAGGCAAGTAGCTCGTCAATTAGGCCGCTCTGGTTGTGTTGTGAGGAGGTGTTGGAACCAGTGGACCCGAGAGATGTCATGTAAACGAAGACCAGGCTCAGGACGCCCTCTACAGACCAGTCGTCGAGAAGACCGCCACATCGTAAGAAACGCACGCGTACAGCCAACTGATTCATCGGCCGCTATCCAGGCACAGGTAGCACCTGCACTAGGGGCCTTTGTGTCTTCTCGAACCATACGAAGGCGCCTGGCTGAAGGACAGTTGGTATCGCGGTGCCCATTACGTGTGCTGCCCTTGACGCCCACCCATCGACGCCTCCGTTTGGAGTTTTGCCGCGCACGAGGAAACTGGACAGCAGCGGAATGGAACCAGGTCGTCTTTAGCGACGAATCCAGATTCAATCTCGGCAGTGATGACAATCGTGTTCGTGTGTGGAGAGCCCGTGGTGAACGCTTCAATCCTGCCTTTGCTGTACAGCGACACATCGCTCCCACAGCTGGTGTGATGGTATGGGGGTGCCATTGCCTACAATACACGGTCACCCCTAGTATTGTTCCGTGGCACCATGACAGCCCAGCGGTATGTTCATGAAATCCTGCAACCACATGTGTTGCCGCTCATGCAACGGCTCCCAGGAGCCATTTTTTCAACAAGACAATGTTCGGCCTCATACGGCAAGGGTGTCACAAGACTATCTCCGCACTGTTACTACCCTTCCTTGGCCTGCCCGATCCCCAGATTTCTCTCCAATCGAGCATATCTGGGATCATTTGGGACGACGAGTTGGGCATCCCACGAGTTTGAACGAACTAGAGGCAAGGTTACAGCAAATATGGAACGAAATGTCTCAAGACATCATACAGAACTTGTATACAGAACTTGTATGATCGGGCATTGAGTCATAAAGACTCAATGCCCGATCGTATCGCATCGTGCATTCGCGCTAGAGGGGGTCCCACGGAGAATTAACTCCTCCGTTCTTTTGACTTTTTCTCTGAAATAAATTATCCTTTTTCTTTGATTTTCTTATCATTTACTTATATCAAAGTAGTCATTACGTATGTAAAATTTCGTTTCATTTTTGACTACTCCTCCTTGGTGCGCTAATTTTTTTGTCCATGAGTGTATAACCAAACGTTGCGGAATGTATCTGAAAATACAGTACGAAACAAAAGAGCGAAACATCACGATTACTAATCCGAATGAAATATTCATTTTTTTACCTTGGGGACCCCCCTTACTCGGGGGCCCAGGAGCATTGCCCCTGTTTCCCCAGCCTAGTTACGCCCCTGGTCCCCAGGGCACACCATGAAGAGGTGTCGGTTCTGTGCTAAGAGTAAACATTAACTGGCGTTTTATCAACACCTTAACCCCTTAACGATCGCATAATTTTCAATAAAACAGTAAAAAGAGTTCCTATTTTTTTCCGGAAGATTCCATTTATTTCTTTTTCTGCTACACCTAGTTTTAAAAACCCCGTCCCCAATTACATTATAAATAGTCTGGTGTTGCCATCTGGTATGTAAAATAAGAAATAACATTTTTTTCAGGGTAAATGAAATGGATTACTTCTCATCTTTTCGGTGCGTTACTTTTGAACACTCCAGCCCGGAAATATCACAGGGCACGAGAAATAGAGAACGAAACCTCACCCCGTAATTTTTGACGGGAGCGAGAAGGAAAGGGTTAAAATTGATTGTGCACGCGTAAACTTCCTGGGAAAAAGTAAAATGACTCTAGTGCAACTTATTATAAAGTAGTGTAGTAAAAAAGTACCTGAGAAATAAAATTACAAATCACTTTTTGGGGGAGCCCCTTCAGGACTCCAAGTATAACCACTTTTTTAGGTCCCTTTCGGGGTCACCCTTGGGTCGGGGGTCCTAGCTGACCAGCCAGACCTAGCCAGTCCGGGCCTGCTTCAGCTTATCCTCTACAACCGTGTCTCCTTTTACTAATTCTGACACATTAAATAGTCGTCAATCTTATATTTATTCATTTATTTTTTCATCTATTACAAAAAAGCTTCTAAACTTTCAAAAAACACTTGTATTTTAATCCTAAGAACGGAAATATAGCTACAAAAAATTATCCATACCGAGGATATGGATCTCTCCTCTCCGGTGCCTCGTAAACGTACCATATGAATATTAATGTAGACGTGTAGTTACCCTTACAAGTCGCACGTTTGGTTTTGATGGCGGTGTTTTTGAAGGTACTACCCCGGAGAATTTCACTTGCCACATTTTACACATCGTGTGGAAAGTTTACAGGTCAGAGAAGAGTGATCAAACATCTGGCATTTATAGCATTGACTTACCTCAGTTTATTTAAAATGCTCAAAGGTTACTTTAAGTAGTTATCCATTTTAACGTTAATTAAATTATCAATATTAGGCGTGGGTCTAATAGCTACATGAACCAGTGGTCATCAAATTGGGATGGCAACTATCTTAGACGGTCTCCGTCCCTTGTGGTGCTATGTAAAACCGGAGCCGCCCACTTCAGCACGTAACCTATATACAGTGGAATCTCGATCTATCGTTTTTCAAGATCGAAATACGCGGCCAAACTAACTGGAGGACTTCAAGCACATCCTCGCCTGTAACGGCATCCCCGATGGCCAATGTCGACCAATGAGGAAGCAGATAACACTGTGCGCCAGCTCAGCGATCTTCTCCTCACTGCTCACGCACAAGCTTCAAAGCCGTTCACCAGAACGGTTGACTACTACAAGCTCCCTGAGAACGTCAGGAATCTGATCAGAGAGAGAACCATGTTAGGAAATGCTGGCAGGCATCCCGCGATCCTGATATCAAAACTAACCTTAATAGACTCCAGGCCCTTGTTCGGAAAGAAATCAGGATCTACAACTAGCGCACGCTGGAACGACTACGTCGGATCCCTCACAGCTAACCGATAAGAGCATTTGGCAAGCCGCTGCTCATATTCGTCGCACGCAAAGCCACATCCCTTCCCTTAAGGGTAATAACATAGTGGCCATCAACAACGAGGCAAAAAGCCGAGGCTATAGCCGACAGTCTCAGCAACCAATTCCAACCTAATCATGATATTTTGATCCTAATACAACTAACATCGTTATCCCAGGGTTGGCAATTCCTGCTCACTCCCTCTAACAACTCTCTTACCCCCAACTAAACCTTCTGAAATTTTAAATTATATTAATAAGCTCAAAATTAACAAATCTCCCGGAGCTGATCACATCTCCTCCCGCATGATTAAAAACCTCCCTTTCCACCTCATTATTTTTATCTGCTCTCATTAACAACCTTCTTAAACTTAATCACTTCCCATCGAGCTGGAAATCCGCCATTGTGGTTCCTATCCCAAATCGGGACTCGATCTCACTAACCCAGCTAATTACCGGACCCATCAGCCTGCTGTCGGGGCTTTCGAAAATCTACGAACACGTCCTGACTAACCCGTCTCTGCGATTTCCTTTCTGAGCATGACGTCATCCGCCATGACCAGTTCGGATTTCGCAGCCGCCATTCCACCCCAGCATCAGTTACTCAGAGGTGACGGAGCTTCTGCATGAAGCTGCTTCCAAAAAGCAGTTATCCATCGCTATTTCGTGGATATTTCGAAAGCATTCGACAGAATATGGCATGAGGGTCTGATTTTTCAAACTGATTAATCTTACCTTCCTCCTCAACTCATAAAATCCTCCACACCTATCTCTCGAATCGAACTTTCTCGGTTCGAGTTAACACTAACATGTCTCCCCCCGGAGCATCATGGCAGGAGTCCCTCAGGGTAGCCTGCTCGCTCCGAGGATTTTCTCCATTTAGTCCACGATCTTCCCTCCTCTCCTGATATTACCTTGCCTTGTACGCTGACGACACGGCTATTATTGCTCATCACTGGCGTGCTAAGCGTGCGTTTAGTGCTGCCCAAAATTATCTTAAGCTCTACGAACACTGGCTCACCTGCTGGCGTATCAAAGTCAAACCCGACCAAATGTGCCGCCGTTCTTTTCTCTAAAAAGAAACCCCACCATCCTCAACACTAATCTTAAACTTAACGATCAACCATTCCCTGGGAATCTTCTTATAAATACCTAGGAGTTATCCTAGATTCTAAATTAAATTGGATCCTTCACACCGACCATACTGTTCGGAAATTGAAGGCTGCAATGCTTCCTTGTACCCCTTCTTAAAAATAAAAGTAGCCTGTCCATCCAGATGAAATTGTTATTATACAAGAGCTACATAGTTCCCATTATGACCTACGGCTCTGTCGTGTGGGAAACTATGTCTATCCACCAACTACGGAGACTTCAAGTCATTCAGAATAACGTTCTTAAATATCAATTCTCAATGCTCCTATTACGTCAGAAACGACCGGATTCATAAAGAACTCCGTATTCGCCCTGTTCTCCCAGCCCATTAAAAAGGTTGGCTTATAGTTTTAAAGGTATCTCAGCCATCCCTAATCCCATTCTATACAACCTTCCAA
This sequence comes from Dolomedes plantarius, assembly GCA_907164885.2. Classification (NCBI taxonomy): domain Eukaryota; kingdom Metazoa; phylum Arthropoda; class Arachnida; order Araneae; family Dolomedidae; genus Dolomedes; species Dolomedes plantarius. The sequence continues at coordinate 42,479,687 of OU015490.1, forward strand.
CTTATGATCCTGGCGTTGCAAGCCCGGCCAGCGGCCCAGACGCCTTATTACAACGTCCAGACATGGCACTCCCTCCGTCTAAAAGCGTAGGGCGCCTCCCACGGAATGGAATAAGGACTCCTAAATTCTCGCCGCGAGGCCACGCCTCCCTGGCATTCTCTCCTTGCTAATTTTATTCTTAAATTACTAAGTCCGTGCATTTTGGGCACGCGTTAGTTAACCATTCCTTAATATCAGTTTCTTCTCTTATTTAACTAATTTTGCTTATCATTTGAGCCACCCCCTTTACTCTTAGGACTTAAACTTTTGTCATATACCTTAAAAGTTAGCTTTCATTCCCCTCCCCGCCCATAGATGGCGCAAGGGTTCCCCCTCACTCTCCTGTCAGGGTTCGCAATATGCGAGCATCACTCCCAGCCTAGTCATCGTCAAGGAAGCACCGCACTGTTTGCTGCATCGCGATTTTTGGTTTGCCTCTTGCATTGGAGGTAACGTTGCTTCCACGCCGGTCTCTTAGCCAGGGACGCTTAGCGATCCAGGCTTTCAACCGAGCGAGTCTTTATTCCAAATTATTTTGCTCCAGGCATTTTTAATCCGCAACTCCCCTAGATGAACTAATCTTTTTCGTTCGGAGAATTTAAAGCACGCGCTTCGCGCGTGCTAGGTACTCCGCAAACCAAACCACCTTGACCTTGACCTTGATCTATCGTTTTTCATTGGACCGATTGAAATGAACGATAAATGCGGGAAAACGATAGATGCGGAAACATAACAAAGCAATATGATTGTTGGGACTGGATAAAATGAACGACGCATACGGAAAAACGATGGATCCGAAAACGATCGATCGAGATTCCACTGTATTGGACCCGCTCTGGAACTTCCAGCCAGGGGACATAAGATGCAACAAGTGAAAGAAGTTTTTTTCCTTTCGATATGCGCATCTTATATAAATTAAGCTGTAACAAATAATAAAAAAGTCTATATTATTTCATTAATTCGTTTCTATTATTTCATCAAAAACAAAAAAAATATATTTCTTTAAAATTTCTGTTAAATACTATTTTCCAGTTATATAAATAAAATTTTTTTTTTATTTAACATCAGAATTGGCGAATCTGATATTTCTTTGTAACGTGTCGAAAGACAGTGTTCGCCCACCGCGTTATTAAAAAACATGAAAAAGAAAAAACATTCCTTTGCATTTTCCTCTCTTCTTTTCTTAAAGAGAAACTTAAGCTCCTCCCCTTTTTTTAAGCAAACAACATCAACACCGCCTCTTTGTACAAAAATGAAACCCAACAGCTGTAGTTTCTATCAAGACAATTATAACTCTCTTATATATAATTCAAAATATTTTTCAAAGTTATTAGGCCAAAATATGTTAAATTAATGGCTAAAAATATGTACATTTTTCAGAAAGTATACAAATTATTTTAAATTAATTTAATCCTGTAATAATTAATATTTCACCTGAGTTCAATTATAAAATAAATAGTGAAATTTAATTTAATAAATTATTATAAAATACATAACTGAATTTTTTTAAATATTATTTAAAGGTACAATTTTGATTGATTTCTTAAACATAGAAAAGTACTGTCTGGTTGTACAATATTATCATTTTTCTTGCGTATTACAGGCATACTGGTCACTAAATAAAAGATTTGAATTCATAGACGAGAAACAAATTTTCTGGCTTGGAAGAAGGAAATACAATTTATTTTTAATCCTTATTGCTGTTTACATATCCACTATCACATCCGGTCTCATCTGTGAATGAATAGGACATAGACATAGGACATGGTACATAACGAGGCACCAAAGATCAGAACTCCACTATCCTGTCGTATGGATATACTTGTGGCTATATTTCCGTTCATCTCAATAAAATGGAACGTGCTGACTTGAAAGTTAAAACTTATTATTAATATTATTATAGTCATATACATAATATCAAATTAAATAAAAATTATACTAATAATAGTAATAAATAAATAAGTAAATAAATATAAAATTGACAATATTTAATGTGCAGATTTAAAAAAAAAAAAAAAAGATACAGTGGCAAAAATCAGTAAGATAGTCTTGAGGTCGATCCATCAAAAATGACAGATCAGAACCAGAAGCGCCACTAGAATTTAGATTTAGACGAGTGGAGGGAAAGTTAAGATGGGGAAGAAAGAAGACCAGGGTGATTAATCCAGTGGTCTGGGGACGCCTAAGCATTCCCTTGGGTCCGTAGTCGGGAGGTTAGCTATTTCTTCGTTGGTTTATGGAATAGAATCAATTGTAGAAGTTAGATGCGAGATCTTTAATGTTTGCCGAATAGGTTCTATTCTCAGATCCCTGTGAATAAGTACGTTTCTGAGGTGCCAGGGCGCCTTCCAAATACCGCGGAGTGTTTATTTTGATAGTCTGCAATCGCTAGATATGGGTGTCTGCCGCTGGCTCCAAATAGGCATGGCGTACAGAAGGTGGGGACGTAGTACGGTTTTATACAGAGTAGTTTATTATCTAAACCCATTTGATTCTGCTACAACAGGTGGGCGATATCATTATGGGATTTAAAAAATTTCTATTATGTTCTATATTTTTCTTCCACGTCAGTCGAGTATCGGAGTAAAAATTCCTTAGGTATGTGAAATGATATTAAAATACAGTAAGAAGTTTGTAAAAGTTTTAAAATAGTTAATACAGTAGTATTTACTTCGTGGTAAACAGTTTCAGGACCAATTTTTACAACTATGTTACAGCGTAAACTGAAGTCACCTGGGGCTGGGCCCTCTACTTTAAAAGTTAATTCATGAGATTTTGTGGGACAGCATTACTGACAGACCAAGAAACGGTATGCGGCTGGGATGCCGCGGGATGGACACGCTCTCATAGAGAGTTACTATTTCTGCTGCCATTATCAATTTTCGGAAGGCGCTATTGTAAACCTTCGTGTGGAAGAGATCAAGTCTAAGTTGGAGAGTTGAAAAGAGTTTAAGGTAATTCAAACAGTTATTCATCACGTAGCTTCAGAGTATGAGTAAGCAGCTTTCTTTAGTGGTTTAGGAATTTCTTTTTGCTTATTTCTAATTCATAGTAAAAAGCAACACATGAAATAAAAGTGATTTATGATTTTATACTTCTTTAGCTTACTAATGCAATTTAAAAAATTCTGTATCGCTGCATTAACTGTCCGCTGAAAATTCTGAATTTCTCAATTTTGTAGATGTTATGATTAAGAAGCGGGCACATCATAACATTTTTATAGGTTTATTTCTAACTGGTGTAGACCCCTCCCCCAAATTTTTATATATCACTGTGAAAATCTATGAAGAGCCATATGGTTGTCTTTAGATTTGAATAATGTTTATTTTTTATTTATTTTATTATTTTTAATGCGGAGGCACTTGTCGTAAGGAATTCACCCTTTGATATTCATCATGAAATCTTGCTGTCGACTTTAATATAGGTACATAGAGAGCAATACTGGTCACCATTTGGGTGAACCAGTATTGCTCTCTATGACCGACGGATAAATTCTGTTTCTCCTCGATGTTAAGGTGCTTTACTAACGAGTTGTGCGAGAAACGATGGACGGACCCAGAGGCTGCCATGGTAAGTGATACTTTTGATCGTGTTTATTCAGTGCTCACTAGTGATTCTGGAGAGATAGGTATCATGGATTTTATGAACATTGACTTATTTAGAGAATATTTAGACAAGGGCATGTCTTCTATAATATCCTTTTGCTATTTTAACTTAGAATTGTTTCATAATGAGGAAGATGTAATTAACGTTAGACCTAAATCAGCTTAAACGCCAGAGAGAGGACTCGGATCCCTCCCTGGAAACCTAGTGTTAAAATTAGTACCCATAACTCTGAACGGCCGAAACGCCGGCTAGGCTTACTGAAATTCTTGAAGTAATACTTCTGCTGAAGCTGTAGCTATGGAGACGCAGGAAACTGCTGAACCTATTCCATCCAAAAATATCACATTTATTTTGAACGCGGGAAACAATTATAAAAGTCTTATTAATATCATCAAAAATAACTGCCCCGAAGCCGAGCCAGAAATGGCCGGTTCTCTTATTCATATGTTTTTACCGATATTGCTAACTTTCCAAACCGCGCAGGAGTATCGCACCAGCAATAATATTCCTTTTAGAGTTATGAATCCTAGGTCGGAGAGACCAAAAAGTTTTTGATTAGGGGCCTGCCCGCCACAACTGACAGACAGGACATTCCGACGCTTTAACCAAACATAGGCATTACACCATTAAATCGCGTATTTAACGAACAACAAACCAAAACAATTCTCCCCCTTTTATGATTTCAATTAAACCATCACCTAATCTTGACAAATCTCCACAAACCTACCAGTATAAATTACTTTAAAAAATTAAAATTACCCCATTTAAAAACTCAGGTACGGCTCCATGCTACAAACTGTCAGCGGTTCGGGCATGCGAGCACGACCTGCATCTCACTCCGAATGCCTTTATGTGGTGGCAAGCACCAGGCAGGATTGTCCCATTAAGGGAAATCCGAGCTTTTTAAGTGTGCCAACTGTGGAGGCAACACACCGCAACTACTCAAAATGCTCCAGACACCCCGAAAACTCTCTCAAAACCAAGAAAGACTCCAATCCTAATAAATCCATCAGTAAAACTAACAGTAACTCTAATAGTCATCCGACACGTATTCCTGCCCCTTTCCTAGCAACTTCTGCTGGAACAAAAATATTTCCACACTCACAACAGTAATTCGGCGGTTTCTGGCGAAACCAACTCAATTACTATTAAAAACACTCAAAATAACACTCCTAGTGCTCCGGAAATAGTCTATGCTAGGACCGCGCCTAGGAAAAAAATCGACATCGAAAAACCCATCTCTAAACATAGCGTTCAACTTAATCCCCACTACGAAAACCACACTACTAATAACACGGGTCTCTCCGACTTTTCGGAAATCATGAAACTTGTAAGGGAATTTTCCCAAACCTACTCCATTTCTGATATCTTACAGCTTCTCAGAAACATTGCCGCAGCTCTTAGTAAGCCCGATGATGACGTTTCCAAAATGCTTAATGTATTTAAAATAATATGCGACTACTTCTGCCCCGAACCGGGTTCGAACCCAGCTCAGGGAACTTCTGGCTAGTCCCCTCTGTCTATTTGCTTGCCTCTTTTGGCTTGCTTTTTATTTCACTATTATTAAGTGTTAACTACTTTTTACTTTTACCTGCAATTATTAGCTGCTACCCTTTTATTTTTAACCTATTATAATTTTTATCTTTATTCAATTAATTTTTCTGTCACTTGAGCACTGAAAACAACTCGATTCTCGAGTATCACTGATACTGTTTATGAACTTCTGTTCGAAGTGTCACTGGAGTTACTCTGTAACTCCACATCTTGAAGAATGTCATCTTGATAACTTTCTATCTTGAAACTGGAGATAAATCTAGCAAGACAAGGCACTCCTGTTGTACCCAAAATACACTCGGCTCTCTATGAGGAGACAGCACGAGAACGACCAAGCTTTATTCGGGATTTGGAACCAAACTCATTGCGTGGAAGATTATGACGCCAAGCACAACACTATGTGGGCAGTATATTCTGTATTATATATGTTACTACTGAGAAATTTCCCTATCGTATAAAAAAAACTCAAAATTCCTTTCTTTAAAAGGTTTGATTTGATTTGGAGCTCTACGGTCAACTTTTTGCTACAAGAGGATTAATTAGACCGGGATCTACAGTTTAATTCCGATTCCGTACGGCTACAAATATCCATACCAAAAGTGGGACTCGAAACCACTGGATCTAAACCGAATGCCAGCGCACTTAGTTCTTTAAGTTAAAAAAAAAAAAAAAAAAAACACTACAGCTTTCGATATTCACACTGGAATACTATTGTTACTCATGATTACAATTGATTTATATATATATATATATATATATATATATACAGTGTAATCTCGATCTATCGTTTTTCAAGGGACTGATTGAAATGAACGATAAATGCGGGAAGACGGTAGATGCGGAAACAAAAGCAATATGATCGTTGGGACTGGATAAAATGAACGACACATACGGCAAAAGATGGATCCGAAAAACGATCGATCGAGATTCCACTGTATATATATATGTGTGTGTGTGTGCGTGTGTGTGTGTGAGGAGATAAATGGGAAAGTTGTTAAGCATTAACTGAGAATTCACAGGGGACTTCAAAATTACTAATTCTAACGTTAAAAGCAATGATATTTCAGAGTCAATCAGATTATACGCGTCTACGAATGCATAGACTGTACATAGTTATTAATAGAGTGAGATGCCCTTGGGGTGAATCAAGAAAGATTCACAGGCATTCATTGCGTGGGAGTTGTTTTGGAGTTCAAGCTAGGTTTCGCACGAAAAATTAATTGTAAAGTCAGCAAAATGTCTTCTCGGACATTCGGCAGTCGTCAATGAGCATGCGCGATAAGTTTAGATGCCTTGGGGAACAATAGAATTTCGGCAGAAGGGGTAAGCATTTGGATTGAACGATCAAGCGTCGCGAGGTTGAGGTGATTGCTTGGAAAACTAAATTATGCGCGGATTGAATTCGAGGGTATTTAAATTAATAATTGGAATGAATTTATTGGATGTAATTATTTGTAATCATTTACCACGGCCTATGTTTACTGACTGCAATATTATTAATATGTATTAGGGAGTTTAAGAGGGATTTACGATATAAAGAGCACGCTTCGGGCCGACAAGAGACAGGCCCGTCATATATATATATATATATATATATATAATGACTAGCTGAAAACCTGCACTTCGCTACGGAGTAAATTGAAATTAAATACAACGGTCAATGTATGTAATTAATGCCAAAAAAATATATATATATTTATAATAAATACGACGATCAATATATATATATATATATATATATAAAATAATCGTAAGGGATATTTATTTTTTTTGGATAGTATCCAATCGTCTGCTGCATTAGAAAGAAAAAAATATTATTTTGTCTATTTCGTTGTTAAGCACGTGACGATAAATTTAAAGTACCAGAAAAGAAATCACGTGATCAGCATTTAATACATTAAATTCTAAAATTTAATCTTTAAAAATTCACCAAAAATCAGAAAATCGGGGTAAAGATTCAAAGAAGATTTCGTCTTAAAGGAAATTTCATGATCTTTCTCATGATATAAATTTTATAACCGTCAAATTATTTTGAATACAAACTTAAAAAATGCTACTAAAACAGCTTAAAAATTAAATTTTAAAAAATCTAAGAAGAATTTTCAAAAATCTTTCCTAGTGCACTCCTACACTATAAGAAGAATCGCCATGCAAAATTTCGGCCCTTTAGGTCCAGCGGTTTGGTCTGTGCGCTGTATGTCAGTCAGTCAGTGAGTCAGTTACGGAACTGTTCTATATATATAGATTACGGGACTTTAACGTAGTGTAGACGAAACCAAACTGGTAATACTTCTAATAGACCAGTACAGGGGATGGGTTCACACATACAAACTTGAGGGAAGAACAGGAACACGTTGAACAGTTGAATTATTTTATTCCATGGAATTAAACTTCAAAACGGCGACATGAAAGAGGTGTACACAAGAATATGAGTTGCTACAAACTGAAACTGACGACATGGTTACATGAAGCTAGCCACCGGACTCAGCCAGGGCATGAATATCGAACACGATTACATCCTAATATAGTTGGAGCAGTACATGGACAGCAGAGCAATGATGTAATGAAGCAGAGCGCGCGAAAATCCTCTGTGTCACCTTTTGTACTGAGTAACTTCTGATTTTGCCGCTAGGCTTAGAATTCTTTTAACTGGCTGACTCCGATGATGTGGTATACGAGTCGAAAGTCGTATGATTCTTCGAGGGGGGATCGAGATTACGAAAGTCTAAAAATAACTACTGTGTGTGCATTGAAGAGAATATTAGGTTATTTAGATTTCCGTTTTTGTTTTTGAAACAGGTAAGTTCTTTATTGAGGAAAATTTAGGATACGCATTAGATGTAGGACAATTAATATTAGTGGGGCATTATTATTATATATATATATATATATATATATATATATATATATATATATATATATATATATATATATATAGTGTGTGTATCCATGATTCAAAATTTATTTATACTTGGTGGTTAATAGAAACTAACTATAAATTGTATAGATTTTCTAGCAGTATTTTTTCTAGAAACATACTCTATAGAAATTTAATATACTATCAATTGGCTGGTGCGGTCACTTAGTGTGATCATATATCAAAGCCCGGCGAGCCTATCGCTGGTTAGTATGTCAATTAGTAGCTCGTGAAATTCGCCCTCAAACTACAAGGCACCATACATGGGGATAGTATACGGTTTAGACGGTTTGACTGTTCACAACCAATATGTTTAATCTACTAAACAGATTCGTTGGGCAGTCCGAGAGAGACAATTACCGTTTCAATTTACTTGATTTTGGTTTTAAACGAAATATTTTAATCCACAGATGTTTCAAATTTGGTTTTTGTAACCGCAATTTCTATAAATTAGCGATAATTTGGCATTAAAATTTTGCTTCCTGCGCATTCTCAGTGGTATGTTTAATCTGGCTTTAAATACTCTCTAGCAGTGCTCCGCAACCGCCGTGCCGTGGCACACTAGTGTGCCGCGGTGATTTTATCGATAGTAATAATGAAAAAATTAACCACCGCATTAGTCAGAAATTTTTCTCTGTAAATATTCCTCTAACTTTTTGCTAATATGTAATTTCTCTGGGTCGAAATTATACACAAAACAAAAACATGTAGTTACCATACATTGTATGTATGCTCAAGCGTCAAAAGAAGCCAAAGAAGCCCTAAAATCAACCAAACTTGTAACTCCTAATATCTCCTTGCCCAAATGACTAAAACTAACATCAATATGTCCGAACTTTCACCCCAACCCATCTAACGACCAAATCAATTACAATCTCCCTACAACCTCGAATGACAACTCTCCCTCATCTAATGGTTTTTCCCTATTAAAACAATTTCAGGAAATTAATACAATTATAAACGAAATAACGAAAGAACTAAATATAACAGACTTTTCTTCAATATTAAATAACCTACGTATTGCTAGAGAAAATATAAAATTAAATGTAACCGCGGAGGAAAAGCTTTATAGCTTCTTCCACGCGCTCTTTAAGTGTGTTCAAAACACCGGTTAATGGCCCCCCTTTCTCTGTCTGTTTTCGCATGGAACGCAAACGGTATTAGTGCTAAAATCCGTGAGTTCAAGGAGTTTGTAAATGAGCGCAACCCCGATATCATTTTAATTCAGGAAACACACCTCAGACCAGCGGATAATCTCAAAGTCTACAATTACACTACCTACAGAAATGATTATATTAACCCAATCCACCCCATGAGAGGTACTGCTATCTTGATTAAAAATACCCTCCCTCATCACTTAATCATTCTCCCCCCCCTTAAATGTATTAACGCCACCGCTATCACATTAAATTAAATAACCTCCCTTTCTATACCATCATCTCAACCTATATTCCTCCTATGCAAAATTATAATCATGTTAATGAAGATCTTAACGCTTTAAACTCCCTCAATCTTAATACCCTTATCTTTGGTGACCTAAATGCTCAACATAAATTATGGAATTGTAAAATTAATAATGTTTATGGAAACTTAATTTATAACTTTACTAGTAAAACTAATTTCGATATTATAGCCCCCACTTCCCCAACCCACTTCTCCCATAACTCTGAAAGTATCATCGATTTTGCCCTTGTAAAAGGTTTCCCTCATGACTTCTCCATAACTTCCCATTGTGAACTAACTTCTGACCATAACCCAGTCGAAATTCGTATCCCTCTTGACACTAACCCTCTCATCATAAATCATACTAAGCAAATTAACTGGGATAATTTCAAAAATGAACTAAATAATATTAAATACATTCCCCCCATTGTCAATAACATCAACGATCTGGAAAACCTAGTCTCTAGTATTACTACCGACATCAACGAAAGTTTAATTAAAAGTACTAAATTAATCCCCCCTCGTGTTAAAACCATCCATGACCAACACCTTAAAATTCTCATAAACAACAAAACAAAGCACGCAAAACATGGCAGCACAATAGAACTAATGCTAACAAAACTATTATGAACAAAACTCAAGAAGACCTCAGATTTTACCTTCGAGATCAATCTAATACTAATTGGAACAATTACTTAGAATCACTGGACACTACTGACAATTCCATTTGGAGAGCCGCCAGGCGTTTCAAAAATCAATTCCGTTCCATTCCCCCTCTTATTGACCCCGAAACTAACGAAAACGTTCTCACTGATATGGAAAAATCCCAAGTAATAGGCAAAAACTTCGCTAAAAACTTCACCCTTAATCATATCTCTCACTCTAGCACTGAAAACATAGTCAAAAATAGTATTAATCTCTTTCTTAACACCCCTCACGAAAGCCCCACCCCCTTTATTGTCCCAGAAGATATCAAAGAATACATTAAAAAACTTCCCAATAGAAAGTCTCCCGGAGAAGATAACATTAATAATACGATGCTCAAAAACCTCCCTTTTAAATATATATTCAAAATTACCATTCTAATCATCTCTATTTTTAAATTTGAACACTTTCCCCACAGCTGGAAGAACTCAATAATCGTCCCAATCTTAAAACCTAATAAACCTCATTCCTCTCCTTCCAGCTACCGCCCTATCAGCCTTCTTAATTCCCTTAGTAAATTAACTGAAAAATTCATCGCTAAGAAAATTAATGAGCATCTTGACGAAAACCAAATCATTATCCCTTACCAATTTGGCTTCAGAAAATCTCTTCAGCCCCTCATCAAGTCTATCGTCTAGCCGAAAACCTCGCCAGTGCTAAGAAAAATAAATCCTCCACAGCAGCTCTTTTTCTTGACATCTCACTAGCTTTTGATAAACTTTGGATCGACGGTCTCATCCATAAACTCATTAATTATAACTTCCCACCCCAAATCATCCACATTCTCATCTCCTATCTCAAAAATCGTACCTTTCAAGTTAGAATTAATGGCCATCTCTCCAGTAAATTTAAAATTAATTCAGGCGTACCTCAAGGAGGAGTATTATCCCCTATTCTTTTTAATCTATTTGTCAACGATATCCCTCAAAATACTAACACAAACATTGCTATTTTCGCCGACGACACTGCCCTTTACGCTACTAACAAAAATTTTAAATACGCCGTTAAATACATCAACACCCACATGTCCTCCATTCAAAATTGGCTCGACAAATGGAAAATTAAAATTAATTCCGAAAAATGCGTCGCTGTCATGTTTACTTCTAAACGTAAAAAGACATTCAACAGTCACCAAATACAATAGGTAACACAAAAATCCCCTGGTCTGATACAGTCAAATACCTCGGTATAGTTTTAGATAAAAACATCACTTGGAAACAACATATCTTACACGTCAGGGACAAATTCCGAGCAGCCAGAAGATTAATTTACCCACTAATCTCTCGGAACAGCAAATTAAGCTTAGTCAATAAAATGCTCATTTACAACTCCTATCTTCGTCCTATCTTAACTTATGGAGGGCCAGCGTGGTCATATTATGCAGACACCCATATTAAAAAACTCGCATCTGCTCAGAGCAGTACCATTCGACAAATCGTTAATGCAGACTGGTATTTCAGAAATACTTGTATTTACAGGGAATTAAATATCCCTACTATTCGAAATTACCTCAAAAATCAAGCTATAAACTTTCACAATTCTATTGACAGTGAACTCCTTTCTAAACTTGCAAACTATGATCACGCTGACCCCACTAACAGGAAAAGGCCTCGAGCCATCCTGAGTCTTCCGTCTTAATTTTTTGTTTGTCCTCGTCATTTAAATAAAAAAATAAAAAAATATAAAAACAATACTTGGCTTGCCAAGGCAAAAAACATCTATAAAATTTTATAAAATAAAATAAATATCTATTTCCTATCCTTAAACTTTCTATTAACTTAATTATCTGTCTCTGAGCAAATCCATTTGGCTTTGCTCATTTTTGTAGTTATTGAACTCACGGATCCCAGACCTTATCTTTCTATCCAATCTCTTTTCTCTATTCTCGCTACACTAGCCAATTGATTTCCAGCTTACAGACAGCCTTTGACTCCACCCCCATCAGCAAATCATCTCGAAGATCCAGAAGACAACCAATCCAATCTGCCCATTTTTCACCCTCCAATCTACAGACCAGAAATCTCTCTGCTTCCTATTTTGAGAAGCACTTTCATGAACTTTGTTTGCAATTACGAACTTTTACCCACTCCTGAACATTTCCAGCTCTTCGATGTTATTTTCACGAAAAATCTGAGTTTGAAGGCGTTGGCCTAGGCAACTCAGTTAATTTAGTTGTCCTATGGTCCTATGGTCCTATGGTCTTTAACCAAGACCAGTTCATTTGCGCGTGTGTTGGTTGACCATTCTCGTTTACTTCTTTTAATAGTTTTCTCCTCTTTTGTCCTTGTTTTAATTCTTTAATTTTAATTTTCGAGATGTTTTTCAGACTGTCGTTTACTATTCATTCCAACGTAGAATTGAGGTTAATTCTCTAATTAAAAATTGCCTAATAATAACACAACAGAAATACACGAAAAATACTCAAACTTGCATGTAACAGAAACGCAAATCTTTCGAAGGAGAACTCTTTGAATGCTGAAATTTTGCATGGTGGTCACTTCTATGGTCTATATGCAAACTCAGAAAGAAAAATACAAATTTTAAGGTGGTAAAAGGACCCTTCCGCCCAGTGGCGTACACAAGGAGGGGTTGATTGGGGGTTATAACACCCCATTGGTTCTGATTACATATATTATTTAATTAGGTTTACGCTTTGCACTGATTGCTCAAAACTACTCTTTCATAGTAATAGTCCTGTCAAATTAGCTCAAATTGGCGGCGAATCATGCATTAAACAAAGGGGTTGAGAGTTATTCAGGAATGTGTAGGGTTGGTCCCTGAAAAACGCCTAATAAAGTCCCCACTATTTCAGGCGCCACGGGGGGTGGGGTGGAGATCAAAAAGGTCACTTTTTTCAGTTTTTGGCGTTTATCTCGAAAACGGTGCTTCGCAATGAAAATTGTGAAATCCAAAAATTAAGCTTATAAAATTCCCTTCCAAATGATTATCTATGTTTGTACCCAAGTGTTACCATAGACATAGACATGGTATATTAATGAGGCACCATAGAGCAGGGCTCCGTATCCTCGGTATGGATAATTTTTTGTGGCTATATTTCCGTTCTCAGGATTAAAAAAAAGTGTTGACTTGAAAGTTAGAATAATAATAAAATATAATAATAAATAAATAAATGAAAATAAATAATATTAATACTAGCAAAAATTAAAAAGTGAATATACATAAATTGACAACTATTTAATGTGTCAGTTTAAGAAAAAAAAAAATATAATATTAATAAAAATAATAATAACACTAGCAACAAATAAAAAAGTGAATATATTACATTGACAACTATTTAATGTGTCAGGTTAAAGAAAAGAATATAAATAAAAATAGATAAAAATAAGAATTATAATAATAATAACAATAAAAATAAAAATAATAATTTGCGGTAGCAGACGATTGTTTGGAAATTTGTGATAATTTTTCTCCCCTAATTTTTCTCACTGCATGTCAATGTAAGTTTAATATTTACTATTCTTTGGTTACTCTCTCTCTCGTGGCAGGCAACAAGAAAGTATGAGCATATGTAAGCTCATCTTTAATAATTGTTTGAATACCAATGTATATAATGTAAAAAATAACTGTAGATTTTAGAAGATAGATGTTTTCTTAATGGACACCTGCTGTGCTTGAAAAAAAATGGCTCAACGGATTCTTCAGCGTTTGGAGGCTGAATGGAAATAAGAATTTTTCTTCGGATTTATTGAAGCTGTTCTTACTATTACGGATACCTTAATTAAAGGTAAGGTCTTTTATAATATTTGAAAATGGATAAGATTGCAAAAATCATAGAAAAAAGGAGCACAGTAAGAGCTAATATAACGAAATTGATAAAAAAGATTCAAACTTTGAATTATGAAGAAGAAACTGTTGAAAATCTAACAGAATTAATTGAGTTGTTAGAAACGAAAGAAAAAATACTTAAGGAATATAATTTAGAAATTGAAGATCTCATATCAAATCCATTTAAATTCAAAACCAAAATTGCTCAATCGGAAGAGTATGATGAAAAAATTATCACGGCTAAAATTAAACTCAAAAAATAAAATTAAAGAAATGAATAAAAAGGACGATCAAAGTTCCCATGGAAGTAATAACACCTCAAGTGTTACTGAACATAATTTTACGGCATTAAAATTGCCTAAATAAGAAATTCCGCGTTTTTCTGGTGATTCAAATTTCATGGAATTCCTTAACTGCTTTGATAGCGCAATAGGGTCGAACGATTCCCTAACTAAAATTGAAAAATTTCAGTATTTAAAGTCCTTGCTTTCTCCCCCCGCCTATAATGTGGTTGCTGGATTCGAATTAAATAAAAAGAACTACGACTCTTGCCTTGAACTTTTAAATCGACGTTATGGTCGCACTGATTATAATATTAATTTGTATATCTCCAAATTACTTAACTTAGAACCGGTAAGAAATTCCTGTTATGTAAAAGGATTACGCAAATTGTATGATGAGATAGAGGTAAACATAAAAAATTTACGCGCACTAAATGTAACCGAAGGATCGTATGGTCATTTATTAAATCCCCTACTCTTAAAATTGTTACCCCAAGATTTAGTTTTGGAATTTCACCGAAAACGAAATAAGGAAAAGAATTGTGAAACTTCGGAAATTATGACTTTTTTGAGAAATGAAGTCGAATCAAGGGAAATTTGTGAAACTGTAAAGAATTCTTCTAAGGTTTGCGAAACTAAACGCACCTCTTTTCAAAGTTATCAAACGGGACAAACGTATCATAAAAATTATTCGAAACCTAAACATTTTTCACCGCTGCAACATTACTTGCACCAGTAAAAAATACATGCATATTTTGCGAATTAAACCACGAATCTATAAATTGTAGAAAATTTGACGTAGAACAAAAAATTAGTAAACTTAAGTCTGAAGGACGATGCTGGGCGTGTTTCAAGCCCAAACATACTAGCGGAAGCTGTCTATTAGGTATTTCATGTGAAATATGTTTTCAAAATTTCACCATAAATCAGTTTGTAGGAAAAATGGTAAACTTTTTAATGGTCCGGTAGAGCGTAGTAAGGAAAATTGTAATAATTCGCGTAGCTTAAATTCTAATGAAACCGAAAATGAAAGGACAAGCTCTACTTCTGAAGTTATAAGTTCTGTTTCTCAATGTAATCTTAATACGAACTGTTCTAAAAATGTTTATTTGCAAACTTGCACTGTCGTAGCTAAATCGGAAAATAAATCTTGCTTATCAAGATTAATGTTTGATAGTGGAAGTTCACGCTCTTTTATAAGTGAAAAATTAGCGAATAAATTTAATTTAAAAACTATTCGGAATGAAGTTTTGTCAGTCTATTCTTCGGAATGAAAAGCCCAACAGATAAAGTTTATCGAGTTGTTGAATTAACACTCGAAAGTACAAATTCTTTACGAAAAAATCAGGAATTATTTGAGTCTAGGACTATTACAGGTGCTACCGTTAAATACCCAGACGAAAAAATAAAAGACTTAATGCTGAAAAGGAATTTGCGGTTAGCTGATGATTCCGCTAGCTCAAATAATATAGATATTCTTTTAGGGGCACATGTTTGCTGGGAACTAATTTATCAGGAAAAGATTCCTATTAATAAACATTTATCAGCTTTGAATAGTGCTTTCGGTTGGTTAATTACTGGAGCGGACAAAAACGAAAGTAGTTGTTCTGAGAACATGATTATTGTGAATAATGCGATTTCAAATGATTTGCGAATGTTCTGGGAAATTGAAGAATTTCCGAATGAGACTAAAAATTTATCGAAAAGGAAAATCAATTAATCAAAAATTTTGAAGATTCTTTAAAATTTAACGGAGAGCGCTATGTTTGTAAATTAATGTGGAAAGATAATGTGGGACCACCCCCCGAATTGGACTCTAATTATGAGGTGGCGAGCAGACGCTTTAATTCATTAAAAATTAAATTGGATAAAAATCTTGAAATTTCTGACCAATATAAAGAAATTGTATCGGATCAATTGGAATGTAATATTGTGGAAAAATGTATTGATGAGGATTTAAATTCAGGTTATTATATGCCGCACAGGGCAGTTATAAGACAGCATAAAGAGACTACTCGCGTTCGTATGGTTTATGATTGCAGCTCTAATGCAAATGACAATAAAAATTCTTTGAATGATTCACTTGAATCTGGAGTTAACCTTTATCCAAATTTATTAGATGTAATACTTAAATTTCGGGAAAATCAAGTTGCGTTTTGCGGAGATCTAGAAAAAGCTTTCCTTATGATAGAAATTGCGGAAGAGGATAGAAAGTATCTAAAATTTTTGTGGTTTTCGGACGACCCGAATTATTCGGTACAAACACTTCAACTTAATCGTTTACCATTCGGATTAACGACGTCTCCGTTCGCGCTAGCTTGTGTTTTGAAATTTCACATTAGGAAATTTAAAGATGATTATCCTGATTGTTATGAAATGTTAAATTCTCTGTATGTCGAGGATTTGTACGATGGAGCTAAAAATGCTCAGGATGCCTATAAGTTAACATCTTTGGCAATAGAAATATTACGCGCCTGGATTCAAATTGAGAAAATTAAAAACTAACTGTGAGGAACTAAATAAACTTTGGCGTGAAAACGGGTATGAGGAAAATATGGATTTTGGACTTGGAGAAGGGTTCTTGGGATTAAAGTGGGATCATATTAAGGATGAAATTAAGTTAGATTTAAAGGATGTTAGGGATCCCCTGGAATTTGGAATCACCAAGCGACATGTGCTAAGCATGATTTCTAAAATATTGATCCTTGGACTAATTAGTCCTTTTGTAATAAGAGTAAAAATTCTCATGCAAGAAATGTGGCAAAGAGGTCTAAAATGGGACGAAAACTTGCCAAACGACTTAGAAAAGGAGTGGGGAACATGGTGTTCTGAACTTGTTGAACTGGAAAATTTCAATATTCAACGTAAACTTTTTTCAACAGAAGACGTTAGTGAAGTTTCTCTACACATTTTGTGGACGCTAGCCCTAAGGCTTATGGGGCTGTGGCTTAACTCCGATACTTTACAACTGAAGGAAAAATTAAAATTAGTTTTGTGATTTCGAAAAGTAAAGTTGCTCCTCTAAAAACTTTAACTTTAGCAAGATTAGAGTTGATGGCAGCACTCGTAGGTGCTCGTCTAGGTAAATATTTCAGAACATCTTTCCAGCCTTCACTCAAAAAATATTTTTTTGGAGTGACTCCAAAATAGTGCTGCACTGGGTGAAAGGTTCGTCTAAAGTTTGGAAACTTTTTGTGGCAAATCGGGTGGCTCAGGTACAAGCACTCTCTCTACCTGAGTGTTGGAATTTTTGCAGTGGATCGGAAAATCCTGCTGACCTTACTACTAGAGGAGAATCTGCAAAAATGATCCTTTCGAGTTCTTTGTGGTGGACAGGCCCTCCTTGGTTGTCTCAACTGGTTCACCTGTGGCCTGGTGAAAGCTCCTCCAACCGACCTGATGACAATTGTAACGAAGAGCTAATTTCGAAGGAGCTTCGAACTGTAGCAGTGAATACTGTAGCCTTGACTGAACCAATTCTAGATTTGACAAAATATAGTTTTTTAAAATGTCTGAGAATTTTTGCATGGATAAAACGATTTGCAGCTAGAGCGAGAAAAGTAACATCTGAAAGCGGTCCTCTTTCTGCTCGAGAACTCGAAGAAGCCGAACAGTATTTTATCCGGAAAATCCAAAGTGAACATTTTTCAAAGGAAATTAAATCTCTGAAATCTAAAAAACCTATTTCCTCAGACTCTAACATTTTTTCCTTGGCCCCATTCCTGGATGAAAATAATGTGATTAGAATAAAGGGAAGAATGAACGAGGCAGAATTTACTTTAGGTGAAAAACACCCTATTCTACTACCAAGAGATTCCTGATTGACTGAATTAATAGTGTTACATGTTCACAATAAAATGCTTCATGCTGGGGTTGCTGCGACACTATCAAAAATACGTCAAAATTTCTGGATAATTAAAGGAAGGCAGTTAGTAAAAAAGGTCATCCATAACTGTCTAATCTGTAGAAGATATTCTGCGAAACCTACAAGTCAACTTACCGGACAGATTCCAAAAGATAGATTAAATGAAACTCCCGACTTTTATACTACTGGAATTGACTTTACTGGTCCTGTTTATGTGAAGGAAGGAAAAGACGTCTTGAAAAGTTACATTGCTCTCTTCACGTGTGCTGTAACACGAGCAGTACATCTTGAGCTTGTCTCTGACTTGTCAACAAGTAAGTTTATATTAGCTCTAAGACGTTTCTTGTCAAGGCGAGGAAACTGTCGCATAATTTATTCCGATAATGACAAAACTTTTAAGTGCGCTAATAAAGATTTCGATTATTTTGATAAAATTGTTAAAGATAAAAGTCTTCAAGACTTCATTTCTTCGGAAAGAATTTCATGGAAATTTATCGTAGAACTCGCCCCATGGTGGGGAGGTTTTTACGAGAGATTGATGAGAACAATTAAAGAGCCTTTGAGAAAAATCCTCGGACGATCTCAATTAACCTTTGAAGAACTAACAACAATTTTGGCTGAGATCGAAAATGTTCTCAATCAGAGACCCTTAACCTACATCTATAACGACGCCAATGAGCCTGAACCTCTGGCACCAGCTCATTTTTTGTTGGTGGGACACAACATAAAATATCCTTTCAATTTTGCTGAACTTTTCAATACTAATTCGTCCAGAGTTTCTTTGGTTAAACGCAAGATATACCAAACAAAGCTCCTACGGCAGCTTTGGACAAAGTGGAAAACACAATATTTGCTGAATTTAAAGAATTTCCATGTGTTCAACACTTCAACCTCTAAAGAAAATTTCAAGGAAGGCGAGGTTGTACTCATTGAGGGTACAAACAAATCAAAGTTTTTATGGGACCTAGGTCGCATTACCGAGGTCTTTCAGGGTCGTGATGGACTCGTTAGGTCATGCAAAGTAAAAACTAAAAACACTGAACTTAAAGACCTATTCAACTTTTGTATCCTCTGGAACTGCCGAACTGAAAAAAAAAACTTTTTACTATTTTAATTTCTTTCTATTTCTTTTTTAATACTAGATTATCTATTATAATTGCTAATTTACTTTTAATTTGAACTCTTAGTTTGAATTCTCATAATATTTGTTTTCATTGTTCTCAATGAATGTCCTATAATTTTATGTTTTTTTTGCGATAATTTAGCAAATTATCAGGTGGGGAGTGTTTGGAAATTTGTGTTAATTTTTCTCCCCTAGATGGCACTGCATGTCAATGTAAGTTTAATATTTACTATTCTTTGGCTACTCTCTCTCTCGTGGCAGGCAACAGGAAAGTATGAGCATATGTAAGCTCATCTTTAATAATTGTTTGAATACCAATGTATATATGTAAAATAAATAATGTAGACTTTAGAAGATAGATGTTTTCTTAATGGACACCTGCTGTGCTTGAAAAAAAAAATGGCTCAACGGATTCTTCAGCGTTTGGATGCTGAATGGAAATAAGAATTTTTCTTCGGATTTATTGAAGCTGTTCTTACTATTACGGATACCTTAATTAAAGGTAAGGTCTTTTATAATATTTGAAAATGGATAAGATTGCAAAAATCATAGAAAAAAGGAGCACAGTAAGAGCTAATTAACGAAATTGATAAAAAATTCAAACTTTGAATTATGAAGAAGAAACTGTTGAAAATCTAACAGAATAGATTTTAGAAGATAGATGTTTTCTTGATGCACCTTCTTCACTCAACCACGAATGTAATAACGATTAAGCAAAAATCAGTAAGGATAGTCTTGAGGTCGATCCATCAAAAAAACACAGGTTAACAACACGACCAAGCTTTATTCGGGATTTGGAACCATTGCGTGGAAGATTATGACGCCATGCACAACACCATGTGGGCAGTATATTCTGTATTATATCTTACTACTGAGAAATTTCCCTATCGTATAGAAAAATCCCAAAATTCCTTTTCTTTAAAAGGTTTGGTTTGCTTTGGAGCTCTACGGTCAACTTTTAGCTACAAGAGGGCTAATTAGACCGGGACCTACACTTTAAATCCGATTCCGATCGGCTACAAACGTCCATGCCAAAATTGGGAATCGAAACCTCGGGATCTAAACCGAATGCCAGCGCCCTAGTTCTTTCAGTTAAAAAAAAAAACTACAGCTTTCGATATTCACACTGGGATACTATTATTACTCATGATTACAATTGATTTATTTATATATATATATATAATATATATATATATATATATATATATATATATATATATATATATATATATATATATATATATATATATATATGTGTGTGTGTGTGTGTGTGTGTGATAATAACGGCCCACTATTATATAAAGCGTATTTAAAATTACCCTGTTAATAAAGCACGACCCCTTTTTCCAAAATTGGTACCTAAAAGTAAAATAAGATAAATTATTTATCCCTGCAGATCATTATACAGGCATGTGAAGTAGCTGAACTCAATAACATCCCCAGATATGAGTGTTAGAAGTTATGAGATTCCGAATGTCAGTATAGTATCAAAAATCTTTAAGAGCCCTCGAACCACTCTGAATTTATAGGTTCTGTAACGTCAAAAACCACACTTTGCAAGAATTTTATGGCCACTTATCCTGCACTCAGGTCAAGAGGTCGCGGTTCTAACAAGCGCGGGATCTAGCAGTAAAGTCCCCGATAAACTTAAGTGGACACGTGAACTCCACGAATCTAAAGTCGCCCAATTAAAATATTAAGAAGTAGTTAGGCCCTCTGGCGTCAATATCGCAAAGCACTTATTTACGATTTGCGCGAAAAGAAGATTTCTGTCTCTAGGGGTCTAACCTCGTTGCTGTCGGACCTACGGTCCGCTTCTGTCTGTGTAATCCGCGCCCTGTCGGGCCAAGTCATGTGGTCACTGCAGCTAAGGCTTTCTAATCAATAAAGCAAATCCTCGAAGTTGTGTATTTCATCAATGGCTCCAAGAGTGCATGTCTCGCCTAAGGTTCGTAAGTGATTCCCTGGATCTACAATTCGCCCGACTGCATCACATCTTCGTGACGGCTACGCCTCCGATTAGGGCTATGCCTCTCCTCCACAGCGTGAGGTACGGGACATCACACACACACACACATATATATATATATATAAAAGAGCTCGTCTGTTTGTTTGTCCGCTATAGAATCATAGACTGTTTCACCCACTGGGACCAAATTCGGCACAGATAATGTTTAGGACCCGAGAAACTTAAACCAGGAAAAAAGAAATTTGGGGCTCAATTAGTTTTTTAAAATTAAATTTTTAATGATTTTTGCGCCGATAGAGGTGCGTCTACCCCCTGTGGATTCTCCTCAACCAGCTGCGTTAAGAGGGGTGGTTTGAGGATGACGGAGGGGGGGGTAAATTCCAATGAGCGGGAGAAAGAGGGTTGGGAATGACCTTAAACTCAGACGAAGGTCCGCAGGCTCAAAGTTTCTTTCTTTCTTATTGTTTGTGTATCATTTCAGTAGAAACGTGCTAAGCGCATTCTGTCTGGCCAGATGAACATGAAGAGCAGAACATGAAGAGCAGACATGGAGTGCAGTATTTTTTTGATGGAATGCATGAAATATTTTATATCTATATATCTACCCGGGCAACGCCGGGCAATAATGCTAGTATATATATTATATATATATACATATATATATATATATATGTAAAAGCACGGGCGCGGGCCGACGAAGGAAGGCCCGAGTGGTATTTCTTTTAGGTAAAGATGGATGACTTGTCGCCCGGCCGTGCATCACATGTTTAATTTCCTTTCCCGCTTTCATCTCACCCTCGGACACATAAAACACCACAACGTTAATTTAATTACATCTTTATTAGACGGCGAATACGTCTTCTCAGGACCGTTACATTATCAAAAAAGCGTTACATGTACCCTTCATGTGGTTTATATAAACTTTGTCATGTGATCATCATCGCGATTAGGGATTTGCTGTTGTCGATAAGTCACATGTGGTTTATATAATCTGCGCAGAGCTTATCTAAAATATTGGGGACGCCGCGCCTATTTGAAAAGGAAGCCATTTAATATTTTCTCTCGAGGTTATTAGAGTTTAGAATCAAAAGCGAAATTTAGCTCGTACGCCCAAGGGAATTTAGAATAATGTTAGATTTTAAAATGGTATGGGGTTTTTTATGTTATAGAATATCCCCCCGTCCGAGAAGAGGCTGACCAACAATGCCTGCATTGGAGGACAGACTCACCCGACCATGTGAGGAAAATGGGCGTTGACCACAAATTTGGAAAAGTTTGAAAAGGAACATATGTTTTAAGTTAATTTAGTATGATGATCACATGGCAAAGATGGCACATTTCAAAATCTCGTTTAGTGTGAAAGTTTGGTCTATCAATTTATATTCAATAGAATCAAAAATACACAACATATGAAAGTATTAAACACACAATAATAAAATACTCCTAATACCAATAATAACACCTTAATATTCTCTATCAATTGTCATAATTTAATGTTAATGTTCAAATTTCAAACTATTATTCTATCAATTGACACAAATAATCAAAATTCTTTTACCAATAGCCATCTCAGTTTTATTAAGTTAATCATGAAATCGATAAACCAAAATTAATTTTTCTTTTCTTATATCACATTTTGGTATGAATCCTCGCTGTAAAGTTCCAAAATATTCATCATTTGTATTTAATATCTTAAGACATATTTCTCATTATAATATTATTTTTCTACTTATTTTATTCTTCATTATTTCCATTTCGAGATTTTTCTGGGGCGGATGAACCAAATGTAACATACAATGGTTTTTTCAATTATCCAATTGTGGTTTTTTGGCACCCTAAGTCATGTTATAAAGACGTTCCGTTTATGAAAATCGTAACACGAATTTTAACTGTCGACTAACCTCCAGAAATCTCCTTTACTTAAATTCGTAGAACAATTTACGAGGTCTCAACATCAAATGTAATATGTCAAAGTACTTAAATTATAAAATTTTCTTGATGTCTGAAAATTACTATGTTATCCCTGCAGATTTTTTCCAAAACCAAAACCACAGGCATCATGTTTAAATGTAGAGTCGCAAAAATTCTAAGTTAAATGAATCAAAACAAGTTTGGCTCTTTTCATGATCGTGTTTACAAAACTAATGCTGAGCATTCAAATTTATTGCGGAGGCGACCTTCGAAATGTAATACAACGGCGCCCGAAACCGGAAATGATTAGTTATTTTTCTTTTTCTCCGCGACGATTCAGAACTGCGTGCTAAATTAGATACTCGTAACATTACTTTACTCATTTAATATTTCAGTTTAACGTAACCAAGGATCATTAATTATCTTAAAACACTAAAATATTCATTATCAGAAAAAGAACATAGAATATTATAAAATTACACTAAAAACACACTTATAATAAATTTATCACATATAAATCTCAAAAATTTCTTTAAATTCAAATATCTTATAATAGGAAAAAATATACTCTTAAAATTCTATCAAAATACAAATCAACATGAAACATTTTAAAATCAAAAACAAAATACACGTTTTAAACCAATGATTCCTACTTTCGTTTTACTTTTTATCGATTTATTTTTTATCATCAGTACTTAATTAAATCAATAATTTGAAAATACTTTCACCGAAACACATTTATAATAAATTTTATCAATATCTATTAATATTAAAATTTTCACCCTTAACAATAATTCGTAAATTTTAGCTTACCAATTGAAGTGGTTATTCACACTCTTTACCATTATCCTTATTAATTTTCACCATTAGTATTTCCAAATTAATTATACACATTTTCATATATTTAACATCTGCAGCTCGGTTCTGAATTTATCTTGGTGAAGTTCTTAGCTTAGCTAGTCCCAAGGTGACAGTTTTTATTTCGAAATAGTCCTAGAACTCAGTATCCCAATTGGAGATGACACTAGATGACAGTCTCTCATAAAAGTGAATTTCCAGTCAATTAAATTCAAAACTTCGCACGTTGTATTCAACAGACTATTCCACTGCACACAGCATGTTTTCGCAGAATTTCTCGGGATATTTTTATCCCCAGGTCAACGATTAGTGAAAATCGACGTTTCACATAATCTGAAAATATTTTTTCACGAAATCTCTGCCACGAAACTTCGGAAGTTCACATGATTCGACGACTGAAAAATATTCATATTGCAGTACACAAAACTAACACTGGTGGTCGACAACTCGTCGTTGAAAGTCATTAATAGTAGGTAATCCACACTCCGATGTCAGGGACATCATCTTGGCTTAATTTAATCCGGAAATGAAACTCCTTTTTGACACAAAAATTTAAATTTCAGATTCAATCAAAGTTCACTTCGTGGGAATCCACGGGATTTGTACGCGACACACTCAGCCCAATATTGTATTCCAGTAAAGTTATCAATGTCACATGGTAAGATAGGGGAGTTTTTTCTCCGTTGAAAAGTATTGATGGCGGCTCAACTCACTGTCTGTATCCGAGGGGAGGTATTCCTACCGACTTTTGTAAAAGCACGGGCGCGGGCCGACGAAGGAAGGCCCGAGTGGTATTTCTTTTTAGGTAAAGATGGATGACTTGTCGCCCGGCCGTGCATCACATGTTTAATTTCCTTTCCCGCTTTCATCTCACCCTCGGACACATAAAACACCACAACGTTAATTTAATTACATCTTTATTAGACGGCGAATACGTCTTCTCAGGACCGTTACATTATCAAAAAAGCGTTACATGTACCCTTCATGTGGTTTATATAAACTTTGTCATGTGATCATCATCGCGATTAGGGATTTGCTGTTGTCGATAAGTCACATGTGGTTTTATATAATCTGCGCAGAGCTTATCTAAAATATTGGGGACGCCGCGCCTATTTGAAAAGGAAGCCATTTAATATTTTCTCTCGAGGTTATTAGAGTTTAGAATCAAAAGCGAAATTTAGCTCGTACGCCCAAGGGAATTTAGAATAATGTTAGATTTTAAAATGGTATGGGGTTTTTTATGTTATATATATATATTATATATATATATATATATATATATATATATATATATATATATTATATATATATTTATATATATATATATATATATATATATATATATATATATATATATATATATGTATATATATGTATATATAATGGTACCGGGACTTTAACGTGGTGTAGACGAAACCAAACTGGTAATACTTCTAATAGACCAGTATAGGGGATGGGTTCACACATATAAACTTGAGGGAAGAACATGAACACGTTGAACAGTTGAATTATTTTATTCCATGGAATTAAACTTGAAAACGGCGACATGGAAGAGATGTACACAACAATATGAATTGCCACAAACTGAAACTGACGACATGGTTGCATGCAGCAAGCCGCCGAACTCAGCCAGGGCATGAGTATCGAACACGATTACATCCTAATATAGTTGGTAGCAGTACCCGGACAGCAGAGCAATGAAGTAATGAATCAGACTAGCGCGTCTTTCCCGACGGGGCACCCAATGCGTGGAAAAGTCCATTTGAATTTCGAGGTGGGATAGGTTAGGTTGAAGGGTGGCTCCATCTATTCGCTATTCTACGATTCTCTTGCCTGTTACAAGTTATTCGCTTCTCTTGTGTATCAAGTTAGGTTCCCTTTTCTTGTCTGTTTCAAGTTAGTTCTGTGACAAAATGTCTGAAATTCTTTCAACAAAACGGCCCTTATCAGGGACAAACAGTTCTTCTGAAGTTCTTTCAACAAAACGGCCCTTATCAGGGACAAACAATTCTTCTGAAATTGTTTTAGAAAATATTTTTTTTAAATATTTTTTAAATACGTATGCTGTTGCAGTTATTAATGTTTGAACGGTTTGTTTATTTATTATACTGCTCATTAAGTGTAGAAATTAATTTAATGGGTTTTTATTTTGTTGTTTAAAGATTTAGAGCATTTTGAAACATAACTTTAAAGTTCTGTATTCAGCATATTTATTTCTTGTGTTATGATCATGCAAGTCTTTTTGCATAGACTACTGCACATTGCTTATTTTTATTTATTTAGTAATTTTATTTTATAAAAATTACAAAAAATTACTTACCTGAAAAGATTGCATTTATCATTTGTATTGTATATAACAATACTAATGAACTTCTAATATTCAATAACCTCAAAAGCCAGTATCTTTCGAAGCTGTGGATATAATTGAAGGATGCTAAGTGCATTTTTACAATTACCAAAGAGAGCAAAATGAAACACTGTAAATTCTGTAACTTTTTTGGGTAATAGAGATAAATATTTTATGTTTCTTGGGATTCCATGAGATCTAATTCTATGAAAAGTTGAGTACATATTACACTAGATAACCTAAAATAACATTTTTGGGTTAATGTTGTTGATAAAATTCACTGATTATTCATTTATTATTCGTAATCATTTATGTGTTTTATGACAGGTGAAAAAATTGTATCTGCTCACTTGTCAGGATTTTGTGAATTAAATTGTTGATGATAATAAAAACAACGCCTTATGAAAAAAAATTTATTTATATTTAACAAGATTATCATTAGGAAAACATAAATATTTTTAGAAAAAACAACTTCGTATAAATGTATTTATTGTACATTAGGTATACATATTTAATAAATAATCAACTGAACAATTGTAGTTTGCACATAAATATTAATTATCCCTTTATGTAAATATGAAATAAACTGTACCTAATACAATTATATTAATATTACAGAAAATCTATTTAATAAAGTTTTATTGAATAAAAAAATAGAATATTATTTAATGTTCTAAAAATTAACAGTATTAACAGCTACCTTGATTTTAATACTAACTTTTTGTATCCAAATCAAATAACAAAACTGAATAGGTATTTAAATATAAACGCATTACATTAATTATTACGCATTATTGTTAAAATGTACATGGCATTTGTAAAAATATTCATTAATCTTTAAAAAAGTTGTTACACTTAAATTTTTGGTTTCGTTACTTATTTGTTTATTTCTTTATTTATTTTTAATCTTAAAATAATTGCTCACGATAGACGGTCAATCACCACAGAATTGGTCTATTAGTTTCTATTTTTTTATGAATACAAAATAGCTTAATAACTATCAATAAATAAAACAATGAAAAATAATGACAGTAAGTACTAAAAAGATTGGTAGTTAATTTCTAATGATAATTGCCAAATTTCGAAGCCTTTTATGAGCAAAATTGAGCTTTCGTGTTTAAAAATAAAAGTTGATGACTTTTTCGCCATCTAACCAAGAACGGCGATCGGATATTTTTAACCAGACTAGAAAAATATTCTCTCGCACGGGACAGAAGTTTCGAGGGCACAAAGCTTCTTTTTGGGCAATTGGCTAAGAGACG
Organism: Dolomedes plantarius; assembly: GCA_907164885.2. Lineage (NCBI taxonomy): Eukaryota > Metazoa > Arthropoda > Arachnida > Araneae > Dolomedidae > Dolomedes > Dolomedes plantarius. The sequence goes on from OU015490.1 coordinate 42,507,353, forward strand.
GGTAATTAAATTTTTGTTCCGCCCACCATTTCATAGCAGACTACGCACTAGGCGAAGAGATAACAGGTACGGGGTATAGACCTCGGTAAATGAGTATGGAGGGGAGAGAGGATGGCGGGACCACGGAAATGAAACTGGAAGATGAAGTTAGAGTAACAGGTATTTTTTTGGATCTGGATCGGTTGTACCTGTTACTGAAAAATACTCGTTTTTGGCATATCTAGTTCTCACGTTACGTATGCCACGAGTATGAGAATAGTGCCGTATAGTATGTTGGTGATTTTCATACATACTTGCGCCGACGGTAGTTCCGCCGGTGATTTAAAACATGTAGTTATTTGAATAACCATTTACATTACATAACGTATTGAAATATTATATAGTTTGTTTCCATAAAAACATTCTCGTACCAAGAT
>OU015490.1:42513268-42540768 GCA_907164885.2 Dolomedes plantarius
ACCCCTAAAAATTTACATTTTCAAAACAAAATTCTTAATATGCATCTAGGGATTAATAGCAACCACCACTGAAATTTTCAGCATCTTATGCCTTATGATTCCAGAAATATAGTTTTTTTTCAGGGGGGATTAAGCCCCTGTTAACCCTCTTAAAAGTTGTGTTTTTAAAACAGATTTCTCATTGTGTACCTAGGACTTATGAGAAATCTCCATTCAAAATTTCAGCTTCCTAGTCTTTATGGTTCTAGAGATACAGGGTGTCTGTTTTGGTGGGGGATTTAGCCCCTATTAACCCCTTTAAAATTCGAGTTTTTTTAAAAGATTTTTTAGCGCGTACTTAGGACCTAAGAGGAACCACCATACAAAATTTCAGCTTCCTAGAACTTACGGTCTCTGAGAGATAAAGTCATGAGTCAATCAGTCACTCAGTCGTATTTGCCTTTTATATATAGAGATTATTGAGCATTGAATCAGAAAAATGTGTACATTTTGCTGTTTGCGTGCTTCATATATCTGTTTGCGTCTTTTGATTGTTTCTAACTTGTTTTGGAGAATAGATTTTATTTATCTCGTCCATTTGTTTATTTCTCCTAATGTGAATTTCAGAACAAAACACAACCCAAGTTCTTTATGGTTAATTCAGCGAAATTTTGGTGCGTTTATTTCCAATATTAATCTTTAAGATCTGATTTCTTAGAAACACACATTTATTGTGTAGCAATATTGCTAGAACCATGAATCGAATGGTGTTGTGTTCCCTTCTTCAGTTTCCTAGAGGTGATATAAAATGATTAATTTCCCGTCACAGTGCAGTGGTACCTCGGAGTTCGTCATTAGTTGGTTCCAGATGGCAAGACGAATACCGAATGCATTTTCCCACAAGAAGTAACGTAAATTGAATTAATTCGTTCCTGAATACCATAAATTTCATATTTTACTAGGCAATTTATAAATTGATGGAATTCTTTTATTTATACAAAATCGATAAACTTGACAGACAATTTAAAACAATAATTGCGTAAAATAAAATACAATTTATCTTCACTCTACCTGTATTGAAAGGAGCTGAGTGATAGTAATGAAGTAGAGGAGGAAAAGGAGTTATTGCATGGAAGGAGTCTTCTTCCAATGAAACACCAGGCGTTTGTGTTATGGCGGCATTACTCTCCTCTTGCGTTGGACATTGAATTGTGTTCAGCCGGAAAGAAAATCAGATCTTCTAAGGACTCAGGCGCAACAAAACACTGCGTTGAAGTCGTTTTCAAGCAAACTTTATTTTGGACATCCTAATACATTGCCTAGACTTCCTTACCAGTGAAAAGTGGGCATCAGAAAAATCAAATTTGGCGGTTGTCATCAGTCATGAAGCAGGGATCGCTATAAAAGCATGTCTCCAGAAAAACGCCAACAAAAATAAAGCTTGCCAAGACAAGGTGGCCAACACTCATACCCCTAGTAACTGATACATTTTTTTTACTAATCCCGGATTGTCTAGCAAGGCTAGACAATCTCCATGAAACCAAAAATATCTAAAAAGTCTAAACAGTAGAGGGTCCAGAAGGACCTCGTTCTTTGTAAAACCCAAACAAGCCAAATGATGGGCAGGGGAGGCCATGTCGGCAGAACACCAGTGGCAAACTGAGGCATAATGATCGGAAATGCTGGCCTCGCAAAGATATCAGCCAGTCCTCCAAAGTCGATTGTATCCCGGTCACCACACAATGCGACAAAGACTCTTAAAAACAATGCGACAAGAGTCTTTGTCGCATTGTGTGGTGACGAATTGTGTGGTGACGAATTGTGTGGTGGGAATCGAGGACTACGTGCAGGAAGAGGGACCGCAAAGGCATTTACAAATATTCATACAGCAAACAAAAACGTCACAACATTTGCACAGGGATTCTTTCTCTTTTCTGTCTCTCAACACTACCAATCCCAGTTGTAGACTTAGATTTAGACAGTTTCACTACGAAAGTACCAAGAGAAACTTGCTTCTCCCAAGGATTCAAAATGTTTCTGAAGTGAGACATTGTTTGATCTACAGTAGAGTCCCGGTAATCCGAAATGATTCGGACCAGACATTTTTCGGATTAACGAATTTTTCGGATTATGAGAAATAATTCTTAAAGTATACTTAAATTACATAACAGCATGTGATTACAAAAATATTACGTATTTCGTGTGATTACACAGTTTATTTTATAGGGTCTGTCTAAACATTACCAAATCTCGGGACTCAATGGGTAATATGAGAGCGGAATACTGCCTAGTACAGTACAGTAGAGTTTAAGTGGTTCGTACGACGAGCAGTAGACGAGCAGTAGACGATTAGTAGATTGTTGAATTGGATTTGAAAGACCCTATCAATGTCTCAGACGAGAGTGAAGGTGAAGCAGACGTTGACAGCGAGCAGAGGGTATACCACCCAGACGCCGAGGCTGCATTTGATATAGCGCTACGTAATTTGGCGTAATTTTGCTTCAAGGGTGGGGTATTCTTCTCTTCGACAAAAACATTTAACAGATTTTTTCAAACCAATGTAGTTCAGTAATAATTAGTTCAGTACATTGTCTAACTTTGAATTTTCTTGTAATTTTCAGAAATATACTTTATATTACTAAGCATAACTGCGGTTTTATTGTGACCCTAGTTCTTTTTGACTTTCGATTTCGAATTAAGCGGACTTTCGGATTACCGAAATTCGGATTATCCGAAGTTCGGATTAGCTTTATCAGGGTAATACTTTTGAACAAAATTTTCAAATTCAACCCATTTTGAACACATTTCAGCATGTGTGACGAGTACCGAATCAGACAAGTATCGAGATATAACTGTACTTTATTTCTCCTGAAAAAAAAGCAGAATTATTTATAAGCAGCAGTTATACAATTCTTAAACGAAAGTAGACAAATAAGTGTTCTTTGAGTGCGAGAAATAATTTAATACGATAAGAAATTGATTTGTTAATATCACCTAAAGAATACCGAACAAGAAATAATAACAGCATTGTATTTATCCATGACGCCAGAAATATTATTACGAAACAAATGGGTGTTTCTGATTTGCGTGATATTAAAGATAAATCTTATTGCAAATAAACGCACCCAACCTTTGCAAATTTCAGTCTAGAAACTTGCGCCTATAATCTGAAGTTTCACTTAAGAGAAACAAATGAAATATGGACAGTATAGAAAATAACATTTCGCGTTATAATCTATATATATAAAACAGTTCCGTAACTGACTCATTCATTCATTCATTCATTCATTCATTCACTGACTGACTGACATACAACGCACAGACCAAACCGCTGGACCTCAAGGGCTGAAATTTTGCATGGCGATTCTTCTTATAGTGTAGGGGTGCACTAAGAGAGATTTTTGAAAAATTCTTCTTAGATTTCTTTAAATTAAATTTTTAAGCTGTTTTTTTTTTACTTTTTTTAAGTTTGCATTTAAAATAATAATTTGAGGGTTATAAAATTTATATCACGAGAAAGATCCTAAAAATTCCTTTGAAATGAAATCTTTTTCGAATCTTTACCTTCATTTCCTGATTTTTGGTGAATTTTTAAAGATTAATTTTTAGAATTTAATTTATTAAATGCTGATCACGTGACTTCTTTTTCTGGTACTTTAAATAAATTTATCGTCACGTGCATAAAAACTAAATAGACAAAAAATAATTTTTTTTTCTTGCTAATGCGGCAGACGATTGGACATTATCCAATAAAATATTAAAATACAGTAAAAGAAATGTTCTAGAAACTGTACTATATTAACTGTACTATATTCTTTAGTATTCTTTATATTAGATTTAATTTGAATATCTTCTTCTACATTATTTTGTCTATAAAAATATCCCTTACGAATTTTTATAAATATATATATATATTTTACATCAATTATATACATTGATCGTCGTATTTATTATATATATATTGGCATTAATTGCATACATTCACCGATGTTTTTACTTTGAATGTACTCCGTAGCGAAGTGCGGGTTTTCAGCTAGTCTATATATATAAAACAGTTCCGTAACTGACTCACTGAATGACTAACATACAACGCACAGACCAGACCGCTGGACCTAAAGGGCTGAAATTTTGCATGGCGATTCTTCTGATGGTGTAGGGGTGCACTAAGAAGGATTTTTGAAAAATATTTCTTAGATTTTTTTAAAATTAAATTTTTAAGCTGTTTTAGTAAAGGATTTTAAGTTTGCTTTTAAAATAATAATTTGAGGGTTATCAAATTTATATCAAGAGAAAGATCCCTAAAAATTCCTTTAAAATGAGATCTTTTTCGAATCTTTACCTCCATTGTCTGATTTTTGGTGAATTTTTAAAGATTCATTTTTAGAATTTAATTTATTAAATGCTGATCACGTGATTTCTTATTATGGTGCTTTAAATAAATTAATCGTCACGTCGTAACAACGAAATAGACAAAAAAATATTTTTATTTTCTTGCTAATGTGGCAGACGATTGGACATTATCTAAAAAATATTAAAATACAGTAAAAGTACATTAAAATACAGTAATGTTCCTCAAACTGTACTATATTCTTTAGTATGCCCTATTAGATTTAATTTGAATATTTTCTTCTACATTATTTTGTCTATAAAATATCCCTTACGATTTTTTTATAAATGTATTTTTCTACATTAGTTGTATACATTTATCGTCGTTTTTATTACATATATATATATATATATATATTGTCATTAATTGCATACATTGATCGTTGTATTTAATTTGAATGTAATCCGTAGGGAAGTGCGGGTTTTCAGCTAGTTTTATATATTAAGCAGGGATCGCTAGAAAAGTGTGTCTTCAGAAAAACGCCAACAAAAATAAAGCTTGCCAAGACAAGGTGGCCAACACTCATACCCCTAGTAACTGAGAAATAATTAGGTTATAATTTAGATTAGGTTATAATTTCACAATTTTATATTCGAGTTATAATTTTCGAGTTAATTTTATAGTTCCTTATTAACATTTATGTTTTAAAAATCGCCCCACGTAAAGTTATTTAATCTTGGTTTACTAGTGAAATTTCAAAAATAAAAATACTGAAACATTTAACTTTATAAAGAACTCAAACTAGAATAATATTGTTTCATATTCGTTCATATGGAGTGTGTGCGATGAGAAATCTCTAAAACTAAAAATAAAACTTCATGAACACCTATGAAAAAACTTTTTCATAATGTTTCTTAGTATAGAAAAAAATTATGGACGCAAATTTCCCCGAGACGATTTCTAAAATTTCTCTTGTTACCATTTATTTTTCAATCTTGAAATGATAGTTATTCATATGCAAATTTACGTTAGAAGATTTTTTTCAAACTATCTTGGAATACGATATTAAAAAGAGTTTGGGTAAATTTCAGTTAGAATATTATTGTTAGAAATTTTCCGAATAGTCTTGAATTCTTAAATAAAATATGCCAGCTCTGACAGAATGAATAAATATTTTCTGACAATACATTTAAACGTTTATGTACCTAAAGTTTCTAGGCACAAGAAAAATACATATGTATATATATATATATATATATATATATATATATATATATATATATATATATATATACATTTTATTGTAGCTTTCTTCGTGACAATTTTGAATTTTGCTTTATTACCGTTTATATTCCTGAAAAAATTTACTGAATTTTATTTTGTACATATATATATATATATATATATATACACATATGGTGCCAGGTATAAAGGGCTTAAGTCAAGAAAAGTGATTTTTAGATGTTTGTTAGCATTGATAAAGAAAATATTTTGACTTGTATAAATGGCAAAAGTATAAGTCTATAAATTTTGTATACAAAAGTACATTTCTTTGTACAAAAGACTCAAGTCGAAATTTTTCTTCAGTGTTTAGTATAAAATCCATTCACTTGGTATATTTAAATCACTGTTTTTGACTCAAGTCCTTTATAACGGACGCACACACACACACATAATATATATATATATATATACAGAGGCTGTTCACACATTTTTTAGACGATGTATATTGTACTCACAAAACTAAATTACATAAAATTCTTGTGTTTTAAATGTTCTATTTGACATACCTTATTCTGAACTATCTTTCGACACCGCAATTTCCAGGATAATAATGCCTTTTGAAGTGTCAGAAGAGGTATTCTATCCCATTCCTCTTGAACAGCTTTCCAGAGTCCTGTAAGGGTTTTGGGACGACGTTTGGATAATGCAGATTTTAAAAGTCCGAAAGCACAAAAATCCATAGGTGATACATCGGGAGATTTAGTAGGGATATAAGTGAAGAGTATGGCCTTGATACCAGTTTTTTGTTCCATTTCTTTTAGGAAATTTACAGTGGATTTTGATGTGCGACTGCTACCTTTGTCCTGATGGAGTCTCACAGATTGATGGCACTGTGGGTAAAGCGATGGTATTTCATTCAGAAAAATTGGTGATAAAATATGTTCCTGATAGTATTTGGAGTTAATCTTGACATTTTTTTCCACTCTCTTTATTTTTAACTTGCCATTATAAGAAAAACCAGCAACAATCATGAATTCCTTAGAAAAACTTTCTTTCGATTCTTTGAACCATGAACTTAAATTTTTTTTAACTTTATTTTTTTCTCCCCTTTTATGATAATAAATGGCTTTTTTTTGTTGCAATCATTTAAATACACCCATGATTCATCTATTGTGACAATTGTTTTCCATTTTTCTTTGGATAAGTGTTTCTTATATAGAATTCTGCAGCGTGTCCTGCATTCAGCGATATGATTTGGAAGAAGACGATGCACATTGCGTTTTTTCGCTTTCTTAAGATTTAAATCAACGTTTATCATTTTTTTACAGTGCACACCGAGCATTTTAATGATTTTGCAACTGTCCTTTGACTAGGGGGATTTTCTTTTAACATTAAACAACGTACCTTTGCAATAGTCGAAGATGTCCGATTTTTCCTTGGATACTTGTTTAGAATTTTTGTCCCACTTGAGGCTTTAACTTGACGTTTTTTTCCTTTCATGTTGACGATATTACCTATCGACGCTTTAGATATCACAAAATCATGACTCTAACATCGTTTTTGGATAACGGAGTATACATATTTCTCTTCGGAAAGAGCATAAATGTAGCCTTCGAACCACTGCTTTGTTAAAAACGCCATTTTGAATAAAACAAAACTTTCAAGCCGCAGACGATAATTTTGACTTTTAAAAACATAGTACAATTGCAATTATTTCTTTTGCAGCAAACGATTTTTTATTACCGCTTACCAAAATCGTCTAAAAATGTGCGAACAGCCTCTGTATATATATATATATATATATATATATATATATGCAAGATTCTACAAGAAGTTTAGTATTGACACAAAAATGTACGTGAGATCTCAGTACGCCTGATGCAACTATATCTCCTAACATTTGAAATTTTATTTTTGAACTCTCAAAACTATGGGCATAGATTTTCATTTCACCCCATACGTAAAATTAAAACTGTAAATACATGATTGTTTCTGGAGTTGTAATACAAGTTTTAACTCACATGTTTGACTTCTGAGAATTGAAGAAAACATTTTTCAAACTTTTACGTAACTTCTAGTTGAAAATGCAGACAGATACTCTTGGATCAGACAATTTTGAAAATGCATATTTCATGTTCATACTTTGAAAAGTTATTGCTTAAAGTTTCTCAGAATCCGAAAGAATATATACCCAGATAATTTTTCCCACGCAATTCTTGCTTCATTTAGAAGAAAAAAAAATTCTTCGCTTAATGTAAATTCTGAGAATTGTATATTTCTGTAAATAAAATATATGAATATATGTCTATATTTTATAGTTAAAACAAACGTAAAGTAGCATGTTATTCAAATAATTATAAAACTTGGATTAAAACCTTAATTAAGTTATATAAATTTTTATATTTTAACTAAATCTGCGACGGCTATGAATAAAACAATTTAATTTAAACTAAATAATTTCACAATAGAATAGTTTTTATTTTATTATGCGATGCTAAATTCTGTTATAAAATTATAGTGAAAAAATTTTAATTTTGAATATTTTATCTGGATCCGGAAAATATGAAATTTATATTTCATACACCTATGTTTAAACACTGTAGAATAATGATCTTTGTAACCCGAAAAAACACTCAAGAATTTCGTAGTTTTTGAACGCTGTAGTTTACATTTTCGTAAATCTAAATTAACTTCAAAATATTTTGTTTACAAAATGCATCACTTATAGCAAGGAAAAACGTTAAAAAAAAATCTCAAATGTTATTAAAACGAGTACATGACTTAAAATTTTAACTAGAGTCAAGTATTACATGATTTCATTTCTCAAAATTTTAATTAATGTGTAATTAAATTTCAAACTTTGCTTCCTATAATGTGTTTCAACATTTCGTAATGTAATGAGCGCCTGAATATTTTGAGATAATTAATGCCTACGTTTAGTTGGAAAACTGAAAAACATAGGTAATCTAAAAATGACTTCATAATACTTAAAAACATATAAATATATATATATATATATAATCCCCAATAGAAGATTGGAAGAGTTTATACAATGTAATATATAATTTATATTTCTCATACGGCTTTGTTCACATTCCTTCCTAAGCGTAGCGTTGCGATCCTCCGTTAGCACCAAGATAGTTCACATGACCTGTGATTGGCTCGTCATATCACATGGTCATAGCGTTCTGTATTATGATTGGTTGAAATTTTTATCGATAACGCTACGCTACGGTCCTACAGCAAATTCAAACATGGCATTAATTTCTATTTCAGGACATATAATTAATACTTTTTTTTCTTTCTTTTCAGTTGTTAGAGAATATATAAATCCAGTAACTATGAACTGATGAAGTAAGTGATGAATTAAATAATGCTCCCTTGATACACATATGGTTGTTTAAGAATTCAGTTTACAGTTACTTCACTACAATAGAACTGTATATTCCAGTGTTTCGGTAAGAAAAATTTAAAAATACAATATGCACATTCGCAGAAAAAATACGTATTATAATTTTTAAGGAACTTTACAATATTTCACTATGAGACATATTTTTGTTTGTATACTTGATTTATATTTAATAAAAAATGTGCGTGAAAAATCCATATATTTTCGTTGCATGAATGACTGACAGAAAATTTTAACCAGACTAAGCGACGAATCTGTCTACAATTTGACATGCGTTTCTTTGAAGCATGCTAAATATGAGAGTGCCAACAATTCCAGTACAATGGTGCCATTTCTCGGATTTTGCATGAATTTATTAAACGACCCTCGTACATCTAGATAAGTATGTTGATTTGATGCAATTTAGTATGACTCAGCCGTAACAGGATATTACGTTTATCATGGAATTTTTTCTTCCAATGCAAGGTATTACCCACAAGTGTTACTTTTCTATTATAAATTAAATTAATTAAAGCGCATAATCCATCGTAAATTCTGACAATCAAATATTAGAAGTCGCTAAATTATGGTAGATTTTCCCTCGCTCTGCGATATCAGAGTACTCCAACCCACATCCCTAAATATGGCGAGATTCAACTAAGTCGACCACTTCTTCCGTTAAAACGCAGATGACTTTTCAGGACAGATGTGCAAGAAATTACATATTGTCCAGAAAAGGTTTCGGTTTTTACAACGGTGAAAGACAATTCCGATTTAAGAAGAAAATTTGATGGATGAGAGAACTGGAGGAAAAGACTGTTGCGTCCCACGAAATTCTGTTATGTGGGTTGGAGTACTATGATATCTCACAGCGAGGGAGAATATAAAACTAACTGAGGAAGATGAAGGATTAGAGTTATACAGAGGCTGTTCACACATTTTTTAGACGATGTATATTGTATTCACAAAACTAAATTACATAAAATTCTTGTGTTTTAAATGTTCTATTTGACATCCCTTATTCTGAACTATCTTTCGACACCGCAATTTCCAGGATAATAATGCCTTTTGAAGTGTCCGAAGAGGTATTCTATCCCATTCCTCCTGAACAGTTCCATTTCTTTTAGGAAATTTACAGTGGATTTTGATGTGTGACTGCTAGCTTTGTCCTGATGGAGTCTCACAGATTGATGGCACTGTGGGTAAAGCGATGTTATTTCATTCAGAAAAATTGTCGATAAAATATGTTCCTGATAGTATTTGGAGTTAATCTTGACATTTTTTTCCACTCTCTTTATTTTTAACTTGCCATTATAAGAAAAACCAGCAACAATCATGAATCCCTTAGAAAAACTTTCTTTCGATTCTTTGAACCATGTACTTAAATTTTTTTCTTCCCTTTTATGATAATAAATGGCTCTTTTTTTATTGCAATCATTTAAATACACCCATGATTCATATATTGTGACAATTGTTTTCCTTTTTTCTTTGGATAAGTGTCTCTCATATAGAATTCTGCAACGTGTCCTGCGTTCAGCGATATGATTTGGAAGAAAACGATGCACATTGCGTTTATTCGCTTTCTTAAGATTTAAATCAACGTTTATCATTTTGTTTACAGTGGACACCGAGCATTTTTATGATTTTGCAACTGTCCTTTGACTAGGGGGATTTTCTTTTAACATTAAACAACGTACCTTTGCAATAGTCGAAGATGTCCGTTTTTTCCTTGGATACTTGTTTGGAATTTTTGTCCCACTTGAGGCTCCAATTTGACGTTTTTTCCTTTCTTGTTGACGATATTACCTATCGACGCTTTAGATATCACAAAACCATGACTCTCACATCGTTTTTAGATAACGGAGTATGCATATTTCTCTTCGGAAAGAGCATAAATGTAACCTTCGAACCACTGCTTTGTTAAAAACGCCATTTTGAATAAAAACAAAACTTTCAAGCCGCAGACGATAATTTTGACTTTTAAAAACATAGTACAATTGCAATTATTTCTTTTGCAGCAAACGATTTTTTATTACCTCTTGCCAAAATCGTCTAAAAAATGTGCGAACAGACTCTGTAGAATCCTGCCTGTCTGTCTGGAGGGGTTAGGATTTTAATTCCGGGAGAGTAAGTTTTAGTTCAATCTTCTCATCAAGTGATTATGAGATTGATGTTAACATCCTATAATAACGTAAAGCGAGAGAATATTAATCTTAACAATATTTATGGATGTCATATCAGCCCAGCAGTCAGGTAAACGTAAGGCATCTAATTTTACTTCAGAATAGACAGTTTTATTTTAAACGTAGAAAATTTTAGAATTGTGAGAATTTAAGACAGTGGTACCCACACCAAATGTAATGACTGAGAGTTTAGTTCCAATGATACCTTAAAGCAAGGGAGATGTATAGAATTAACCCCTTAACGATCGCATAATTTTCAAGAATACGACAGCAAAAGTGCCCATTTTTTGCGGAGGATTTCATTTATTTCTTAATCTGCCACATCTAGTTTTAAAAAGAAATCCCCAATTACATTATAAATATTCTTGTGCTGCCATCTGGTATGTAAAATAAGAAATAAAAAAATTTCAGGTTAAATGAAATGGATTGTTTTAATCGTTTTGGTGCATTACTTTTAAACTCTCCAGCCCGACAATATCATTGCCACGAGAAATAGTAGAAGGCGAAAACTTACCCGTAATTTTGACGGGTGCGAGAAGGAAGGGATTAATTAAGGAAAATTGTTATGTTGAATAATGTGATGTTTATTTAAGATTAGCTGAATACCCGTGCTTCGCTACGGAGTATATTTTAGGATAATTACAATAAAAAAATAGTGAAATTGATTTTTAGAGGATTTTCTTATAAACAATATTTTCCTTTTTTCCTTAGGAGGAACGTCCCAAAAGGCTCGTCCAAAAACTTACGCGTGAGCAAGCTACGTAAAACTGACCTTAGGAGAAACAATTTTCTCTTAAATCAAATTTAATCTCTTAACAATTTTCTCTTAATTTTAAAGTTTGGCCTTGAGACTTATTTATCGTCATGCTAAAGCATACTTTGAGGGGAAATTGCAGTTTCCTATTATAGGTTTAATTTAATATCCATAAAGCATACTAATTTAACTAAATTCTTTAAAAAAAAATTCCATCTCAATTAGTCTAGTTTTTAAATTTTATCTTTTACTATATTTAAATATTTTTTTGTCAATTTATATTGCTTTTATGCACGTTATGCAAAATAAATTTAAAGTATCAGAAAAGGAAAGAAATCTCGTGATCAGCATTTGATAAATTATTCTAAAAATTAATCTTTAAAAATTCACCAAAAATCAAAAAATGAAGGTAAAGATTCGAAAAAAGATTTCCTTTTAAAGGAATTTTTATGATCTTTCTCGAGATATAAATTTTATAACCCTGAGATTATTTTTTTAAATGCAAACTTAAAAAAAGTTACAAAATGAGCTTAAAAAGTTAATTTTAAAATATCTAAAAAGAATTTTTCAAAAATATTTCTTAGTGCACCCCTTCACTATAAGAAGAATCGCCATGCAAAATTTCAGCCCTTTAGGTCCGGTGGTTTGGTCTGTGCGTTATCTGTCCGTCAGTCAGTCACGGAACTGTTTTATATATATAGATGATCATAAAAGGGATTTCAAGCGCAATAGTCCAAATGTCTGTTTCGGACTCTAATTCCAGGATTTTTTTTGCAGTAGAATGGCCGTTCTATATGTAACACTACAGAAATCCAAGTGGCTTTTACTGCGTGTTTTGCGATTCACAGTGGATGAAAAAATTTTTTGCAACAAAACTCAAATTGAAAAGACTCTACAGTTCATAAGGAAAATAGAAAATTTTACAAAACAAAGCTTGGTATGGCACAGCAAAGATATTTTCTTTCGTACATTCAGCAAAAGATGCTATTTTAAGTGGCTTTCAGAGAAACTCTAAAAATATCTCAAGCAAAAACGTAATACATAGTAAAATAAAGTAAAATATGTGTGCATATGCTGTAAAATAAAGTAAAAGTGTAATAAAATAGAGTGAAAGTCCACAACTCTTTGGAAACTTAAAATTTCCGAGAGCAAATGCTGACAATATAAGTAATAAAACTTCAACCATCGAATAAAAGATAATAAATCGACAAATTAACTTCGTATTCTTAGAATAAATCATTATTTTTCTGGATATTTACTATTAAGTACAGAGAAATGCAGAAGGAAACCTTATTAATCACGTGCATTTATGCAATCCCAACATAAAAAAGGTATGTCATTATAAATAATGAGAGGTCATTAAGATAAATATTTGACATTAATCTTATATCTGTTAAGCATGCTATTATCTTTTAACTTATGTTTAAAATGCTCCAGTTCAAATAAAATAGCACATAGGAAATACCATGTACTCTTGCCTTATAATTTTATATGCTTCTATACACACACACACACACACACAAACAAACAAGAAAGCGAGTTAATAAAAACATGGTAAAAGCAACAACAGAATGGTAGATATCATATACCTAAACGCTGAATTTAATTTTCGATTGAACAAGTCTTGTTACAGTCTACACATATTGTTTGCTAACCATTCGTGCCCCCCCCCTCATTTAATATTACTCATACCTTTTCAGGGGAGCTTCCCCAGGTTGACAGCTACTGGAGTAAATATTGTTCAAAAATATTTTCCCCCTACAATAAATTTTGTTGCTGCTGCATGTTTACTAATAACACATGATTACTAAACCGAGGATTCAGTGTTTTAGATTAAATATTGTTCAAGAGCGTTTTACTCTCAGAAACAGTTGTTTTGTAGCTGCATGTTTTATTACACATAGTTACTAATCGAAATATTCAGTGCTTTTCCAGAGCGTTTTTCCCCTACAAACATTAATTTTGCAGTTCCATGGTTTATTACACAGGATTGCTAATAGAGAAGTTCTGTGCTTTAGAGTAAATATTGGTCAACAGCGTTTTTCTCTCACAAAGAGTTGTTTTGCAGCTGCATGTTTTATTACACATATTTACAAATCGGAAAGTTCAGTGCATCAGAGTAACCATTGTTCAAAAACGTTTTTCACTCGCAAACAGCTGTTTTGCTGTTGCATTTTTCCAGTGCTTATAATAGAACTAGCTGAAAACCCGCGATTCGCGACGGAGTACATTCTAATTAAATACAACGGTCAATGTATGCAATTAATGCCAAAAAAATAAATATATATATTTATAATAAATGCGACGATCAATGTACACAATTGATGTAATATATATATATATAATCGTAAGGGATATTTATTTTTTTTATAATATTCAATCGTCTGCCGCATTAGAAAGAAAAAAAAATATTTTTTTTTGTCTATTTAGTTGTTATGCACGTGACGATAAATTTATTTAAAGTACCAGAAAAAGAAATCATGTGATCAGCTTTTAATAAATTAAATTCTAAAAATTAATCTTTAAAAATTCCCCAAAAATCATAAAATCAAGGTAAAGGTTCGAAAAAGATTTCATTTTAAAGGAATTTTTACGATCTTTCTCGTGATATAAATTTTATAACCCTCAAATTATTATTTTAAATGCAAACTTAAAAAAAGTTACTAAAACAGCTTAAAAATTTAATTTAAAAAAAATCTCAGAAGAATTTTTCAAAAATTTTTCTTAGTGCACCCCTACATTATAAGAAGAATCGCCATGCAAAATTTCAGCCCTCTAGGTCCAGCGGTTTGGTCTGTGCGTTGTATGTCAGTCAGTGAGTCAGTTACGGAACTGTTTTATATATATAGATTATCAGAACATTTAAGGCGCATTGTTAAAAAATGAACAGAGTTTTCAGGAAGGATTAAACTAAAAGTTAATATATTTAAGTGAATATTGTTGCAAGAATTCTTGCCTCAACATCAGGACTGAAAGCTACAGATTTTATTATTATTGGCTCTTTATTAGAAAATTAATTAAATAGAAGTTAACATTCACCGGCGTACTTATGAGCTATGCCTGCCTTGGGAACCAACAGTGAAGGACAAACCTGGTTCCAACTCTGCTTAGTTCACTGAGAGTGTATGTCTTTGAAATTGTGAACCGTCCTACGAGGGTGCTTTCCTTGCATTTTGCCATCAAAAAGCATTTTAAATTTGTACTGTAATTCGAGACAGAAGAGAGTCCGTCTGAGGACTGGTCTAACTGTCTGTCCCCAGTAAAAATGTACAGATAATCCTCATTTGGAATCCTTTTTCTTCTAGCGTACTGTCAACTGGGGTAACTTTGACCCAACAAATCTATTGTAATATACCTATCTATATATATAAAACAGCTCCGTAACTGACTCATTCATTCACTGACTGACTGACTGACTGATATACAATGCACAGACCAAACCGCTGGACCTAAAGGGCTGAAATTTTGCATGGCGATTCTTCTAATAGTGTAGGGGTGCACTAAGAAAGATTTTTCAAAAATTCTTCTTAGATTTGTTTAAATTATGTTTTTAAGCTGTTTTTTAAACCTTTTTTACGTTTGCATATAAAATAATACATTGAGGGTTATAAAATTTACATTGCGAGAAAGATCATAAAAATTCCTTCAAAATGAAATTTTTTTCGAATTTTTACCTCCATTTCCTGATTTTTGGTGAATTTTTAAAGATTAATTTTTAGAATTTAATTTATTAAATGCTGATCACGTGATTTCTTTTTCTGGTACTTTCAATAAATTTATCGTCACGTGCGTAACAACTAAATAGACAAAAAAAACATTTTTTCTTTCTAATGCAGCAGACGATTGGATATTATCCAAAAAAAATAAATATTCCTTATGATTTTTTTATAAATATATATATATAAATATTTTTTTACATCAATTGTATATATTGATCGTCTCATTTATTATAAATATATATATATATATTTTTGGCATTAATTGCATACATTTACCGTTGTATTTAATTTGAATGTACTCCGTAGCGAAGCGCGGGTTTTCAGCTAGTATACCTATATACCTATTTACTTAATATACCTATTATATTTAACCCACCTATTGGCCCTAGCAATAAATAAGTGATAATCACTCTTCTTTGTCTAGATACAGCCCATATAGTCTTTTTTCGTTTGTTGGGCAAAAGTTATCGTAGTTGATGGTACTTAAGTGAATTCTGATTCAAAATAATTTCCATTTTAAAGAAATTCCGTTTCATTAAACAAAATTTTAAACATTGATGTAGGACAATTAAGAGCATATTGCTGCAAATGAACTGAAATTTTTGGGAAGCTGTATGTAAAAGAAATTTGAACCGATTGCGTGAGGAAAAATCAGTCAAAATATCTATTAAATTAAATTATTTCAACCGTCATGCTCATTTGAACTGTCTCAATGCTCTTTTCTAAGCTTTTATAAAATGTACGTATCTTATTATTAACAGGAAGAAAAGCTGCTTTCTGTAAAATAAAATCATACGGAACAGCATTTGAAAACTGTCATCTAAAACTCGTATTCCATTAATGTTTTTACGTCTGCTTGAAATTTGTATATCCCCGCTAATTTACAGCAAATTAGATTAAATGTAAATAAGTATACCTTTATACACAAAACATGAGACTCAGTTTACATAAAAAAGTTTGAATCTAAATGGATTTTGGGCCTTTTGGGAATTGAAACGTATAGCAAAATGCAGTTGTGTTCTTGCTTTTATAACAGCATCATGTGAAGTTGATAATTTTCAGAGAAAACACGTTTAATTCAAGATCTCCACTTCAATTGTAGATTCTCAAAGGTAATAGTGCAATCCCAAAAACCAATTTTAGTCTGAAAATATATCTAAATAATATTATATTTCACTATTTCTAAAATTTTTTACAGTGCTAGGATACTGTTTAATTATGTTTAGTATAACTAGTTTTACGTATGGAATAAAATATAGTTAAACACCAGAGTAAAATAATAAGGAAATTTTATTCCCGTGTTTGAATATCTTAAAAATTATGCAAGTCTCTATTTTTGTATTTTGGATACGAAATATTGCTGAATGGTTTAAATAAACCTTTGTATTAATTCCTCCTTTAATTAAAAGTTTGTTTTTCCTTTCGTGGTGGAATGTTATTGTTGCTTTAAAAACTCTACCAATAAAATATTTACTTAAGCTGCTAAGTTAACTCTTTTTCAATGAACCTATTTTGAAATTCTCCAAATACTAAAATTTCACATATTACGGCTTTGCAGCAATTATAAAATAGGCTTGGATGGAGGGTTACAAAATAAAGTCTTCAAGTCCAAGTGAACAATCAGTGGAAACAATTTTCCATGGGTTAACATTTAACTGAGCGAATTGAATAAGGCTTACCAAGCTGTGGATGTTTTCTTGCGGATATTTTGCTAATCATACAATCATAAATCATATAGCTTTGAAATACACTTTTATAAATGAAAAACAGGCCTCTGCCATTGCATTTTACCTAATGGGGGTAATTTTCCAAACTGAGAAATTTTAATTTTTTCTTGATAAAGGTAGTGCAGCAGTTAACTTTGTCCAGTGAAGGTAAACAAAAATTTAACCGTGAGTATGTTTACTATCACAGATTAGAGAAAGCATCTTTAATGTTGTTTTCTTCATATGAAAGGATATAAGTTTTTAAATCTGTAAATTTTTAGTCGTTAAAATTTTACAGGGAATGAAATTATTGATGCTCACGTCAGCAATATTAAAATTCTTCTTGGAAAATTATCAATTGAATAGATACCTTTAAAACGATCACATTGCATTGTAATATCTATTTGCAAAAGCAAATATTATTATATTTTAAATGTATTTAAAAATATACATTTAAGAATCAGTAATTTTAAAACAAGTAATTTTAAGAAATCAAATAATTATCAGTAATTTTAAGAATCAGTAAATTTTACAAGACAGCAAGACTTTCAACACTCTTAACGAGATCAGAAAGAACAGGAGGCCAACAAATGGACAGACGACTCAAGTCCGCCTTTAATATAGCTCGGGCACTTGCATGTAATTTGCAGTGAAGAAGAAAATGTTCAACATCTTCATCAGCATCACCGCAAGCACAAAGTCCACTAGTCACCAAATTAAAACGAAGCAAATAGCTCTTGAAATTTCCATGGCCAGTAAGCTTTAAGCTATTGGAATTTAAAATTATGCATTTATGAATCATTGATAATAAATCTGAGAGAATAGCTTAACACAGACAGAGGATCCACGGGGATCACTGGCATTAAGCTATTGGAATTTAGAAGTATGCATTTACGAATCAGTGATATTAAAACTGAAAAAAATAGCGTAACTCAGAGTCAGGGGATCAATGAGATCACTTGTCTTAAGCTATCGCTTTCTTTGTTTCAAAGTTAAATTCACAGTGAAAATATTAATATTTTTAAAGAAGGTTTTCAATTTTTTTTATTGTGTTTAATGCAAAATTATTATGTGCAAAAGAACAGAATTCAAACATATGCATTTTATAGAATGCTGTTAAAAATAACTAAGGGAAAAAACCATTGACTCGAATCGAACATTAAAGATCTACGAAATCAAATTTCACGCCACATTTGGTACGGAAGACTTTACTATAAAAGCACAAGGTTCATTAAAGAAATTCGCTACTCAGCTTGATGGCGTAAACCTGTCTGGAAAGCGGGAGTAGTAATTTCTATTATCACGTCATTCTTGTTGTGTTAAGATGAATAAATAAAAATAAAAACGCGCGGGGGAAAATTTGTGACTGAGTCGTCGCCATTTCAAAGATGTCAAGTTTAATACGCCCACTTTACATTCTCTAATTACATCTTTTCAGCCCTGTTAAGTTCTATTACAAAAACTGTTTTCAGCTTTAGCTAATATAATGCTATCCGACGGTTTGTGCTTAAGAAAATTCGGCTTTATTTCTCTTTTTTAGTACATATCTGCACTTTTTAATTTAGGTAATTAGAAATTCATGCTGCCGTGAGCAATTATAATTGTTTGTGCCTTTTCAGAAATGGACGTTGTTTGGTTCGTTACTATTCTTTTCGTTACATGTGCGATGTTAATCTGTTCTTATTCGTTTAAATTAGTATTTGCTAATTTCATTTGGCTAAATTATACCATGTAATAAGGAAGTAAAGTTTGAACATTATAATTACACAGCTACATTATGTTTTGTTAAGTACAAATATACAAAATGACCTTAACTATAACATGCATTTCTTTATAAGGTATTACCAGCATACATTTCTAACTATTTATGTAAATATTAGTAGTATATATTTCTCTTTTCTTATGTAAGTAGTAACAAACAGTACGTTGATTATACTTAACGAAATATTTCTAAGACAAAGCCGTGGGAGGTTTTTGTCGTTTTAACTCCACGTGCTGGAAGTTTTCAATTAGGACAATTTTCAGTTGAATCGCTCTTTATTGTATACTGCTTTCAAATTCCTTACACTTAAGTACAAAAACTGAATTTAGTCGAAAAAGTAAACGTGTCATGTTACATTTGAGTATACATAACAAAATATTCTAAGACAAAGCGGGGGAATTTTTTGCCACCTCGACTCCACGTGCTGGAGGTTTTCAATTAGGACAATTTTCAGCTGAATCGCACAGTATCATATACTGCTTTCAAATTCCTTACATTTCAGTACAAAAAATCTAAATTTAGTTAAAAAAGTAAACGTGTCATGTTATATTTGAGTATACATAACAGAACATTCTAAGACAAAGCGCAGGAATTTTTTGCCACGTCAATTAATCCATGCACTGCAATTTTTGTTGGCAACTTTATTATAGGTGCACCATCTAAGTGAGCCAACATTACTTCCTATGAGAGAACTACACAGGAAAGCACAAAATGCCAGTCGGATTCTGCACCCAAATTCCACTACGTGGAAGCGCTTGAAGCTAGCCACAATACCATGTTGGTAGCACATTTATAACTACTTGTTTGTACTCATGTAATGTTTTATCACTGGTTCACTTGCGTACTTTTTCATCAGTTTCCTTATTTAAGGGGATCGGAGACACATTTAAATTTTTTTTAAAAATTTATTTATTGAGTTAAAATTTTGAATTTTTTGTGATGGTTAACCATATAATTTGTAAGCAACATCACATGATTAAACTTCTCAAAAAGTTTTTCAAAAATTTTAAAATTTAAAATTTTTAAAAAAAGTGGGGTAGTTTAAAATTATTATAACTCGAAATATTATTTGTCGAATTTCCAAATTTTTTCATTTAATTTAGCAGAAATATATAAGTTTTAATTTTAATTCATCGTTTTTAAAAATATTAATTTTTAAAAAAATTAAATATATTTAGAGAAAAAAAAATTTTAAAAATGATGTAACTTATTTTTTTTTATATTTTCAAAAGTAAATATTTTTTTCAGATTTGCTGAATCACAAGTAAAAGTAAAATAACTGAAAAAGACATGTTCCAAGTTTGAACCATTTATTTTTAACGGTTTTTGATTTATAACAATTTAAATACGAGAAATAGTTAAAAATCCCATCATGCAGAAAAACGAATTTAAAGGTTTAAACATATGGATTAAGTTCCAAAAACAGTTGCCATATGTAACAACAACAAGGTTTAAACAAGGATTGACTGTTATTAAAGTGTTGCAAAAAAATAAATATTTCCTGTTCTACTTAAGATATGAACATTATTTAAACGTCATTTTAAGCAGAAAAGAACACGAAATCTTTTAAAGCAACAAAAATAATTCGAAAATTTGAAGAATTTTGTCTTGAATTCCCTTAATCAAAGAGAGTACTTTCCTAACCCAAGCAAATCAAAGTTTACTAGGTTCGTTAGTTACTCACCAAAGGTGATGAATTAAGTAGTGAATTAAGTAGTGATGAATTAAGTAGGTGATGATTAAGTAGATGAATATCTCCTGTTCTACTTAAGATATGAACATAATTTAAACGTCATTTTAAGCAGAAAAGAACACGAAACCTTTTAATGCAACAAAAAGAATTCGAAGATTTGAAGAATTTTGTCTTGAATTCCCTTAATCAAAGACAGTACTTTCCTAACCCAAGCTAATCAAAGTTTACTAAGTTCGTTAGTTACTCACCGAAGGTGATAAACTTAGGTACCAACTAATTGAAATAAGCGTTGTCAGTTACTAAGATGAGCTAGTTTCATTCCTTCATAGCGCACCAGCCGGGGTTGGGCCAGTGCCTTCTGAACCAGACTTTTTCAGCAAACTAGACAGTTTCAGCTAAGTATCTTTCAGCTAAGATACTAGCAGCCAAACTCCTCCATTTCCTAGTTTTAAGGATTAAACAATTCTCCTGAACTTCATCCACCCAACGAAGTTTAGGTTTTACTTTTTTTCTTGTGTTAATTGGTCTAGATGAGAAAATTTCCTTTCGTAAGTTACTGTCGTTCATACGGATCAGCTAGTTTGCAAACTTAAATTTTTTGGCTAGTTAACTAACCAATAATTACAAGATAAAAAGAACTTTTTATATACAATGTTTTTAAATTTTCTGTTGAATCATATAAATTTGACATTTCTATGTATTAATAAATACTTTTTTAAAATTTTTTTGATGAATTTTCCCATCAACTTGAAAGAAAATGAAGTTAATTGGACGTTAACTTGCGTTTAACTTTTCGTTCCCGTCCCGGTCGATAGATGGCTGCACCAGTGTACAAAAAAAAAATTAACTGAAAATGAATTCAAATCTGCTTAAAGATGGCTAAAAGTAATAAAAAAAGGCATTGTAATCGTGTTCTGAGCTATTCTAAAAGTTTCAAATGTCTAGCTAGTCGCGAAGTTAGTTAAAAATCGATTGCAAGATTTGTACTGGACAAACACACACACAAACAAACAAGAAAGTGAGTTAATAAAAACATGGTAACATGTTATTTACAATGCTATGCAAATTAGTATAAAATGAAAAGGTAAACTAATTTTTTACAGAAAAGTTTAACTTTTAACTAGCCGAATTTTTATTAAAATCTAGTGAAGCTTGCTGGCTATCTTAAATGAACTTAGATTAGAAAACTTGCATATACAGTGGTAGCTCGACTTTCATGTGTCTCGACTTACGAGTTTTTCGAGATACGAGCATTCTCTCGGTAGATTTTTTGCTTCGAATTACGAGCTAAAATTCGGGTTACGAGCAAGCTTCAGATATCCCACCGCTAGTTTGAGAAGCGAATGCCAGGTTACGTACTCATCAAATGAGAACACAAGGAACATAATATTTACAACCTTTATGTACAATTATTATACATATTATTCTGAGACTACTATCCAGTCTTAAACCGAGAGATCAACACTGAACAATTACCACCCTGGCAACTTGCTCTGCCCAAATTGAGTCGCCCTCTGAAACCAAACAACGCCCAACCTCTCTCGCAGAGAGATAGCTTCAATTATCTCCCCACACTGGAACTCCCATGGGGTCTAAGGGATGGGATGACCTTAGTCCTAGGATCGCAAGCTCTCCCCCTTCTACGGATTCTGCGAAAACGTTCTTCGGATTCTCAGAAAGAAGAATCTGGACATTACAGCCACAGTGAAAGACGGAACAATCGTCCAGCTTCCGTGTCTCACTCGTTCACTTTCGAGGGGCGAAAAGGTCAAAAATCAACGAATAAGATTTAATGTTGTACATTACACTTAATAAAGCAGATTTATTGCAGTACATTCTATTGTATTGTGTTTTTATACAATGTTCGTCGTTTATAAGCCCATTTTTCTTATTTAAAAACATGTAACAAAAAATTGCGGTGTTTTGAGGGAGCCCGGAACGAATTAATGGCATTTCCATTTATTTCAATGGGGTAAATTGATTCGAGATACGAGTATTTCGAGTTGCGAGCTCCGTCATGGAACGAATTAAACTCGTAAGTCGAGGTACCACTGTATTTTAACCCTATATGGCAAGGTCAATAAGGTTTGAAACTGCCTTATCCCTTTTGAAACGAAATTAAAATGCTGTGATCATTAAGGCTGTTGTATAATACGCATATTGAACTCGCCCATCTCAAGTTATTTTTCCAGTGATTGTCGACTTGGAATTAAAGACGTTTGTCTTAAATTGTACTCCGTAATGGAAAAGGAAATTGAGGCGTTGACGTTGAAAAGAGGGTAAGTGCCAAAATTTCCAAAAAGTATTTTTTTACTGATGCAAGGGCTAATGGCGCTGAAAAGAGGGTAAGTGCCTAGCTAGTTTGCTGTAGGTCTGAGCTAGGCACTTACCTTTTTTTCAACACCATTAGCCTTGGAACAAACCATTGTATCAGTGAAAAATACCTTTCAAAAACTATGGCACTTACCCTATTTTCAACGTCAACACCTCAATTTTCTACTCTGTTAACTTATTCGTATAAAAATTTCGTCCACCAACGAAAATTATAAGCGTTTAAAACACAGTATACTGTATTTTACCCCCAACAATTTAAATTTAAATGTATTATTTTTTTTCCTTTCAAGAATTAAAAAGATACTCTGGCAGAAATTTTTTTCTCTATTACGAAGAACAATTTGAAAAAAATATTAAATCTAAGACAACCATTCTTGAAATTTTTTTTTTTCTTAGGCTAACATCGAGCTGAAAGAACTCAATAGAGAGAACAGGCGGTAGTCTTAATAAATAATAAATATTTCAGAAATTACAAAATAAAATGTCAGATTTTTCAAATTTTGATTTTAAAAATTTGCTAATTTCCAATGCTTATGGTTCACATGCTTATGGTTCAATGCTTATGGTTTCATTATTTCAAACTTTCCTACAAAGCCGCCAACTTCAAATCGTCCTCTGAACAATCTTTTAATTACAGCCCTTTCAGCTGTGACAAATGCTACTCGGGAAAAAACTCCTTAAACTTTTGTTAACATAAATGCAACTAAAACACTTTTTTTCATCGCTTAAATAGACCAGGTTTTCTCTTTTTGAAACACAAATCATCCTTTTTTTTTAAATTTACGTAATTAAAAATTCACGCTCGAGCGGGTAGTTATAATACAGTGCGTTTTAAAAGGAGTTTAGCTTTATTCAGTTCACCGTTCTTATTTGCGTTAAAAATGCATTATAAAGTTACTTATCTTCATTTTTTTTTCACTTATTTACCAAAGTATGGATCGATGTACAGAATAATGTCACTAAATTAGTCATTTAAAATATAAGCTTTGTTTTACGGAAATATGACATACATCCTTTCAATTTGAAAAGTTTAAAAAAATGTCATGTTATTTTTCATTATTATAGATTTTGATACAAACAACGTTCTTCAATGTATGATTGTTCTTAATAATTCATCGATATGAAAGCGTAAAGAGTTTTATTAAATGGGAAAGAACCTCACTTGCGCCTTATCTTGTAGCATTTCATTTCTCTATTCATCCCCCAATTTTTATATAAAAGGCAAATATCATCACTGATATATATATATACAGTGGAATCTCGATCGATCGTTTTTCAAGGGACCGATTGAAATGAACGATAAATGCGGGAAAACGATAGATGCGGAAACATAACAAAGCAATATGATCGTTGGGACTGGATAAAATGAACGACACATACGGAAAAACGATGGATCCGAAAACGATCGATCGAAATTCCACTGTATATATAAAACAGTTCCGTAACTGACTGACTCACTGACATACAATACAAAGACCAAACCGCTGGACCTAAAGGGCTGAAATTTTGCATGGCAATCCTTCATATAGTGTAGGAGTGCACTAAGAAAGATTTTTGAAAAATTCTTCTTAAATTTTTTTAAATGAAATATTTAAGCTGTTTTAGTAATTTTTTGTAAGTTTCCATTTAAAATAATAATTTGAGGGTTATAAAATTTACATCACTCGAAAGACCATAAAAAATTCTCTAAAATAAGATTTTTTTTTAATCTTTACCTCCATTTTCTGTTTTTTGAGGAGTTTTAAAGATTAATTTTTAGAATTTAATTTATTAAATGCTGATCATGAGATGTATTTTTCTGGTACTTTAAATAAATTTATTGTCACGTGCATAACAACTAAATAGACAAAAAAAATTAGTTTTTCTTGCAAATGTGGCACACGATTCGACATTATCCAAAAAAATATTAAAATACAATATAAGATATTATGTTACTCAAACTGTAATATATTCTTTAGTATGTCCTATTACATTTAATTTGAATATTTTCTTCTACATTATTTTGTCTATAAAAATATCACTTACGATTTTTCTATAAATATATATATATATATATATATATATATATATATATATATATATATATATATATATATATATATATATATTATATATATATATATATATATATTATACAGTATGCCCACTAAAGTCCCTTCCCACCCTCTTAACTTCGGAACGGCTGCTGCTATATTCATAAAAGGGGTGTCTAGGTATAGTAAAGCAGCTATGCGCTACTGAATGAAACCACCTACCACGCCACCTGGTGGAAAACTGCAGAGTTAGCATTCCTATCTCGAAAACGGAACGAGATAGGGAAAAAAAGGGATTTACAAAGTTGTAGAAAATCATCGATTTAGTACGAAAAGATACCTTGTGGACATTAATGAGAAGACTACAACGGTTAAAACGAGCATTTGTTTTTTCGTGATTTCCTACACTGTGACGTGACAAAAAGATCTGAGAAAGAAAAAAAACAACTAAATTTAACAATATACCTTTATTTGAGATGTTCAAACTTCTCACCGTCAGCTGCAATACACATTTGGATCGTCGTTTGAATCTCACGTTGCACACGTTCGAACATAGAGCGTGACACTTTCGCACAAGCGTCCGTAATGCGTCATTTAAGGTCCTGCAATGTTTGTGGAAGGGTCGCATACACCTTCTGTTTCAGGTATCCCCACTGGAAAAAGTCCAGTGGAATCAGATCAGGCGAACGTGGAGGCCACTCTTCGAAACTGCCATACCCAATTATTTGGTCCCCGAATTCCTTGACGAGTTGTCGCTTCACTGGAGATCTCAGCTTTGGAATACTCAGCCATGACCACGAGCATCAACATACTACAACCCCAAGAAGATGTATCTTTTATAGCTGTCTCAGGTGAACATGCGTGACGTTTCTTACGTATTTGCATACTGCAAAAACTTCGAACACCAAGCGCAAGTTGCGTTGAGTTGATGAGACACTATTTTACACGATCTACGTATTGTCTACTCTGTTTATAAATACAATCAGTACAAGGATGAAACCCTCGAGGTTTAAATTGCGGTCAGTTTGATTGGGGATCAAACGCGATATACCACTGTGCACATTCCGGTGTCGTGTTTTGCCCGAAAAATAATCATTTCTCCTTTCGTTCAAGTTTTGTGACATCACAGGGCAGGAAATCACGAAAAAACAAATGCGCGTTTTAACCGTTCTATACTTTACATTAATGTTCACAAGGTATCTTTTCGTACTAAATCGATTATTTTCTACAACTTTGGAAATCATCTTTTTACCCTATCTCGTTCCGTTTTCGAGATAGGAATGCTAACTCCGCGGTTTCCCACCAGGTGGCGCGGTAGGTGGTTTCATTCAGTAGCGAATGGCTACTTTACTATACCTAGACACCACTTTTATGAATATAGCAGCAGCCGTTCCGAAGTTAAGAGGGTGGGAAGGGACTTTAGTGGGCATACTGTATATATATATATATTTGCATTAATTGCATACATTGACCTTTTTTTTAATTTGAATGTACTCCATAGCGAAGTTCGGGTTTTTAGCTAGTATATATATATATATATATATATATATATATATATATATATATATATATATATCCATTACACACATGCTTAAAATATAACCTGAAAAGGAAACTAGCTCATATTTACACGGCTAGAGCTAGACTCAACCTCAAAGGAAGAAAATTAAATTTGGAAGCAGTCGGCTCAAATCGTTTATTAGAGTGGCAAAAGTGCGTCCGTCTATTTCAGATGACAGCTTGGAAGCTAATATCACCTTTCAATAGTAAACGCGAGAGGCAAAAGCATGTGGCTATTATTTTGCAGGGTCAGCAGATATTGGGGCTCGCGATGCGAACCCACGCCTGAATTCTAACATGTACACGTGTAGAAATGCAAAGGCATGCGATTTATGGGAAGTTATGTTGCTAAGGGTTTCAAAGCGATAAAGTAATGTTACTGGGGATTGTATTTAGGAAAGGGAATTTAAATGGTAGAATGGAGGGCATAATATTTAATTTATTACACACACACACACACACACACACACACACATATATATATATATATATATATATACATATATATATATATATATATATGTATATATATATATATATATATGTGTGTGTGTGTGTGTGTGTGTGTAATAAATTAAATATTATGCCCTCCATTCTAATGCCCTCCATTCTTATGCCCTCCATAAGAGGCAGAGTGTGTGTGTGTGTGTGTGTGTGTAATAAATTAAATATTATGCCCTCCATTCTAATGCCCTCCATTCTTATGCCCTCCATAAAAGGAAACTAGCTCATATTTACACGGCTAGAGCCAGACTCAACCTCAAAGGAATAAAATTAAATTTGGAAGCAGTCGGCTCAAATCGTTTATTAGAGTGGCAAAAGTGCGTCCGTCTATTTC
>OU015490.1:42543268-42684175 GCA_907164885.2 Dolomedes plantarius
TAAGATACATAATTAAGGAATATATATTCGACAACACACAAGAACACAACATCATTAAATGGTCAATGACAGAGGTTTGCAAGAGAGAGAGTAACATTAAACTTGAGGGTTTCCAACGAGGTTTAGATATATTATCCCTGAAGGTTTCAGTTGAGGTATAAGATAATAAACTACTCAACTTATCATGAATTCGACACTGGAAAAAATGTACACAACATCATCAAATGGCCGGTAATAGAGGTCAGCAAGAGAGAGTAACGTTAAACATGCAGGTTAGAAATACTAACCCTGAAGTTTTCAATTAAGGCTTCGAAACGAAATTTCAACGTAATAAGTTGCTCAAATTATCATATTTTTGAGTCATAAAAGAGAGAACACAATATCGACAAACGATCAATGGCAATGATCTGAAAAAGAGATAAATATTAAACTTGCAGGTTTCAAACGAGGTTTAGAAATATCAAACCTGCAAGTTTCAACTGAGGTTGAGAAATATTAAACGTGAAGGTTTCACTTAAGGCTGAGTAACATTAAACTCACTGGTGTCAAATGGAGTTGTAAAAAACCACTGTTCCCCTAGGTACCCTTTTTTTTTACCCCACTTTTGACGCTTCATCACCCGACCTCGTGCACATTTCTAAATATAGCTTAACTCTTAGCACGACTAAAAGTGCATTAATGCGTATTTTATTTGATAAAAATTTAACTTATAAATTTGATTTAAAAAGCAGTAAAACTGCGGCATTTGACTTCTAGAGTTTATTTTCGCAACATTCATAATAAATCAGCTTCAGAGTCACGTAAAATGTTTATATTCGAAAAACATAAGAGAGAGAAACACGTACTGAAATTATTTTTAGTTGATGTCAAATAATATTTGTCTCTATATTCCTGTTGATCATATAATTGGTAGATTTAGTTTTGTACATCGTTTATATTTTATTACACGTTAATTTGTTAAATAAAATAAAATTTGAATGATAAATTGCAATAATATACAGTAATGAATAATTTTTTAATCTGGCATATAGTTTTATTAATTTCTTTCGTATTATTTTTTTTAAGATAGCTTATTTTTGATTATATTTGCCCTATTGACTGACTTATAGAACATCGTGCTAATGAAGAATATACAGTTTAAGAGTAGCTTAGCCCCCTATTCACAAATAATAACAATATTCGTAGTATCTATTGTGTTACGCATCTGAATTTAAGAAATCAGAATATATATATATACGTATATATATATATATTGACACATTTCTTCCCGCATAACTTTTTCCCTAAATGATTATTCTAAATAGCAGTCAACAAACATAGGCCTGTGGCAAGGAGATACTATTAATTTACATCTAAGAACTTTATTAACTAACATTAATTAAAAATCAATACAACCCGCGCCAAGTTTCATCTCTCCGCTCGCGACGCGACCACGTCCATTGGAGGACAACTCTTATGTATATCTGTTAATTTACTCCTTTGTTTCTCGCTGTTCATCCTTCCCCAGAAACTTCCAGACCACCGTTATGACGCGTGCACCGAAGATGTGGCTGGGGCGGCGTTTTTTCCAATCAATCAAGTTTGATTCTCCGTGCGAACTGTTCTCCTCCCTCTAATTAATGCTTAACTAACACACACACACACACACACACACACATATATATATATATATATATATATATATATATATATATATATATATCTGTACATCACGGGGATTAGTGAATGCTGGTAAATACAGAATAGTTCGTAGTCATGGCGATGGAGAGATTCGTAATTGTGCAACACAGATGGAAAGAGCAGGACTACATACACTGTAGAGATACAGAGAAGAGACGCACGAACAGTAAATCGATTTATTGAAGAAGTATGATGAAGACATTACACGGCACAAGAAATTTTAGCAATAGTAACTGTATAACTTGTAACTTGATAACTAAGCACAAATATACAGCATGACAATATCGGCACCGGAAACCAACCGGAGCTTCAATATGCTTCACATCAATGGAGCAGTAGCGGCGTATATTTTTAGGTTTAGATTAGAGGCACGCGACGAAATAAAAGCAAGACGGACGCAAGGTACACCACACATCATGACAGATAGAAAATGCCCGGATGAACCCTTTGCAGAACCTTTTAAAGGCTAAGGGCGCTATCCGCTGAGAAATCTTTTAATTGGTTAGAATTGGGCACACACACTTGACTTGATTACATAAGGGTATGATTCAACATCACAAGGCTCATCGAACACGCGCACACTGCGAGATAGACCCACGATGTTCACTCATGTTTTGAAATAACTTTAATGTTCGACTTTGGCGGTTTAAGAGATAAATTAGTTAGTTAGTTTGTTTATTTCAAGATCACAATTTGGAAAAAGGGGCCTGTATTTTATTAAAATGATAACAAGGTAATTTAAACTACGCGTTAGAGCAGAATAATTAATAATAGTGGGGTGTTATTATATAGATATACAAGCTGAAAACCTGTACTTCGCTACGGAGTACATTCTACTTGCATATAATGGTCAATGTATGCAATTAATGCCAAATATATGTATAAATATAAATAAATACAACGATCAATGTATGCAATTATTTAAAAAAAAAGATATGCAATTATTTAAAAAAATATATTCATAAAGTAAATCGTAACGGATATTTTTATAGACAAAATAATGTAGAAGAAAATATTCAAATTGAATCTAATAGGACATACTAAAGAATATAGTAGAGTTAATATATAACAGTTTGAGGAACATTTCTTTTACTGTATTTTAATATTTTTTTGAATAATGTCCAATCGTCTGCCGCATTAGCAAGAAAAAAAATAATTTTTTTTGTCTATTTAGCTTTTATGCGCGGAACGATAAATTTATTTAAAATACCAGAAAAAGAAATCCCGTGATCAGCATTTCATAAATTAAATTCTAAAAATTAATCTTTAAAAATCCCCCAAAATTCAGAAATTGGAAGTAAACATTCGAAAAAGATTTCATTTTAAAGGAATTTTTATGATCTTTCGCGTGATATAAATTTTATAACCCTCAAATTATTATTTTAAATGCAAACTTAAAAAAAAAGTTATAAGATTCGCCATGCAGATTTCAGCCCTTTAGGTTCAGGGGTTTTGTCTGTGCGTTGTATGTCAGTCAGTCAATCAGTGAGTCAGTCAG
The DNA here is from genome assembly GCA_907164885.2 of Dolomedes plantarius. NCBI lineage: Eukaryota > Metazoa > Arthropoda > Arachnida > Araneae > Dolomedidae > Dolomedes > Dolomedes plantarius. The sequence goes on from OU015490.1 coordinate 42,546,447, forward strand.
TGACGGAACTGTTTTATATATATATAGATACTATATAAATATTAAAATATACATATATATATATATATAATATGTGTGTGTGTTAATATTACATATACACACACACGATATATCATCTTCCTTATGTGATATCACAAATATTCTATGGACTCGAAATGTTTTTGGACATTCGTATGGAACCATGGAAATTGTTAACTATTTGTTATATGAGTGACCCAAACATGTAAATCAAATGGGTCCCGTTCAGCCACCTCCATTTTCATCGAGCAACCCCAGGGACGACATCTAGACGGCTCGCACCTTTCCCCCACCTACTGACCTCGTGGAGGGACTTTTCGGTTTACGTTCGCCTATCCGGCCTAGAAAAGAAAATATTTAATGACGTCTGTCGGTATTCGAACCGAGAACCGCCAGTCTGAGCCCAACGCGCAACACGAGCCTGCGCCGTATCAGTATTCGAAATATGCTAACTATCATTTAAAACGAACATAAATGAATTCAATAACATTATTTCATATCCCTTATAGATTTTGTAAGAAGGCTTTATCAAATTGTTTCCAAGTCTGTTTTGTTTTGCTTTGGTTTGCTATGTTTTGCTTTTTTTATGGATATAATTAATTAGTATCCCTAACATTAAAAGTCCTCTAACTTAGTACTTTTCATATGAACTATGCAGATTTTCTAAATTTAAAATCAAAAGATTCGCTTTACAAAAAATTCCCGATCCCAGTCTCAATTTTTTTAAATTACAAGTTATCAGTATTTCCGGTAAATATCCTCACTTTGTGGCAGGAAATATTTTAGTTCACTCCTCTTTTGAGACGATTGATCGCCAAATGTGGAAGGCCCGGTTGCTTGGTGACGTCACTCGGGAAGTAAAGAGGTGAACGAATTTGTCCGAGGAGAAAGTCCCATCTTCAAAGAGAACGCTCGATAGTTTGTGAGAACAGGAAGGGGGTGCGAGAAAAAATAGCACATCTATAATTGAGAATTTTTTATTTTTAGGATCTCTCACTACGTTTCACATTTTTGAAACAGAAATTATAGTTTTACAGAAATGGACTTACTAGCGTGACTGATTGTCTAAACAATTCTTTTTTTGTTCCGACACCACTTTAGAAAGGATTTTTCTTTAAACAGACATATTTTTCCTTATAACAAAACCTTTAAAATTCTGAAAATATTTTTCTTTGAAAGGGTGAGTTTTACGTCATGATGACGTCACGCATTGAGGCTCAATCTTAAACAGAGTTGGCTAACTGGACTCTATAATAAAAGTTTTGGCAGTATTTGTAGTGTCACGCCTGTGATTGAATATATATATATAAATATATATATATATATATATATGTGTGTGTGTGTGTGTGTGTGTGTGATAATATTACTAACTACCTATAATCGCCCATTCTGAGTTTTATCTCTGTCCTGGTAACCCCTCTTTCTTTACTTTGGCTTTAAACGCTTCGCCTTCCCACATACTAACTTCCTCCGCCAATTCTGGCTACCTCTATGACCTAATTCTATTTTTCGCGCTCTTACGAGGAGACTCTGGACTGATTCGAAGCGAATAAGATGTGTTGCTTTTCTTGTTAATAAATTAGTTTTTCCTGAAGCTGACTGTATTATTTTCCCGCCACGATGATGCATTAGTTCATGAGATGACCCAATTCGGGTCATTTTATATATATATATATATATATATATATATATATATATATATATACCTGTGGGTCGGAGTTAAAGAGCTTCGAGTCCATTTCATACCAGTAAACAGTTGGACATTTTTCTGATTTTTTTTAGCTCAATTTAGTGGTGCAGAGCTCTAACTTGATCGCATATATAGAAATAATTAAGCCAGTTGGAAATGGCACCATGACCAATCGTTATATCGAGGTTAAGGTCACTAGGTGGATATTAATTTAACTCGTCTGTAAAATAGAAAAATTGTGACTTTGCGCACTTTAACTTCGGTACATACGGCCGTGGCGGCCTTGTGGTACAGCGCGGTGGTTTTCGGTGCTGAGGGTGCTCAGATCGAATCCTGGCGAAGCGCCACTAAAAAGCCTCCGTTTGTGTCGTCCCTTCATAGGGGGCAATGCTGGTCTGTCTATATGGCGCACCCGTAATAAAATGGCCAGCAAAACTGCGGTGAATTATAGGCGAATGTCTTCGCGACAAGTGCCTCCGCATTGAAAAAAAAAACATTTGGTACACACACACACATGCATATACTGTATATATATATATATATATATATATATATATATATATATATATATATATATATATATATATATATATATATATATATATATATATATATATATATGTGTGTGTGTGTGTGTGTATATATATATATATATATACTAGCCGAGCTTCGCCCGTCTAGCCGTTCGGTTTAGGGACTCGCTTCCTTCAGCAATCATTGTCAGAGAATGGAAAAACTAAAAAACAACGAATAAAGGTATTTAAATTTGGTGGATACCAGTGTTGCCAACTTGGGGGTTTCTCCCCTAAATTTGAGGGTAAGTTAGATAAGAAGTGGTGTTTTTAGGGGCCACATTTTTTTAGGGGAATTTTGTTGGGGGAACATTTTTTAATATTTTGTACAATCGTGACGCGTTTTTTTTTATTAGATTATGAGTTCCATACGTATGCCAAATGTGAATAAACCTCCATTTCATTGTGTAAGTGTGCATTTTCTATTTATTTCAATTCATCTCTCAAACAGGATGCCTATTTGAATCCAGAATTTCTTTTTAGGAAAGTCTAGGGTAAGGTGACCAGACGGCCCGATTTTGGCGGGACAGTCCCGATTTTTAACAGTTTGTCCTGCGTCCCGCGGCGTTTTAAAAAAGTCCCGATTTTAGGAAAGAGTCCACGACAAACTAGCAAACGTCGGGAGAACAGGAAGGGAATATACGGTTTCGGCGGCCATGCGACTATTTAGCCAGGATATGAGTTCTATATTATTTTTGTTAATTTTATAATTTAAACTTTAATAATAACAAATAATTGTTTAGACCTGATTATCAAAATGATAAATCGGAAGAAGCTGGGGCGGTTGGCGACTTTTTGGCGATTTTTTTTTAAAGTCGCCAAATTTGCGTTTCTGAGTCCGCCATTTTTTTTTCAACCCCTCATATTCTGTTGTTTTGCTGTTTTTAGAAGCTTAAAACACCAGAACAACGAAATATGAAGGAGAAAACAAAGGAGAATTCAGAAATTCTGGCGACCCTTCAAAAAAAATCGCAACATGAAAAGTGTAAGGTATCCGACTACGTTTCATGAAAAATAGTTTAATAATTACATTTAAATTTTAAGTTTTGGTTCGAACTATCGGAAATTTGTAATGAAAAATACATTTTAATGATTACATTTTTAATAAAATGTAAGTTCTTCAGAAAAAGCAATTAAAATTTACATTTGCATTGAAATTCTGATTATAGTACAGAAAAACATAAAAGTAGATTTAGAAACTGAAATTTACAATCTAAAGAATTTTTTTAATCCTACGCCCTTCTAAAATATAAAAAATTTCATAATTTGTAGCCAGAAAAGGGGGTACATCATAACAGGAAGTAAAAAAAATCGCCAAATTAGCGGCAGCCCCAACTTTTTCCGATTAACCATCAAGGTTCGCATTGTTGATCAGTTGTTAGAATTCGATCACCATTGTTTGGACTTAATGAACAATGGTAATTTTTGGCATTGGCAACGACGAAAACATTTTGTAACTGTCTCTCAAACAATACACATCGTACTGCGTGCTAGTAAGCTAGTTAAACAAGTGATGTTATTACAAATCAGCTATTCAGATAATTTAGGTAATTTATTTATACATTTATTTAATAAATACATAAATTTTCTTGAATTTAGCAGACAGTACTCTCATTATGTATAATTTATAGTGGCGGCAACAAGTCTAGCGCCGGCCTTGAAAGTGACACTTACGACTTACGTTATGACAAATTCAGAGGAAAAATAATACAAGTTAGTATTGTTGTTATTATTATATTTATAATAGCCGTTGTCTCTGTATAACACTTCCGGGCTGTACTCATCTTTCAATTGAAGCCCTCAGTAAACAAACGGCCGGTTAGGCTTAATTTCAATTTCCGATATGGATCAGAATTTTTTCTTACCTAAAAACTAATATCTTCTCCATCAAATCATGTTTGTTCAGCCTATTTTTCTATAAAACATTCAGAACTAAAAAAAATTTGGTGCTTTAAGCTGTATATTTAACAGTTTTTAAAAATCTGTTTACTTTTGCGATTAATTCTGAAAGTAACCAAACTTGAATGTGAATGAATCAAGTAGCTCAAGTATTCATATCGCGTAGTGAGCTATAAAAATCTGGATGGCAGTCTACTACTCCAATCGCATGAAAAACTAAATAAATAAAATATAATGAAAGGGTTTGCTTTTAAAAGGTGTGGATTAAATGCAATATTGTAGGATAATTCGGGATATTTTTTAACTTTCATATACTTTTTCCATTATGACGTCATTATTAGTATTATGACGTCAAAATGACATGTTGGATGTCAGTCTACTACTCCAATCGCATGAAAAACTAAATAAATAAAAAATAATGAAAGGGTTTGCTTTTACAAGGTGTGGATTAAATGCAATATTGTTAGATAATTCGGGATGTTTTTTAACTTTCATATACTTTTTCCATTATGACTTCATCATTAGTATTATGACGTCAAAATGACGGGTTACCTTCTAGTTTAGAAAGAATGGTTGTGTCGTTTTACCAATGTTATGGGTCAATGGTGTCCCGCTTTACCAATGTTAAATCTGGTCACCTTAGTCTAGGGTGATCTCAAGTTGGTGTTAGGGGGAAACAGGGGGATTTCGAGATGGCGCTAGGGGAGGGCGCTTCAGAGATGTTGGCAACACTGGTGGATACGCATCCCACGTTCTCCAAACAGTCGCAAGCGGAAGAAAAATTCTTTTCCTCCCCCCCCCCAGGGAGTGGGCGTTGCCCGGGATTTTAAGAATGTTTGTTAACCCAAATCAATTTAAAAACTAAACACAGTATAAATTACACAGTAAAAAAAGGCATGTAAAATGCAATAAACATGAATAAAAAGAAAACCCATTATAAAAATATATAAATTCATAATAAATTCCTCAGAATTCAGCTAGATTTTACCTTTCCTCATTGGAGCAAAAAAAGCTGAAAAGTAAAACATTGAATGTATACATTTATAATAAACGACTATAAAAAATGGGTGAAATCATTTTAATTGAAAAATTTCTTTTTTTTTTTCTAATCATTTTCTTTGTTGCAACTCTCTGCTTCTGTTTAGAGTAAAACAAAAAATTCAAGAATTCAGTATGAAAATAACGCTCGCGCATGAAGTATTCATTTTGATATAGATACATTTCTCTTTTGAAAAAAAGCATTTACTGAACAAATGAACTTCTAAAATGAAAATGGCAAGGAAGATCGTTTGTGTACAATCGTGAATTTGAGTTTTGGTATGAAAAATAACTTTACTAATTATTGACCGATTTTAAGTATTTTAGACTTTTTGTGACCGCCTGAGGGTGGGTAAGAAGAATTTTGAATTTAATTTTACTTCCTTTTAAATTTTTTTGGACCTCTATTCTCTGTCACGGCTAATTTTCGTGAGTGAATCACAAATCACAAAACTGTGCTTAATGTTTAGACTGATTCTTTTTAGTTAAGATATACTAATTTTTATGCTTTTAAAAGTACATCGTGAAATATAAAATTAAGAACAATATGAATTACAGTATACTAAGTATTCTGTAGTACAAACACAATATGTAATATACCAAATTACCAAATTTCAGAAAGTAAATAATCGCAAGTTAGCGAGACACATAGGGGTGATTCCCGGAAATGTAAAAGCTTCCATTTACTGTTGTCTTGAAAATTGTTGGCTTTTTATTAATTAAAAATTATTATAAATATTTTAAAGCTTCCAAACTTATCGTAGAATTTTCTTAAGGCTTTAAATCATAAGTATACGAAGTTTCAACCAGATTCGTCAAGAAATGAAGATTTGCATATGATATATACATACATACATACATAGAGACACTTTGCTTTATTTATCTATATATATAAAAGAGCTTGTCTGTTTGTTTCTCCGCTATAGAATCATAGACTGTTTCACCCACCGGGACCAAATTCGGCATAGTTAATGTTTAGGACGCGAGAAACTTAAATCAGGAAAAACGAAATTTGGGGCTCAATTAGTTTTTATAAATTAATTTTTTAATGGTTTTTGTGCCCCTAAGCGCACCTCTTAAATATGGATACAGCCCCTTCACCACAACCAGTCTAATTCGATATGCGGGGAAAAAGAGGTTTGTTCTGAAGGGTGGTTTGAGAGTTGGTCTAGGGGTGACGGGGGGGGGGAGGGCGAAGATTTTGCGGGGGGTGCAGCCCAGTATTTTTTTGATGAAATGCATGAAAACTTTTATATCTATATATCTACCCGGGCAACGCCGGGCAATAATGCTAGTATATATATATATATATATATATATATATATATATATATATAAATATATATGTGTGTGTGTGTGTGTGTGTGTGTGTGTACGTTTGATATTTTGCCAAATATACATTTTTTGCTGTACCGAATATGCATATTCTGTAGTGCATCTGCCTATCAAGAACAGGCAGATTCTTAGTATTCACAATATAAAATACTAGCTGAAAACCCGCGCTTCGCTACGGAGTACATTCAAATTAAATACAACGGTCAACGTATGCAATTTATGCCAAAAAAAATATATATATATTTATAATAAATTGGATGATCAATGTATACAATTGATGTAAAATACACTCATGGACAAAAAAATTAGCGCACCAAGAAATAATTGCGGGATCGTAGCGAAACTTGCAATGAAGGTACATGTCGGGGAGATATGCAAATGATTAGAAATGCAACGTGATTGCGCATTACGTATAGCCGGTAGAGGGCGTTGAACATCGTACTCTGTGGAGTATAAAACAGGTAACCAAAGCTTGTTTGAGTGTGCTGAATCATTTACAAAGGAAGAGCTGAGATAGACATGCCATTACGCCGTGTTCGAAGACAATATAAGCAGTTGTCGCAGTTTGAGAGGGGGAGAATCGTCGGGATAATGGCAGCTGGGTGGTCAGCTAGGCGAGTAGCTCGTCAATTAGGCCGCTCTGATTGTGTTGTGAGGAGGTGTTGGGACCAGTGGACCCGAGGGATGTCATGTACACGAAGACCAGGCTCAGGACGCCCTCGACAGACCAGTCGTCGAGAAGACCGCCACATCGTAAGAAATGAACGCGTACAGCCAACTGCTTCATCGGCCGCCATCCAGCCACAGGTAGCACCTTCACTAGGGGCCTCTGTGTCTTCTCGAACCATACGAAGGTGCCTGGCTGAAGGACAGTTGGTATCGCGGCGCCCATTACGTGTGCTGCCCTTGACGCCCACCCATCGACGCCTCCGTTTGGAGTTTTGCAGCGCACGAGGAAACTGGACTGCAGCGGAATGGAACCAGGTCGTCTTTAGCGACGAATCCAGATTCAATCTCGGCAGTGATGACAATCGTGTTCGTGTGTGGAGAGCCCGTGGTGAACGCTTCAATCCTGCCTTTGCTGTACAGCGACACATCGCTCCCACAGCTGGTGTGATGGTATGGGGTGCCACTGCCTACAATACACGGTCACCCCTAGTATTGTTCCGTGGCACCATGACAGCCCAGCGGTATGTTCATGAAATCCTGCAACCACATGTGTTGCCACTCATGCAACGGCTCCCAGGAGCCATTTTTCAACAAGACAATGCTCGGCCTCATACGGCAAGGGTATCACAAGACTGTCTCCGCACTGTTACTACCCTTCCTTGGCCTGCCCGATCCCCAGATTTGTCTCCAATCGAGCATATCTAGGATCATTTGCGACGACGAGTTGGGCATCCCACGAGTTTGAACGAACTAGAGGCAAGGTTACAGCAAATATGGAACGAAATGTCTCAAGACATCATACAGACCTTGTATGACTCAATGCCCGATCGTATCACATCGTGCATTTGCGCTAGAGGGGGTCCAACTGAGTATTAACTCCTCCGTTCTTTTGCTTATTTCTCTGAAATAAATTATCCTTTTTCTTTGTTTTTCTTATCATTTACTTATATCAAAGTAGTCATTACGTATGTAAAATTTCGTTTCATTTTGATGACTCCTTCTTGGTGCGCTAATTTTTTTGTCCATGAGTGTATCTATCTATCTATATATATATATTTATAAAAAAATCGTAAGGGATATGCATTTTTTTTGGATAATATCCAATCGTCTGCTGCATTAGAAAGAGAAAAAAATATTTTTTTTGTCTATTTAGTTGTTACGCACGTGACGATAAATTTATTGAAAGTACCAGAAAAAGAAATCACGTGATCAGCATTTAATAAATTAAATTCTAAAAATTAATCTTTAGAAATTCACCAAAAATCAGGAAATGGAGGTAAAAATTCGAAAAAAATTTCATTTTGAAGGAATTTCTATGATCTTTCTCGTGATATAAATTTTATAACCCTCAATGTATTATTTTAAATGCAAACATAAAAAAAGTTTAAAAAACAGCTTAAAAATTTAATTTAAAAAAATCTAAGAAGAATTTTTGAAAAATCTTTCTTACTGCACCCCTACACTATTAGAAGAATCGCCATGCAAAATTTCAGCCCTTTAGGTCAAGCGGTTTGGTCTGTGCGTTGTATGTCAGTCAGTCAGTGAATGAATGAATCAGTCAGTTACGGAACTGTTTTATATATATAGATAAGGGAAGGAACTAGTTCTAGACAAATTAATAATTCTATATGAGGTCGATAAGCAATAGCTAACTGCTACAACATGCAGAGTAGAAATTTTATGATACGTCTATGAAAGGAAAAACAAGACATAATGGAATACGCATGCAGTGAGTAAAAAGAATTCTCAAAGAAATAATTCCCTCAAACAGAAGTTATATCGTAAAAGCAATTGAAAAGAAAGCAATTTAACTGTCGAATCATTAATGAAATTAGAAAGTTCCGGTACTTTTCATGAGACCATCCTCCAGGAATAGATCCTAACTGCACCACAGCTATTTCTAGAAATGAAAGTGCTTTCGTATTAGTGTTTAAAATTTCAGAATTTACGCTCACAGAATGTAGAAATGGCGGATGTTTTACTCAGTGTACGAGCTATGCAGATATTCTTCGATTTTGGACTACTTCCTGATCAATTCATCCCATCAGTGTAATAACCATGTAAAATACTGAAATTTTTAATTCAAGAGTAGAAAATTTTTTTCAATATTTCGTAATATAAATTGCTTTTTAAAAAAATTATAGCAATTTAGTACCTTAAAAATATTTCTCCCAAGAAAAGAAATTTATGATTTCCATATCATATCAGTGTAATCTATATATATAAAACAGTTCCGTAACTGACTGACTCACTCACTGACTGATAGACTGACTGACATACAACGCACAGACCAAACCGCTGGACCTAAAGGGCGAAATTTTGCATGGCGATTCTTCTTATATTGTAGGGGTGCACTAAGAAAGATTTTTGAAAAATTCTTCTTAGATTTTTTAAGTTAAGTTTTTAAGCTGTTTTAGTAACTTATTTTAAGTTTGCATTTAAAATAATAATCTGAGGGTTATGAAACTTATATCAGGAGAAAGATAAAAAAAAAATTCCTTTAAATATTTTTCGAAGCTTTACCTTCATTTTCTGATTTTTGGTGAATTTGTAAAGATTAATTTTTAGAATTTAATTTATTAAATGCTGATCACGGGATTTCATTTTCTGGCACTTTAAGGCCAGGTGCCCACTGGCAACTTTTAATTTGGGCAACTAAACAGTTTAGTCACTTGAAAGTTGCCGGATACCTTCTACAAGCGCCCACTGGCAACAAAATAGTTGCTTTGCACTCAGTTTGAAAATGGATTTCGGGGAAGCTGCATGTGTTTGTGCCCTCGCTCTACGGCGAAAACGTAAACAAAGCCACAGAAGATTTTGGGTCCATCCAATAATAAGTAGGAGATTATTTGACGGGCAGTTTCATGAATTAGTTGAAGATTTAAGAGTACACCCAACAAAATTTTTCACCTACTTTCGGATGAGCGTTGAAAATTTCGAGAACCTGTTGTTATTAGTGGGGCCCAGTATTTCTTATTAAAATACAGGATTACGTTTGGCTATACCACGGCAAGAAAGATTAGCTGTGACTTTAAGGTAAGAAAAAATATTTTCTAAAATATTTGCAAGTTTATTGAAATAAAATACATATTACAAATATTTTTTTGTAAAAAAATTTTTCGACTGTGCTTTTATCAATAGTGGATTGTGATTACAAGTTCATTTATGTAGAAGTTGGAGCATACGGTTCATCAAGTGATTTTAATATTTTTAAACATTAAGCATTTTCAATGTTGCTTGAAATAAACCAATTAAAAATTCCAGAACAAAGTTGTCTCCCTAATGACGACAATGGAGCGGAAATACCATTTACTCTAGAGGGGAATGAGGCATTTGCTCTTTCATAGTTTGTATTACGACCATATCCCAGCAGAAATCCGTCAGTAAAACAACGTACCTTTAATTACAGATTAACAAGAGTCCGCAGAATGGTAGAATGTACATTTTGGAATTTTAGAAAACAAATGGAGAATATTCACAGACCTCTCGATACCAGTATTGAATTCAGTGAATCTGTTATTAAATCATGCTGCATTCTACACAATTTTGTTAGAAAACATGATGTAATACGTTTTGAAGACACTCTTTGACTGTTCATTGGAAAGAATCTCTACAGTTGGAGTAAGAAGCAACAATCAAGGTTTTGCGATAAGAGATTATTTTACATATTATTTCATTTCTCCTCAAAGAAGTATTCCTTGGCAGTATGACAAAATTTAATATAAAAGCTGTATATGATAAATGAAAAGAGTTAATATTAAAAAATTATCAACTTACTCTTTTAGTTATTTTGTTTTTCCTCCAACTTATCCCAATTTTCAATGAATTGTTGACACAATTCCTCCCATAAAGTCTTCTTTAAATTTTTCTCAGAATATTTTTTTTGATTTTATGTTGTATAAAGCTGGCCGTTTTTCAATTTCACTTATAAATAGTTCAGTGTCCAGCGACATGTTTACACCGAAGCAAACTGGACTGAAGCAAACTGGTGATCTTCAACTTTGCCAACTCCTCGTGAATCGGACTAGCCAATCACGCCCTCGATGATTTGCCTCGATCAGATCCATAGGCGTAGCATTGGGGGGGGGGCACGTGCCCCCCAACTTAATTTGAAATAAATTAAAACGTTAATAGTAGTTCAGCTAAAATCTGAAAATTGTAGAAAACTTTTAAGAAAGTTGTTTTTTTTTTCGCTTTTTCGAACTATAAAACTAAAGATTCCGATTATGTCTTTAGCCTTAACATAGTTTTTAACAATGATATGATCCATAACAAAAATTCGATGCTATTTTTTTTCTCATTTTATTTATATTATATTTATTTTTAACTTTTGAATACTACTCAAACATCAATTCTAATGTTATTCAATTTCAAAAATATCATATTTCATATTTTAAGGACCCATTGGCAGTCAATGCGCGGAAGAGGACCCTAACTGAATTCAATTCGTGCAGCGCCCCCAAAAAAGTTAGAAGCACGCTACGCCCATGATCAGATCTATTGCGAGCAACTAAATAATCACCAGTGCGCGCAGTCCTATCTATAAACCAACGTGATCTATTTTCCCCGGCAACAGTTTCATCACCCAAAGAATCGAACATGTTGGAATTTTTTAATTGCCGCAACTGAAAAATCGCCAGTGGGCGCACTACCGAAGTTATCAATGTGTTTCATTTTTGTGATTAAAAAGTTGCTTGATTAAAAAGTTGCTTTGAAATAATCGCCAGTGGGCGCCTAGCCTGAATAAATTTATCGCCACGTGCATAACAACGTAATAGACAAAAAAAATAATTTTTTCTCGCTAATTCGGCAGACGATTGGACATTATCCAAAAAATATTAAAATACAGTAAAAGATATTTTCTTCGATCTGTAGTATATTAACTGTACTATATTCTTTAGTACATCCTATTAGATTTAATTTGAATATTTTCTTCTACATTATTTTGTCCCTCACAAATAAAATATCACTCACGATTTTTTTATGAATATATAATTTTTTTGCATCAATTGTATACATTAATCGTCGCATTTATTATGAATATAAATATATATATATATATATATATATATATATATATATATATATTTATTTATTTATTTATTTTGGCATTAATTGCATATATTGACCGTTGTATTTAATTTGAATGTACTCCGTACGGAAGTGCGGGTTTTCAGCTAGTAACTACATAAAATAATTGCATTTTAATTTATGTAAATACTAATAATGTTCAATGTTTCAGAACTTCCTCGGTATAAATTACTTTTCGAAAAATTTTACAGCAGTGAAGTTCCTTCAAAACATTTCTCTCAAGAAATCTTTCGCATCATATTACAGTAGTAGCTGTTTTACTTACATTTTTAATTCCTGAAATATTAAAAATGTTCCTTAAGAATTTTCGTAATATAAATTGCATTATGAAAAAAAATATAGCAATTTAATACCTAAAAACATTACTCTAAAAAAACCTTCCATAACATATCAGAGTAATAACTTCGTAAAATATTTATACTTCTATTTTATGAAAATACTAAAAATTATCAGTGGTTAATATCTTCCGTATTATAAATTTCTTTCCGGAAAATTTTACAGCAGTATAGTTCCTTTAAAACATTTAACTCTCAAGAAACTTTACTCATCAAATGAGAGTAGTAACCGTAATACTTGCAGTTCAAATTCATGAAAAAAATTTAAAAGGTTTGATGTGTAAGGTAGTTTCGTAATATAAATTACTTTACGAAAAATTTTTTAGCAAATCAGTACCTTGGAAACATACAGGTGTTTATCAAAATATTGGAAACACCTATCAATATTAGTGGTGTTTATGGATGTGCTTCGCATTCCTTAAAAAACAAGTCTGACGACCGGTATTTTTCAATCACCTACTATTAGTTCACACTCTCTCGATATATATCTTGTTCAAATTTTCAATCGCTAATAAAAGTACTTTTTATTCATCCAATCAAGTTCAAATACATTTTTTTAAACTTGTAGTGGATGACACTTTATGTTAATACAGTTTTTCAAATATTAATTCATTAATTAAATTTAATTAATCAATTTTAGTTTTAGACCTAGAGATCTTGTTCAAATTTTCAATCGTTAATAAAAGTACTTTTTATTCATCCACTCAAGTTCAAATACATTTTTTTAAACTTGTAGTGGATGACACTTGATGTTAATACAGTTTTTTCAAATATTAATTCATTAATTAAATTTAATTAACCAATTTTAGTTTTAGACCTAGACCGTCTCTTGCTCTTGAATAGTAATTTCCCTCTTGTTACTGTGTAAACGGTAGCACTGCGGTATCGCGGGCTTCTCCCGTCTTGTAGGTTGCGAGATCGTATCCCCAATCTGACAAACTTTTTCTCTCTCTTTCCGCCCCCCCCCTCCTAATCTCGCACAGTAGGCAAGGTTCTGGCAGGCAATCCTTTTTTTCAATTCCTACTATTAGTTCACACTCAATTTTTTCTTTGTTGACCTAAGTAGGAATTGACTTTAATTTTTTTTTTATATATTACTTGTTTTATACAATATAGTGTATGTATTATTCTACCGTCAGGTAGCAGTAATGAAGCTAAGGGAATCGTGCTTTTGCGGGTAACAGCGTAAAATGTCAAACCTTGCAGACCTTGTGAAAAGGGCATATTATTGGAGCACGTTTAAATTGGAGTATCTGTTACTGCAACCCCCAGGCTAACGGGTGTTTTTCGAGCTATGATATCGAAAGTCATGATAGCATACAGAGTGCGCGGAAAAACATCCTTTGCCAAACAGAATAGTGGAAGAAAGAGAGAGCTGAGTGAAAGAGACGGACGGGGTATTGAAGCGTATTGTGACACGAAGAAAGAAACCAACTGCAACCAAGATGACCTCAATCGGCATCTTCATGTTCTGGTATCAACCATTAAAGGTAGAAGGGAACTTCACAAACAAAGCATTTACGGAAGAGTAGTTATTCTCAAGCCACTTGTAATAGTTGCCAATACCAAATATCGTCCACAGCGGTATCACGTGCGCAAATCCTGGTGGAGTAATATGTCGAAAAGCGGCATTTAGTCCGACGAATCATCGTTCACATTGTTCCTCGCAACAGGACGTGAGTTTGTCTGGAGAACACCTACACAAGCGCAATATTCTGGCTGTCTCATCTCAACTGTCAATCATGGAGGTAGATCTATCGGGGTTTGAGATGGCATCTCATGGTTTTCTTCAGGCCCTATTGTAACCCTAAAAGGGAAATTGAATGAGAAGGACTATGTCGAAATTTTTGCTCACTAGTCCATTCTATGGTGCAAAGATTGTTTCTTGCAGGAGATGGCGTTGTCCGGTATGAAAATCCCCCTATACATATAGCAAAATCTATCAAGTATTGGCTTGAAGAGCATGAAAAAGAAGTCATATATCTTATCTTGCCCTGTACAATCCCCCCGACTATAAATCATCCAAGCACTGTGATCTGTATAAGCGGATAGACAAAGGTACCGATATCCACCACAGCAAATCTACAGGAATTTTCCTGATTTTCCCCTGAAGAATGGTATAATATATTCTTAACCAGTATTCATGACTTTCATAATCCAATTCCAAGGTGAATCAGTTGGTATTACATGACAAATGTGATCCTGCCCCGTATTAATAAAGGTTTTCATGACGTTTCTCAGCGTTTCCATTATTTTGATAACCACCTGTATCTCTCAAGAAAAATTGCGTACCATTGTGTATCAATTATGTAAAAAATAGTTACATTTTCCGTATACAAATAATTTTGAAAAGTTCAATGTTTTTTTAACTTTCGTAATATAAATTGCTTAGTGAAAACATTTATAGCAATCAAATACATTTTGAACATTTCTCTCAAGAAACCTTGCGCATCGTATCAGTACAATAAGTGTATTAACGTGTAAAATACTTGCATTTTTAATTCCTGAAAATAATAAAATTGTTTAGTTTTCAGGAACAAAAGTAATATAAATTACTTTTCGAAAATAATTATAGAAATTTAGTAATTTTAAAACATATCGTCCGAGAAATGTCGTGCATCATATCAATGTACTAATTGCGTAAATTACTTAAAGTAATTTACGCAATAGTACATTGATATTTTCATGTACTATGAAAATATCAATGCTCATGATTGATATTTTCATGAACTAAAATTACTTACGTAATTTTAGCTCATGAAAATATCAGAAATGCTCAACAATGAAAAACTTAGTAAAATAAATTGCTTGTTGAAAATTTTTGTATCAGTTTAGTACCTTTGTAACATTTCTTCACGAAACTTTCGTATCATATTAGTATAAAAATTACGTAAAATTCTTACATTTTAAATTTATAAAAGCATTAAAAATGTTCAATTTTTAAAAAATTTCGTAATATAAATTGCTTCTTTAAAAAAATTATAGCAATTTGGAAGTTATAATAATTTCTCTAAAGAAATCTACCGTGTCATATCAATGTAATAACAATTATAACAATTTAATACCTTTAAAACATTTCCCTCAAGAAACCTTCCCTATCATATAAGTGTATCATATATTTAAAAATATTCAATGTTTAAAAACTTTCGTAATATAAATTGCTTTTCCAAAAAAATTATAGCAATTTAGTACCTTTAAAACATATCGCTCAATAAAACTTGAGTTTAATATCAGTGTAATAACTGCGTAAAATACTTACAATTTTATTTCATGTAAATATTAAAAATGTCCAACACCGAAGAACTTTCGTAATACAAATTGCTTTTAGAAAAAATTCTTAGTAATTTAGTACACAATAAAATTCGTACGTTATCCCTGCGTAAACTCAACTTGTTAAAAGAGCTGTTATTTTTGGTTGTTACGTTACTTTACTATAATTTGAATTCCTTATAGTAGACCCCTCATGAATATTTCATGAAAAGCATCTCCACTGTTTATTTCAAGAAAAGTAATTCCCTTCCAACATTAATGCACTTTTTACCTTGAGGGAAGACGTTTAATGCATAAATTTATCTCAACCACAGTGGTTTACTACTTCCCAAGCAGAAAATGAGACGTTACACTCATGATGAAAGGGTAACACGTTACTTTTTATTCTACCCATGGGTATTTTAATACCTTACTATTCCCTTTGAAGTCAACCAAACAAAGTCAAAACACTTTTTGTGTGTGTATATATATATATATATATATATATATATATATATATATATATATATATATATATATATATATATATATATGTATATAAATGTATGTATATATATATATATATATATATATGTATATAAATGTATGTATATATGTATGTATATATATATATATATATATATATATATATATATATATATATATATATATATATGTATATATATATATATGTATATGTATGTATGTATGTATATATGTATGTATATATATATATATATATATATATATATATATATATATATACATATATATATATATATATATACATATATATATATATATATATATTTATATGTATATATCTATATATATATATATATATATATATATATATTTATATGTATATATCTATATTTATATATATATATATATATATATATATATATATATATATATATATATATATATATATATATATATATATATATATATATACAGGTGGATATCAAATTAATGAAAACACCTATCAATATTAGTTGTGTTTATGAATATGATTCGTATTCCTTAAAAAACAAGTCTGGCCACCAGTATTTTCTTACATAATATAGTATTATTCTACTGTCAGGTAGCAGTAATGAAGCTAAGGGCATCGCGGTTTTGGAGGGAACAGCGTAAAATGTCAAACCTTGCAGACCTTGTGAAAAGGGTAAATTGGTGGAGCGGGTTTAAATTGGAGTATCTGTTATTACAATCCCCAGGCTAATGGGTGTTTTTCGAGCTATGGTATCGAAAGTCATGATAGCATACGGAGTGCACGGTAAAACATCCTTTGCCAAACAGAATAGTAGACGAAAGGGAGAGCTGAGTGAAAGAGATGGACGAGGTATTGAAGCGGATTGTGAAAAAAAGAAAGAAAACAACTGCAACCAAAATCATCGAAGAGCACAATCGGCATTTGCATGTTCTGGTATCAACCCTTAGAGGTAGAAGGGAACTTCACAAACAAAGCATTTACGGAAGAGTCGTTATTCTAAAGCCACTTGTAATAGACGCCAATACAAAATATTGTTCCCAATGGTACCACGAGCGCAAATCCTGGTCAAGTAATATGTAGAAAAACGGCATTTGGTCCGACGAATCATCGTTCACATATTTCCTCGCAACAGGACGTGAGTATATCTGGAGAACACCTACACAAGCGCAAGATTCTGGCTTTCTCATCTCAACTGTCAATCATGGAGGTCGATCTATCAGGGTTTGAGATGGCATCTCATGGTTTTCTTCAGGCCCTATTGTCGTTATTTTGCTTTATTGAAAGTTTATAACTTGAGTATGAACCACGTGAAATGACCATTGTTTTGATTTTAATACTTTTTGTTGATATTTTTTTTGCTACGTGAGCACTAAACAGGCTGTCGATCATAAGATATCAGCACTGAGAGCAATATCTAAATACTAATGTGGAAGATACTGCGGTCTCATAAGTAAATTTTAGGCGGGTGATTTTGTAAGGTTATCAACCCAGTATTACAATGGTAATTATCTGTAAAAGCATAACATAAACAAATCAATATTAAGGCATGACTTCGAGTACAGAACAAGTTACGTTTCTCACGTTTGATTCATATTCCAGAACCTTCTTCGACCCGTGGCCCTCTGAAACATTTCCCGTTATTTAAGAGGGTCCAGGACACAAAATTGCTCGAATTTTCGAAAAAAAATTTATTGCATTAAAATTTTTTTTGTTCTTTTACGCTTAAAATGACGTTTAAATCATGTTTCTATCTTAATTAGAACATAATAAATTATTACTTTTTTTTTTTTTTGCAACATTCTAATAGTAGCCAATCGTTGTTTAAACCTGTAAAACGCGTTTTTCAGCATGATAGGTTTTTTCCCAATTCTCGTCTTTAAATTGTTAGAATTCAAGAACCGTTAAAGATAAATGGTTGAAACATGAAACATGTGTTTTTCAACTATTTTACTTTAATTTTGATTCAGCAAACTTGAAAAAAATATTTACTTTTGAAAATATGATTTTTTAAAAAATAAGTTACATAATGTTTTTTTTATTTTTTAATGTAAATAAATTCTTTAAAAATTATGATTTCAAAAAATGCTGAATCAAAATTAAAACTTATATATTTCCGTTTAATTAAATGAAAAAATTTTGAAATTCGACAAATAATATTTCGAGTTATAAAGATTTTAAATTACCCCACTTTTATTAAAAATTTAAAAAAAATTTTAAAACTTTTTGAGAAATTTTATGATGTGATTTTGCTTACAAATTATATGATTGACCATCCCAAAAAAATTCAAAATTTTAACGCAATAAATAAAATTATTTTTAAAATGTGTCTCCCTTAAAAATTAGAATTCCCCCCCCCCTTAAATTAGAATTCAAAAAATTTTCAATTAAAGAATAATTTACCTTAGGTTATAAACGCTGTAGGAATAAATACAGCATGATTGGATTGGTCTTGCCAACAGAATTGAGCACGATATAATCACCCCATTTTGGATGTAACTTCGTTAGAGATTGTAGATAGTTTACTAACGTTAAATTTCATGTTCCGATTTTCCTTTCATACATTCTCTCAAAATTTCTTTCTAAATGGCCAATACTTAAAATCTTAGATAATCTTCACTTTAGTCTAAATGTTTATGTTAATTTTCGGTCGAATCTGAACGTTTAAAAGGCAGTGTACTGAAGTGAAAACAGAACTCTCATCGCCGTTGATTGCATGTAGGTGTGTCGAATCCCAAGAATGAAATGCGTGGGCATACAGGAAATATTTAAGTTCCGAGAGTTGCTAATTTCTCTTACGTAAGGAGTATTTAACTTGAAGTTTACCAAGTTAACGAGTTCGCTGTCAGGTACTTGCGGTTCGCGATCAATATTTCATTTTAATACCATCTCCTTCCTACAGATGTGAAAATAATTAAGAGTCCTAAAAATTTTCATTCTCAGACATTAGGTAATAATCAGTGTGTGTGAAAAGAAGCAAATATAACTAAAATTAAATAATTCAACAAGGCAAGATAATTATTAGCAGTAAGAATGCAGACTATAACAAACAGAAATCACGCCCTTAAGACTCAACGCCCCATAATACAAGATTCTGAAGCAGTAACGGAACTAAACCAAATAACGAGGTACACCGATTGGTCTCTTCATCAGGAGGCCTAACCAAATCAGTTACCTCAAGGGGGAGCTTTCTGATTAGGATGCAGATCTAACCAAAAGACATCCCAGGGCCCTGAGATCCAAATTGAAACACATAGTCAAATCAGATGAAATGAATAAGTTTATTTTTGTCTTAGTATGTATGAGCGTCTCTTTGAGACAGCTGTCGGTTGTGCAGGATTTTGTCTGTGATTCTCTTTTGCGGCGGGGTGTCTTGGTGTAAGATTTCCTACACCAGGGGGATTGGAAACAACAACAATAACATATTTTTGTCTACATTCTACCTGCGAATAATTATCTTGCTTTGTTGAATTATTTAATTTTAGTTGTATTTGTCCGCTTCCAGTAGGAGGATTTGTTGCAACTGCGAAATCTTTTACTGAAAAGTTAAAATTTTCAACGCTAGAGTAGGTTTTCAGTTAATTTGTCCGGCAGTCTATGCCCTCTTTATACGTTTCATTTCGAGTTGAATTATTTACATTGTTTGTATGAGAAGAAGCATTCAGGTATTTATTGTTGTTGTTGTTGCGGCGACATTCGCGCTATTAACCGCGGTAATTTGTTAACATTTTTTATCTGATTAAACCATACAGGTAAGTCAACATTGCTCCCTGGTGCCACAATGAGTTTTTCCTAGCACCCCCAGGATCTGCTTGTATCGTACCCTCCCCTACCCACTTACCACATGGAGGGACTTTCCGGTTTTCGAACTAAACGTGGCCATACCCGGCGTAAACACGAAAGTATTTAATGTAAACGTCTCAAAATTTCGAATACCATCAGTTTGTCTGTCTGTAGTTCCAAACATCCCAAGCACACCGAAAGAATGCCCCAAAAGAGGAAATTTGAAATGAAGTGTAACAAGTTTCGTGAAAATTAAGTTAAAATTGCTCGATTCCTCAAATCAATAAACGAAAGTAACCTTATCAGAAATCATAAATCTTTATGAAACTACTTTTCAATCATATAGATTATTGTAAATCTCCAACCTCAAAATCTATTTGTCCTAGAATGTCGAAAAACTTTAGTTATAAAATGCTTTTTACTTTCAACATGGCACGCATTTGCCTTTACGACATTTGCCATTTCACGTCATTTTTTGTTGGCTGTTTTATCACTGCAGAACCACATACGGCGCCCACTTAGTAGACAGCGTCTTCGCCTCCCACGCCGTGGGCTTTAGTTCGATTTCCGTAGTGAAACTTCTGTTGTCCTCTCCGGTAAAGTCAGTCTTCCGTCTGAAATAAGAACCCCGTCTTCAAAGGGAAGCAGTGAAAATACCACTGTTCACCTCAGGGGCCATTGTCTGTGTTGAAGAAATCCTCTACCTTGGCGAGGACAAATATGCCCTGGGTTCGTTTCTTTCCGTTGTAGGAAGGGAATGCACGGTTGGCGAAAGAAGGTACTACGTTTTTTTAGTCCAAAAATTATTTATTTGACATACACTCGTACTGGGAGACAACATAAATCTATATACACTCAAGAGCCAAAACATTATGACCACCTGTCAATAACGATTTGGCCCACCTTTGGCACTCAACACAGCTTCAACCCGCCTTGGCATGGATGCCACAAGTCCTCGGTAGATGGCCGGAGACAGATTGTACTAGATGTTTAAGCAACGATCACACAAATCCGAGATATTGCGAATTGGTGGTCTTTGAACTAAGCTGCCGTCCCATGACATCCAAAATGTGTTCTATCGGATTGAGATCCGGTGAGTTAGGCGGCTAAGACATTAACTGGAATTCAGCATCATGTTCCTGGAACCACTCCAACACAATTTTAGCCTTGTGACACGGGGCGTTGTCCTGTTGGAACATTCCATTTCCAGCTGGAAAATCAGAGGCCATGTAAGGGTGCAAGTGGTCCGCAATGATGTTCAGATACCCTGTAGCATTCATGGTCTGCTCTACCACAACCACGGGTCCCAGAGACGCCCAACAGAACGTCCCCCAAAGCATAATACCGCCACCACCTGCCTGTGTATGACCTACTGTACATTGAGGGAGCAACAGTTCGCCTGGAAGACGGCGTATCCTGGCACGGCCATCGGCGTGATGAATGGCAAACCGTGATTCATCTGACCAGGCAACTCTCTCCCACTGATCCATGGACCAGTCGCGATGTTCCAGGGCGCAGCGCAGGCGCAGTTGGCGATGACGCTTGGTCAGCAAAGGCACATGAGTGGGACGTTTGCTGCGTAGCCCCATATCCAACAGTGTCCGCTGAACAGTGTGCTGCGATACTATTCTACTTGGCCCTGCATTGTATTGGGCTGTCAGCTGAGCCACTGTCTGGCTCCGGTTTTGCTTCACCATGCGAGACAGTCCTCGACGACCTTTTTCTTTGATAGCGTGTAGACGTCCAACACCATGTCGTCTACTGCTGGTTTCACCGTCATTCATCCACTTTGCATAAGTACTAACAACTGTAGGTCGCGAACAACCCACGAGTCGTGCAGTTTCGTAAATACTTGTTCCAAGCCTTCGAGCCATTACAATTTGCCCTCTATCAAAGTCGCTTAGATCCGCAGCCTTTCCCACTACACACAGAAGTAAGTGAAAGAATGATTCTTCCGACTCTCCAGCAGCAGTTAAATACAACTTCCACCTGATCACGTGCCTTCCACGTCATCCAGGCGAATTCATTGCAAACTGTAGGGGTGGTCATAATGTTTTGACTCTTGAGTGTATATAAAACAGTACCGTAATTGACTGATTCACTGACTGACATACAACGCACAGAAGAAACTGCTGGACCTACAGTGCTGAAATTTTGCATGGCTATTCTTCTTATAGTGTAGGGGTGTACTAAAAAAGTTTTTTGAAAAATTCTTCTTAGATTTTTTTAAAATTAAATTTTTAAGCTGTTTCAGTAACTTTTTTTAAGTTTACATTTAAAATAATCCCTTTACGGTTATGAAATTTATACCACGAGAAGGATCATAAAAATTCCTTTAAAATGAAATATTTTTCTAATCTTTATCTCCATTTTCTGATTTTTGGTGAATTTTTAAAGATTAATTTTTATAATTTAATTTATTAAATGCTGATCATGTCATTTCTTTTTCTGGTACTTTAAATAAATTTATCGTCACGTCCATAACAACGAAATAGGCAAAAAATAATATTTTTCTTTTATTTCTAATGCGGCAGACAATTGCACATTATCCAAAAAAATATTAAAATACAATAAAAGATATTATGTTCCTCAAACTGCACTATATTAACTGTACTATATTGTTTATTATGTTCTATTACATTTAATTTGAATATTTTCTTCTACATTATTTCGTCTATAAAAATATCCGTTACGATTTTCTTATAAATATATTTTTTCGTTTTTTTACATCAATTGCATACATTGATCGTTGTATTTATTATATATATATATTGGCATTAATTGCATACATTGACCGTTGTATTTAATTTGAATGTACTCCGTAGAGAAGTACGGGTTTTCAGCTAGTTAATATACACTGAAGTGCCACTAAATTAGGGATACCTACCTAGTAACGAGTTGGGCCTCCTCTGGCCTTGATAACGGCTGCCACACGACGAGGCATAGATTCAACAAGTTTCTGGAAACGTTCCACGGGAATGGCTTGCCAAATATTGGCTAAAGCTGTCCATAATTCAGTAAGGTTCTTTGGTGCTGTGTGATGGCCTTTCACGCCTTGTTCCAAAACATCCCAAAGATGCTCAATAGGATTTAAGTCTGGGCTTCTAGGTGGCCAATTCATGACAGAGAAGTCAGAGGAATGCTCATCCAACCAGCCAGTAGCCAACCGGGACTTGTGAGAGGTACAGTTGTCTTGCTGGAAAACTCCATTAACGTGCAGATAAAAGAACAGCTTAAACGGATGGAGGTGATCACCCAGCAACTCTACGTACCGAATAGCATTGAGGGAGGTTGGTACACGCACCAAAGATCCGAAACTGTGCCACGAAAAAACACCCTAGACCATGATTGAGCCAATATGCCCTTGTACAGTTCCAGCCAGGAATGCAGGATCCATGGCTTCATGAGACTGACGCCATATTCTCAGCCTCCCGTCAGCGTTAAGTAGTCGGAATCGAGACTCACTCCATGCTACTCGTTTCCAGTCCTCTACACTCCAGTCTCTGTGCTATCTTGCCCAGGCAAGACGTGCAGCCCGATGGCGAGTATAGAGCAATGGTATTCTCGTAGGTCGACGGCTCCCGAAACCCATACGGTGAAGCGAGCGTTGCACAGTCCGTTTACTGACTGTACGACTGGCACCGTCATTAACCTGGGTGGTAATTTGAGCTAATGTTTGGCTTCGCTGGCTACGTACAATACGCCTGAGCCGTCTCTCACCACGCACTGTCAAGGCTAATTGTCCTTTGCAGTTTGCCCGATCGCGAGTTTTTTTTTCCACCATCCATGTATTCTTGGTATACTCTTGACACTGTCGACCTTGAAAATCCTAGCTGTCTGACGATTTCGAAAATTGAATGGCTCATGCGTCGCGCACCTACGATTTGTTCGCGATTGAAGGCGTCTAAATCAGGCAGTTTACCCATACTGGCAATTCCAACAACTAATTCAGAACAACCACAGTACGCGCTATATATGTAGTTACCACAGTGCCCTCACTTGCGCATACATGATGCGCAGCGCTACACAATTTGCATAGCCTTTGCTATCCCTAATTCAGTGGCACTTCAGTGTAGTACACAATAATAGTATATACTTACATGTAAAAGGTGTACCACAAGGTGGAAATGCTTCCAGTATGCTAGCCAATTTACATTTTTTTTAAGTTAATAATAATAATAATATTGATAATAGCAATTACCAAATATATAAAAATATTGATGACATAATAGTAATTAATAAAAGTAATAATAATGTAGACTTAAATTTATCCCTAATTCAGAGGCACTTCAGTGTATATAGCTTATATAATATAAATTCGCAGATATCGATAAAAATTGCATGTAAGCAACGTCTCACGTGGCGAGACCCTCGTATGCACGTCTGAAGTTTAGAGTCTCCCCTCCTTTTCAGTTTTTCCACTCCCTCCATTTCCTGTCAAGCGGGTTCAGAGTGTGAAGTTCCGATCAGGTGGTCATCGGGGAAGAATTGGGGAGGGGAACCATTAATAAGGATATCCTACTAAATATTAATTTAACGAAAAATTAGAATATTTACTAATATGTAGAGATTTTTTACAAGTGTACGATGACTTTTGTGAGATAAAGTTTTTGTTACTTTTGGATTATTGGTTTCTTAAAAATAAAGTTTTACTATGATTTCAAAATATTTCATGTAGTTTTGTTAAGAATAGATTATAGATCTTATTATTAAATACCCATTCTGAAATATTCATTTTAATCAATGGATAGACCCCTATTTCATTGAAAATCGTAAGTGTACGAACACTTTTGGGAGCCACTGTATATATATATAAAACAGTTCCGTAACTGACTCACTGACTGACATACAACGCACAGACCAAACCACTGGACCTAAAGTGCTGAAATTTTGCATGGCGATTCTTCTTATAGTGTAGGGGTGCACGAAGATAGATTTTTGAAAAATTCTTCTTAGATTTTTTAAAATTAAATTTTTAAGCTGTTTTAGTAACTTTTTTCCAGTTTGCATTCAAAATAATAATTTGAGGGTTATAAAATTTATAACACGAGAAAGATCATAAAATTTCCGTTGAAATGAGATCTTTTTCGAATCTTTACCTCTATTTTCTTATTTTTGGTGAATTTTTAAAGATTCATTTTTAGAATTTAATTTATTAAATGCTGATCACGTGACTTCTTTTTCTGGTACTTTAAATAAATTTATCGTAGGTGCATAACAACTAAATAGACAAAAAATTATTTTTTTCTTGCTAATGCGGCAGACGATTGGACATTATTTTGTCTATAAAAATATCCCTTACGATTTTTTTAGAAATATATATATTTTTTCCTACATCAATTGTATATATTGATCGTAGTATTTATTATAAATATATATATATATATTTATTTTTTTTGGCATTAATTGCATACATTGACCGTTGTATTTAATTTCAATGTACTCCATAGCGAAGTGCGGGTTTTCAGCTAGTATAATTATATAATCTTACCTTTTCGTCGGCATTACTTAGACAGAATATTATCTCTATAACCAAGGAAATTGCACCAGAGGTAAACATTTATGAGGGAAGTGTGTAGCATTGTTTATCTACAATTACGGAATGATCCAGACGTATAATTATATAACAGATTTAATCCTTAGATTTCCCCCGGCTTTATGCCATTATGAAGACAGAACATTTTCTCTGTAACGATGGAAATTTATCAGTTCAGAGTCAAAAATGTCATTAAATTTTAAATAAAGTATTTTTTATAATAAACCCCTTTAAACTACATATTTTTTTATTTCCATGTAGCTACTTATAAAATGATAAAAAAATTTATGTTTCCTCTTCTTTTTTATTATTGAAAACAACGTATTCATTATAATAATATTAGAAAAATGGTAACGTACTGTTAAATAAAAAATATTTTGTACTAGCTGAAAATCCGCACTTCGCTACAGAGTACATTCAAATTAAATACAACGGTCAATGTATGCAATTAATTCCAAAATATATATAAATATATATATATATATATATATATATATATAATAAATACGACGATCAATGTATACAATTAATATTAAAAAAATATATATATAATTATAAAAAATTCGTAAAATTTTCGTAATTATAAAAAATTCACAAAATAATGTAGAAGAAAATATTCAAATTAAATCTAATAGGACATACTAAAGAACAGAGTACAGTTAATATAGTACACTTTGAGGAACATATCTTTTACGATATTTTAATATTTTTTTGGATAATGTCCAATCGTCTGTCGCATTAGCAAGGAAAAAAATATTTTTTTGTCTATTTCATTGTTATGGACGTGACGATAAATTTATTTAAAGCACTAGAAAAAGAAATCACGTGATCAGCATTTAATAAATTAAATTCTAAAAATTAATCTTTAAAAATTCACCAAAAATCAGAAAATCGAGGTAAATATTCGAAAAAGATTTCATTTTAAAGGAACTTTTATGATCTTTCCCGTGATATAAATTTTATAACCCTCAAATTATTTTTTTAAATGCAAAATTAAAAAAATTACCAAAACAGTTTAAAAATGTAATTTTAAAAAATCTAAGAAGGATTTTTCAAAACTCTTTCTTAGTGCACCCCTACACTATTAGAAGAATCGCCATGCAAAATTTCAGCCCTTTAGGTCCAGCGGTTTGGTCTGTGTGTTGTATGTCAGTCAGTCAGTGAGTCAGTCAGTTACGGAACTGTTTAGATATATTATATAAATAACGATCATTGGTGATGCAAAAACTATTGGATGTGCTCTTGACCACGAGGAGGTTTAAAACCACTGATTTAGATATTAGCGTTTCTGGTTAACTTTTAAGCTTATCATACTTCATCAAGACGTTCTGAATCAAAACACAGAAAATGGTCCCGTCTCTTTTAATAAGATTTAAAAACGCTGATTTTAACAAATTCAACAAATTAAATAACCAGTGAAATACATTCGTCTGAATTCGATCTGTCTTCAGAGTTGAATTGATACATTTGAAAAAAATTCAGCCCACCTTTTTTTTTTGTGTTAACACTCTCTTCATCTCTGTTAAATTTGTTGCTCGTTCAAAGGGAAAGGTTTAGCCCGAAAAAGAATTACTTAATTTGAACATAATCGATGTAGGATTGGAAAAAAATTATCTTAATGAGTTGAGAGAAAAAATATCCTTTCAAAGGCGTCAAGACTCTCAAGATGATAAAAGAGGCATGAAAACTTTCTGTGGGTAAAAAAAAAATTAATTAAAGCAATCATTTTTTTCTAAATATGAGGGTGTCATAACTTTTATCTTTTTAAATAATTGAAACAAAAAAAAGGAATTTTGAAAACGCTTTGGTAATTTTCCATGGTTTGTAAGTTAATTATTATTTGAACAACATAATGAAAATAGTTTCCTAATATTTTTAATTTTTTGACAGTAATTACATTAATATTTCTCTTAACAGACCGTTTTATTGATTTATATTCTTCTGAAAGAAACTAAAATTGTAATTACATTATTGATGTATTCTCAAAGCGTGTGTTAAAAATCAAACATAGTTATTTAGTCCCTAATTTTATAAGTAACTTTTGAATAACGTTTCCATCATTGTAAACTTCATTATAAAGGAAATTTTTTAAAAAATGTAAATTAACTTAAACCTCAATTACCGAATTTAATGAAACGAATTCAGTATTTTAAGTACAATTCATAGCATAAAAAAGGCATCAAATGTTCAAGGAATCGCAAGCATTTTTACAAAAGGTAAATGAATTGATAAGTAATGGAACAAGACTGAAGAAACCGCGAATAGAAATAATTGCACGTCTCTTAAAAATGCATAAGAGTAATCAAAGGTTTAAAAATAACTTACCTAAAAGGGAAACAGGAACTTTGTAATGTCATAAATGCTCCACGTTTGTTCCATTACCTACTTACCGTTGTATAATTCTATTTCAATATTTAATGTTACACTTTTTCAACAATTCTGCTTTCAAGTTTGAGTTATGACGTCACAGGCGTTGATAGCATTTTAGAAATGAAATCAAGAGAAATATAGAGCGTTTGTCTTCGAGTTAAGCCGTACATTTCAGCTAAATTTTATTGATTTTAATTTTTGAGCTGAACTTTTTCCTTCTTCTATATAAGCTAAAATTAGAACAAAGCCTTTGCCTGATTTATTGCCTTTATCCTAAAATTTTTGCTTAAAGCAAAGTTTTGCCGCTTAATCATTCTGCTTATAGTCCACCTCTGGAGAGAAGTCTGGCCAGTTATATAAAAAATAATGCGAACATGAGCTTCCATAAACCGACAACAGTATGAATAAATAATAACATTTACACTTCTAAAGTATGGTTTTCAATTACAAATTTTTTTTCGTTACCTGTTTTGTAGAGAGTCGATTATTACGAGAGTTTCGACAATTTCTGTGTTTTGATATATGCAAAGCATTTCTTATAGACTTAGTGTGAAAAATTTAATGGTATTTATATATTGCATATGAAAAAATTTGAGAAGGTCTAAAATTAAAATAAATTTTCTGAAAATCAAAAATTTTTTATTATTAATTGGTAAATAAGAAAAGGAAAAGTAATTATAATTTTCTTTTTTGTTCGTCAGAGTTAAATTATAGTTTACTCCGAATATTATAAATTTTAGAATAGTTTTCAAAAGCGAAATTATCGAAAAATACATTTTCAACTTTATTTATAATGTAGATATTGTGAAAATTAATGAATATTTACATTTATAGTCAGTTTTGAGCATAAACATAAAATGATTTCAATTTCTCATTTGTTACCTAGTCACACTTTAAAACATTTTCGTAGTATGGAAACATCTTTTCTTCTAATACGAGAATTAAATTGATATCAATCTTTATTTAAAGCAATGTCCTTCTGATAATTTCAGCAAATAGGAAATTTCGTTAGTTAAGATGTTGCTATATATTTTCAATACAAGTTTTTTAGGTACTGTAACTTAAATTTCCACGAAAGTCTGTTCGCTGAATACAAAATTTCAAAAGGTAATTTTCATTTAACCACAGCATTTATTTTTTCGGACTTATAATTTTAAAAATGTCATATGAGTGACAAATACAACTAACATTACCCGAAGTAAGCCTAAACAGTCTGCAAAATCATATTTCATGCCTTGGTATTTTGAAAAAAATATTGTTAAACATACATGTGCTTTTAAATAAATTCTGAGACAACGATTGATTTTTTACATATTCTAACTTTGCTATCTAATAGATAGGATTATACAATTCTTCAATTTTTTTTCCACTACAGAAATTTTTTATAACGTAGTATGGACTTATTGTCTGTCCATAAATTTCTACGCTCATGTGTCACGATATAAGTCATACAGGAAAAAATGGAAAAAAAATAGATTTAACCGAAATTTTCTGAAAGAAACAGAGGTCATATACTTTGCTTTGAAGATGAAAAAGTCGCTAACTGCTCCTGTAAAGACTTCTAGCAATAGTAAGTGATGCTTGCATAGCAAAAAAAAATGTGTTTTATTATATTTGCTTCAAAAGAAATCCATTATTTGAATTCAAAGAAGGAGCTGTTTTGAATATGAAAGCCTGGCACCCAAGTTGACATAGTATGGATGTAAAAATTACATTTGCACCTATATCGTCTTCAGTATCCACTAAAATGGTCATTAAACTATTTGACACCAAGTTTTCAAACACAAAAAGTTCCTTCGGCAGTATTCACAAATGTAAGGCACATATCACGTGACTGGAAATCACTAGCACAATAGCACAAAGCAAAATAAATGTCCCACCGCCGTTCATTGTTGTAAAAAACACGATAGAAAAGTGTTAAGTAATCACTTCCACGGAAGTTAGGCAACAGGCGCAAGCCAATGCGCAGATCACTCTCCTGAAGCATTTGCCTTCACTGGTGGTTTTCGACTTTCTCACTTGTTCAGACAATAGATCACAAACATTTAACGTTGTTAAATTATTTGCCCTATCAAAGTTTGCAATGTTATCTTTAGGAGAAAAATAAATACAAGAATAAAAACGCTTTCGGTCTTCAAAACACTCCAAAAATGGAATAGGAAATTTTTAAGGCATTTTACGCTTTACAACAAAGCATCATTCTTGAAGTGATTACATAAAGTTTTTACACAATCGGAAATATAATTATCGCCCTTAGAACATCCTAGTGCATTTTGTTGTGAAAAGAAGTCACTGAACATTGATCAACAGTCATGAATATCAATTTTAAAGCATGTTGTTTAGTTAATAAAGGAAATAACTTTCCTTGTAAACGTTATATTGCTAAGTTTTAAAAGTTTTCATATATTACAATATATAGATCCCATTAAATATAGGTTAGGGTTTCGTAGACTACAGGGTTTGTTCAAAATAATGGAAACACTACGCTTTAAAAAGGGAATTTCGTTCCTGATGATCAAAGATCTAATTTCTCAAATAGCTACCAGTTGTTCTTGTTGTTGTTGTTGTTGTTGCTTTTTTTTCTTTCTTTCTTTTTTGGGAAATCACTTATCTTCTCAATGCTGTGTTTGATTGAATTTTGGCATTTCCCTTTGGTCCACGATGTTCCTTTGGTTCCATCTTATATAAGTTTTCTGTCCGCACGTGGACTTCGGGGAAGATCGAATAGATTAATTTGGTATTTAGGTGAAATTGAGGGATAATGCTCTGTAGCGATAGGACAAATTAACGAAGGGAAACGTTATTGTTTCATTTATATATATATATATATATATATATATATATATATATATATATATATATATATATATATATATATATATATATATATATATATATATATATATATATATATATATATATATATATATATATATATATATATATATATATGTGTGTGTGTGTGTGTGCGTGTGTACCATGTTGGCCTATTATTATGCCTTGTGTATTGTGTCGAAATTGAAATCGTTTATCTGAACTTATCTATAGTCGTCAGTGACTCTTTGTAATATCCGTCTAAAGAAAATAAACTTGTGTCGCTGTTACCTGCAGTCGTCATTCAAAAATATACAGGGGTTGTCGAAAATAATGGAAAAACCTTGCAGAAGCTATTACGCTTCTAATATGGTGTTGGATCGCATTTGGTTTTTAAAACTGCTTGAATCCGTGGGGAGTAAGTGGTATGTTGAAGATTTTTCAGGGAAAAGTACCAATACTTTGGAAGATTCTGGAAGAGGATAAACAGATCTTATTCTGCTTTTCCCAATACAGACCACAGTGGACCAAGTTCGTTCTTGGAGCTTCACTCCGTCTTAATTTTTCCTCCCGTGTTTTTCTTTTACTCGAACTATCTAAGCTTTTTTGTTTCCCCCACTTTCTATTTTCCTTCCTACTTCCGTTTTTTTTTCTTACTGATCACTGAAGTTTTATGCATTACTGTATCATCCTACATTGGAGGATCAAGCCCATGTAATGTAGTTCCCGCCACTCTTCCTGAAGGTCCTGAAGGATTGCATTTTAAGCTGTGCTTTGCAAAAATTAGCTCAAGGTGGAGAAAAAAAGGAGCAACCTTACAGAGGACCAAAAAGGGATAAATGTAGACGTGCGCCTATTTGGTGTTTCGGTAACCTTCAGTTGCAAAATTATTGGCGGCATAAAGAGCTATTGTGTCTAATTTCACGATAGCGGACAAAGTTAGTGATAAAACAGTGTCCTCGAGACTGCTGTGTTTGATATGCCTGTACAGAACCCAGTATCGGCTTATACAGGGAGGAATGGAACTGTTTCAGTAAAATATTTACACCAGAGTTTCTTTTCCAAACCTCCTTGTGTCACAGATAAATTCAATACGTGGTGCCAGAAACGTAACACATGGAATGTTGGCCAATAGGAACATGTATTGTTTTCAGATGAATAAATCTTCACACTATTCAACCCACGTCAAGGCGTTCTTCACGTGGGGAGAAGCTTGCAACCCAAACTCTCTCCTTCCAACAGTACAGCTTAGTCGCGGTTCCGTCTTGCTATGGGTGGTCATATTGTGGTTTCCATCAGGTCTCATTATCACCTTAAGAGGAAGGATAACTAGCGATGACTATTGAACCATTTTGGGCGACATCTTCCATTCAGTGGCACAGACATTGTTTCTAGTAGAAGATTACAATTTCAAGATGATAGTGTCCCTATTCACAGAACTGGAAGCTGTTAAATTACGGTTTGAAGAATGCGGTGATGAAATTGGACACCTTCCCTTTCGCGAACAATCACCAGATCTAAGCATCGTCGATCCACTGTGGTCTGTATTGGGAAAAACAGAATGAAATCCCTTTATCCTCTTCCAGCATCTTCCAAAGTATTGGAGCAGCTTTTCCCTGAAAAATCAGCACTATACCACTTACCGCCGTCCAATACATGTACGCGTCCATTCCAAGCAGGATTCAAGCAGTTTTAAATACCAAATGAGATCCAACACCATATAAGAAACGTAATATCTGCTTCTGCAAGGTTTTTCCATTATTTTCGGCAACCCCTGAATATTTTTGAATGACGACTGCAGATAATAGCGACACAAGTTTATTTTCTTTACACGGATATTACAAAGAGTCACTGACGACTATAGAGAAGTTCAGATAAAAGATTTCAAATTTCGACACAATACACAAGGCATAATTATAGGCCAACATGGTACACACACACACACACATATATATATATATATATATATATATATTTATTTATTTATTGAAGTGCCAAAATAATTTGGATAGACGATGCGATATATTCATGATGATACCTATTCAAAGAAGATTTGTAAAAATTATATATATATATATATATATATATATATATATACATATATATACAGTGGAATCTCGATCTATCCTTTTTTAAAGGACCGAATCTCGAACGATAAATGCGGGAAAACGATAGATGCGGGACCATAACAAAGCAATATGATAGTCGGGACTGGGTGAAATAAACGACACTTACGGGAAAACAATGATTCGAGGGACGATGGATCGAAATTCCACTATATATATATATATATATATATATATTTATATATATATAAAATAACCGGTGCCGTAAAAGTTGAAAAACCAATGCCGTAAATGTGTAACCTTTTCCCGGCAGAGTCTAATAAAAATATCCATACATCAGGAGCTCATTTCATGTGACCTTCCTTGAGGAAATCTGTGTCACAGTTCCTAAAGAGCCAGCTGAGCTCCAACTCAGAAATGAATTAATGGCAACCCTTGGAGCCTAGTTCGGCATGCTTATATACCCTTCGCGACTTTCTAAATTGTTTTAAAAAGGGAAAACGCCAGAACTCGATAACAACGCCACCTATGTGAAATCTAATTGGTTCTTCGGGCACCCCAAAAGACGCCAAATCTCTCAAAATTTGTCGTTAAACTCGTGAAATTTCTGGAAAATATCGTCAAAGTGTATTATATTGAAATCTAGCGCTCAGTGACAGTGAATAAACGGTGTTTAAGACAAAATAAACA
The DNA here is from genome assembly GCA_907164885.2 of Dolomedes plantarius. NCBI lineage: Eukaryota > Metazoa > Arthropoda > Arachnida > Araneae > Dolomedidae > Dolomedes > Dolomedes plantarius. The sequence continues at coordinate 42,580,095 of OU015490.1, forward strand.
TAAATTAGAACAATTAGAAATATTTAAAAATATTTACAGCTATTTAAGAACAACATTTAAAGCAATGAAAATGCTTCTTTCAGCCAGCTAAATATTTTCCGGATACAGTCGTTTACCTATGCATGAATTTAATTCTTTAATTTATGGCGTTTCGATACATTTTTATCAGTTACATAATTTGCATATTCTAAAAAGATATTTACTTCGAAAACTCTCAACAAATGTTATCGATTTTTATAATTTAAGTTATGTATCTTTAAAAATGCGAGAGCTTTGATTATGTCTTTAAAAATTGATCAGATTGTGGAATTTAAATTAAAAAAAAAATTTTTGCGAATTTGTATGTTAGTTTAAACTGTACCCATTATTTTAAATTAATGAATTCAGATCATAAAAGCATTGTTTACCTGTGCCTTTTGGAGGCAGAAGTTATTATGTAAAAAAAAAAGGCTTATACAAATTAATGAGAAAAAAAAATACTGAATTAAGCCGTTTCATGTTTTCCAAAGAAGTAAATGTTTGGTGTTTGATTGATCAGAATACTTTCTTAAATACGGACCATCTGTTATTTGCGTTTATTCTTTGGAATGTAATATTTGTAACTTAATATTTATATACTTGTGTCTTAATGCTTGTATCTTAATAATGGGATTTTAATACTTGTACCTAATTCTCGAAATTTAAGTATTAAATACCTAATACTTAATTCCTAATAATTAATTTTTAAGGCCTGAATCTAATCATTATATAAATAATGCTGAAAAAAGAATTTTTTCAATTTATTTAGTAACAGATTCTTTGGAATCATAGAGGTCTGAATAAGTGTTTAATCCCAGAATCTGTACCGAATATGCATCAGATAAATTCCAGAATCTGTTAAAGTTGACTTTTGATCGTTTAATATTAAGTGTTAAATGAGTGTTTCTGATTCTTAACGTCATTAGAGATACAGGTTCTTTAAATAAAGGTGAGCAAACAATCAATTCACTTTCATTTTAAACCATCGCTTTTTAAACATATGAGATTTCAATGAGTTTAAAACAGATTTCTCAAGCCGAATACAAGGTGTTTAAAAAAAACAGCTTTTGCTATAAAAACTTAACTGCTTGTTTTAGAAAATGTTAAGCATTAACCCCTTCAATGCTTAAAGAAGGGGTCCTCTACTGGCTATACACTGTTTTCAACGATCATTCACATTTTGGAATGCTTCCTGGACCGCACTTTATGCGACGCAACGCAGTTCTCTATTTCGGAAACGACGTTCTTTTATTTTTAAGTTTTGGCAACAGAAAAAAAAGTCTCATAGCCCTATTCCTACGTTTCATATCCAGTTATCATCTCTTAGGAAAGTTTTCATACCTTTTTGCACTAGCAAGCAGTTCCTGATTGATTTCAACACGGTTCTCTTTTTAATCGTCACTCGGACAAATGCGGTATGAATTTTGCTCATGAATTTTGCATCCGAAGTTCTTCCTTAAAACTTGATGGCAAGATTATATGCTGATTCCGACTGCGTCACCAGCTTCTCGGATGGTAAAATGTCATTTTCACAAATCACAACTCGACCACACTCGACACTGTCGTCATCCGTTAATGTGGAAGACCGTCTAGGTCTGAAATCATCACAAACTGACATTCAGCGGTCTTTAAGACACACAAACCCCTCCCAGCACTGCGTTCGGCTCATACACTTCTATCCCGTATACTTGGTCAAGCAATCGGAATGTCTCTGTAAAATGTTTACCTAGTCTACAGCAAATGGCGCAAACACACACGTTGTTCTTCAAGCTTTTCCATTCTCACTTCGTGGTGAATCAGATGAACAGATTGTGCGCCTGTTCAATAAATTGGACATAGCTCGACGACTAATGATCATAGCGTAACAGATCAAATAGCTGTTTGTTGTCAAAACCTTTGGCTAGGAATATTCAGTAGCCAAAGCCAGCTCTTAACATCAGTTGGATCTTTATTTAAAAAGTTCAATCTCTCTTTAAACACAACTTATATATGTGAGAAAGATGCCTATACTGCTGTACTTAAAGTAATTAACAATCTTTAGAATCTTAACTCTACTTTTCATACTATCACATTATAAAGCATGCCAACTAATGGCCAATGGCTAAACATTGTACTGAGGCACCAGAAAGTAATGTCGAGAAGGCATAATTAAAAGTAAACAGAAACTTAGTATGACGACCGCATAAATCAAGGATGTGAATAATCTATGTATAATATGTCTCAGATGGACTTAAGGTAGGAAATATACAAGCTGGCAGAATTCCATTTTCGTATCTGTAGGTTTGTAAACAGGAGCCTTAATAAGTTGTTCCATCTTACCACAAGATATCTGAAGTAATTCTGTTGGTTAGTTGGGATTTATGAAATTTAACTTTTAATACGGAGAGCTTGGACAGAAAAGCGTACTTGAACAAATCAAGTTTGAAAATAAAAGTTATACTATTGCTAATATTTATTAATATTATTATCATTACTATTTATTTGATAACGCCAGGGATCGCTATTAGGTTTAAAAAGCTACATCTACACATCCATCAAACTGCAGTTCTTGCCTAGAAGAGTCACCAAAAATTTATTTAATTCTTCTTCGAAAGCCTTCCAAAAATTGTCCTTCAAAAGGAATTTGGTCGGTTCAAATAAAGAAATGATAGTACGCTGACCGAATCCAGGTTCACATAGGGCCAGTCAAAAAGTTAGTTGCACTCGTTGCAAAAAAACAAAACCGGGTTGAAATTCTAAAAAAATGTTTTGCTAACATAAAAGTATAATACATAATCTATTTTTCGACATAATCACCTCCTTTATTTTAACGTTTGTTGAGGCGTGGTACCAGTTTTTCGATGCCATCTGTGAAGAACTGCCGTCCAATGTGCGATAGCCATTGTTGGGTTGCAACTTTTACCTCCTCATCCGAGTGACATAGTCTTGTTGCAAGTTCTTGTTTCATGCGACCGAAGACATCGAAGTCACAAGGCGTAATAATCCACACTTCCCACTTACAAATTTTCAAAAGATCCCTCTTTAGGGTCGCCGCAGGCGGTCTCTCATTGTGATGCAAAAGCACGATGCCTTTTGAAAATTTACCTGGTCGTCGATCATTAAGCGACTTTCGCAACCAATTCAGGGTTTCACAATATAGACACTGCATTAATTGTGGCACCCTTCGGTAAGAATTCGATATGCGCAACACTTTCTCTATCGAATAACAGAGCCAGCATCACCTTCCCTGCGGATGGAACTGTTCGGCATTTCTTTCGAGAAAGATGCGTTTCATTTCAGGTGAGAAATGATGAACCGAAGTCTCGTCACCGGTCCCGATTTAGTCCTAAAAACTTTTCCTTCATGCTGGTAACGTTCCAAAAATGCTAGAGCTCTTTCAAATAATTGCCCTTTGTGTTGGTCAGTCAATAGACAAGACGATCTCGTCTACTGCGGCACGTCTGTTTTAAAGAATGGGTTAATTCACGAGTGCAACGTTCTCATGGAAGTTGAAGAAACTTAACCTCGATATCTGTACGACCATTCTCAGATGAGAGATATGACTTGGTGATAGCTTGGCGTGATGTTGCGTTATCATCGTCTACTTTGTGCAACTGCCAATAAATGTCAATGCAGTCACAACCTTTTGCCCACAGGAAACGGACTAATGCCTGCACTTCAAATTTGGACGCCACTGGTAGCTGCCGAAACATATTCATGACTGATTAGCAAGAGAACTAAAATTGTCACGTCGAAGCTGCTACTGCACCTTCCGCAGTACCTGATGCTCTGTGTTGTCACAAAGTTTCAACGAAATGTTTCTTTTACCTAGATTTTTACGGAGGTTTGCCACCAACTTATTGACTGACTCTCGTAAAACGTTTGTTTCCGCATTTCCAGCAATGTCAACACTGGCCAAGGTCAAATCAAGATTGGTTGTTTTGCCTTGTGATGTAAGTAAGTAGAAGTTTCTGACGGGATGGCAAATAATCTCCGGTATCTTTTTGCTGAGCATGTTTTCAATAATTATTCTAGCATCATTGCTGTCTCTGAAGTCTGTAAGGTAAGCGGGGCAAAATCTGTATCAGATTCTCGTTACCCAGATCGCACTACAAGGAGGTCTGCTACTCCAAACTTTCAAAACTTAACCTCGTCAATCTGTCCTCCACATCCCTACTACCCATTACTAGCATTAACCTTTTTACATTTCAACCAACGAGACAAGAGGTAACAATTGCATTCTCTGGAATAGCTTCTGAAATTTTGAGATTACATTCTGCACAGGCATGCAATTACACTGTAAAAACGAAATGCTGTTTCGGGTTAATAAAACGACCTATTTCAGGGTGTAATGTTTCTAGGTAGCAGGTTTACCTGTTTTGTGTATTCACTTTTGTATCTTACGCATTTTCTTACCTTTCTAGCTGTGCTTCCATTTTTGTACTGTACCCAAAACAGCAGTTAAGTTTTACAGTGTATTCTGCATTGAAACATGATCAGGCGAGACGAATAGGAAATGAGAAAGATAATTGGTTGGCAATAAATCCAAGAGGTCAAACAAAAGTAGAAGTCTCACGACTTAAAACATGTAAGGTCTGCAACGGAAAAGCATATTCAAACGAAACTATCTTGCATATTAAAAAGTCTCTACCTAAAAACGACCGTACCGTGTTTATGCCACTACTGCTCATAACCAGCCCTTTGTGTACCAAACCATGAAAATTGATACAGGGACACTGGGACAGTACAAACCGTAGAAACCGTATTTCCTTGTCAAGGATTTCAAAGGCAGAATTTCCTAAGAATGCTTACACGTAACCACTGAAAGCCGACCATGAAACGAAATTGGCCGACACATAGTAAAAGAGAAAGCTGATTGAACGTTATTTAATCCAAGAAAATTCAAAACATAAGAAACACTGAAACATTTACACTCAAAGGGAGAATAGGAACTCTGGGCTAAATGGAAGTAAAAGTTTAAAGAAACACACATTTTTTCTGTGATGACATGGGACGAATTTAAACGCGACATTTGCCATGACAAACACGTAGCATGTTTTAATATTTTTTTTCATAACTTGGAAAACTAGACTATCAAAAATGCAAGAAAAAAAAGTCGTCCAATGTCTCATTCTTCTTGCAGGATCAGCTGGTATGTAATCGAAAATATAATTCTCTTTGTGAATTTTCTGCCTTATCACGTGCGTAGTTGGGCCGTGTGAACTGAAAGAACAACAAATTGTTCTTATCAAAGAGTGGTGAACAGTATTTTCATTGTTGGAGAATGTCACATGTGGAATATAAATTACATATATACACGGGCTTTTAAACTGTAGTCTCGAAAGAACCAATTTGTTTCTAAGCATGAAAAATCGCTTTGGCATGTAAGTTAGAGACCAGGAGCAGTTCAGACAGTTTGTCGGATTTCAAGAAATTTAATTTAAAATTCGAAGAGCTGCGACAGATGAGCATACTTAAACAGAAAAATATAGTAACTGAATAAATATAACAGGCAATATTTAACATCACTCCATCATGCTTAGCAATAGCCCTTTCATATAAGTTTTTCGACTAGAAAATATATAATTGTACCATTTGAATAAAAGTAACAACGGATTGTCTAGGGCCATGGGCAACCTAGAGGTCCGTGCGTCGGTATTCGGCCCCGAGAGGGATCGGTTCGAATCCCGAAAAGCACCACTGCATACTCTCATTTTTAAGCCAGTTCGGGGACAAGTTAAACATACAGGCCAGGCAGTCCCTGTCTTGTGTGGTTTGTAGGGGTGAGAGGCGGGTACGATCCAACCAGGTGTTTCCAAGGGTGTTGCTTCATCAAAACTGGGATTAAATCAGACAAAATATCGGCCTCCAATTCTTGTGGTGTTCAATAACCTTGAGCTAAACAGGATACATATATCTTCGTCCTTCAGCCTTCAAATATAACCTTGAGCTAAACATGAGTCATATCTCTTTGCCCTTCAGCCTTCAAATATAACCTTGACCTAAACAAGAGCCATATTTCTTTACCCTTCAGCCTTCAAATATAACCTTGAGCTAAACAGGAGCCATATCTCTTTGCCCTTCAGCATTCAAATATAACCTTGACCTAAACAAGAGCCATATTTCTTTGCCCTTCAGCCTTCAAATTTAACCTTGAGTTTAACAGGAGCCATATCTCTTTGCCCATCAGCCATCAAATTTTGTTAGAATCTATCCTTCCATAGGGCATCAGTAAGGACAACAACATGAATTGTTTTTATCAGAAAACTGTGCTGAGTAAAATTAGAAGTCACGATAATTCCAAACAGACAGATTTTCAATTTTAAATATGCGTAAGTTTGTAAGTATAAACCGTAGAAAATCGGTTTTGTTCTTGGCTCAAGCTCTGCTAAAATAATAACGGTGTAAAATATCTCTATTCTAACAAAAACTAACTGCCGCTGCCGCAGCCGCCGCCGCCGCTGTCAAAAGCTTGTAACGCTATCTCCTCCGAAACCGCTGGGGGTATGATGTCGAGACCGATACCAATCGATGCAGAATAATGTGGGGAAGAAAGTAAGACATGTCTCACATGTAAGACAAGTTTTTTTTTATTTTATGTTTTGTGGGAAAATATTGACTTTTTCATGTTCAGATTACGATAACTCGCCAAAAAAGGATCGTAGATTTTTTTTTACAATCTAAGACTACAGACATTTCTTCTTCAAACAAGACCTCATTTGTTTAAAAATAATTTAAAACAGACTGATATTTTTATTAAAATTGAAAACCCACTTTTTGGAAAAATTTATGCGTTTCGAGATATATAAATTCGATGCTCTCAGATTTATTATGTTACAAAGAAAATATTTATATCAACTGGAAGATGAAAGCCTTCTCATTCATATAAACTTCATTTCAAGTCTCTATCTTAAAATTTCGATTTTTAATTGAATTTTAAAGAAATACTTCAAAAAAATCTTCTCATTCGCTTCCTTTGCAGAAGGACATGAAAGAAGATCCGATTTTTCACCCATCTTCATCCGGGCTTATACCCCCCATCTACCCGGGCTTCATCCATTTCGCCGGGAGGGGGGGGAAGCTTCAACTGTAAACAAATGAATGACTCAATCGCTGTAAACAACTATTGAGTCATTCATTCACTTGATTCACCAGAGGATCGATCGTAGCGAGCCTAGGGGCGAAGGCCCTAGTAGACATAAAATATTATTATGAATGAAATAGTGCAATACATTGCATCACGATTACTGAATTTCAGATAAAAATTAAATAAATAAATATTGGTATTTTCTGTTTAATTTCAACAAAATAATTATGTTTGTACTTAATATTTGATATATCTAAAATAATTATTTCTGTAAAGTACACACACACACACACATACACACATATATATGTATATACTCGTATATACTCGTGTATGTATATATATATATATATATATATATATATATATATATATATATATATATATATATATGTGTGTGTGTGCAATTCTAGAGCATGCCTATTCAAATCAGAAATATAATTAAGTAGCGAGACCAAGACTTTTTCCCACGAACTAACAATCCATCATTTTATTAATCTACAGAAAGTGAATTTGCTGCAACTGTTAAGTATATATTTTTAAACATTGTGTGCAGGGAAAAACTCAATATTTTCCTGCAGTTGCTTACACTTTGATTTCATTCTTCCCAATTCCAGCCCATTAGGAAGGAATATGAAAAGCTATCGTAAAAGAATTACTTACGCTCCTCCTTAAATAATTGAAAAATTTTGACAAAGGAATAGACTGAATGCAGGTTAACAAATCCACGAAACAGCAAACATTTTTTATAGATTGCAGCTAAAGCCCAAACATTTTTCACTGAGGCAAAAATATAATTAATTCAAATGTTTTCGCAGTAATAACGACATGGCATCATTTGTTTGTCTGTAATTCTTTTGAGTGAGAATATTTTAAAAGTCTTTCCCAATTCAAATGCATTTGAAAATATTAATTATTAATCAGCAGATTTATTAATGGATTCTGTCTAGGTAAATCACGGGATGGTTTTCTATTGACTGATTCTTTAATGTGCGCAAGGTTGATAACAAATTAATGATATAAATTTTGAAGAAAGTTATTTGCAGTGGATGGTCAAATTTACCGAGCTAAATACTTCGCTTAGTTCTTTATTCAAAATATTTAATATATACTAAACGGCAATTTTTAGTGTATCAGTAAAGTCTATATATATATATATATATATATATATATATATATTTATATACAGTGCTAGATTTCTAGAAATAGAGGTACCGGAACGGTAACCTTCCGAGGTGTGTGTGTGTGGGAGGGGGGGGGGTATTCCAAATTATTGATAAAGAGAGGTACCTAAAGAGAGGTACCGGAACGCCGTTCCGGCGCGTTCCGCCTCAAATCTAGCCCTGTATATATATATATATATATATATATATATATATATATATATATATATATATATATATATATATATTCCCCGTAAACCAAAATACAAGAAACTATTTCAATTTTAAAATAACAAACCAAAGTAATTGCTTCTTGGTATCGATATTTATGTTTTCAGTAGCAATATTTTGTGATTAAAAAAAAAAGTTCAAATATGTGACCAGTTCAAGGTGTAGTGTCTTGTCTCAAATGTGTTCTCTGAAGCCTGTTTCACACTGAACGTTCTGTGTATAACGGGCTAGTAGAAAGTTGATGCCCCTTAAATTCTAAAATCGACAATAGCTTGCTACGTTATCAACAACTGACGTAAGATGTTTCATTCCGGTTCAGAGTTCGATATCCATCTATATTACTCTGGATGCTTGAGGACAACTTTCCGGAATTAGGACAATTTTATCACTAGGTCATTGACAGATCCTTCTGAGGCACGCATCAGTCGAGTCGCGGGAAGCATCTCTAAAACAGACGTCGAAAGTGTGACTTGCAGACTATTCTAAAACACCGTAATTTGGGTATTTTTATCAAATGTTTGCTGCGGGCTTCGAACACATTATACCACTCTTTTTCAATCCCTATCTTTTTGAGGCCGTTCTATTCAAGCAAATCTAAAGCTTATAGCAGCTTGTTGTTATATTCTGAGGCTTCAGGATGGAAATGATAGACAAGTTCACACTCAAAATCCGTTCTCGAAAATACGTACTTCAATGGAATACTGGGAGGAGCCGGGAAAGAGCGTATAAGTACGTGTTTTTCAGACACGGACCGCTATATTTTACAGTTATTCGCGTGCTTAGAACTACTGCCGTTTTATATTAATTTTTATGAATGCTCCAGGACAACTTCCCAAAACCCGAGGTTTATTTATCGCTAGGTCGTTAACATACCCTACGGATTCAAGTATCAATTCAATTATTGAGGAAGACACTTACAAGAACTTGCTTTCAATGCACGGACCGTAATATTTTGCAGATTTTTGAGTGCTCGTAACTACTGCAGTTTTATATTAATTTATCTGCATGCTTCAAGACAATTTCCGAAAACCGAGGCTTATTTAACGCTAGGTCGTTAACATGCCCTACGGATTCAAGTATCAATAGATTTGTTGAGGGAGGCACTTACAAGAACTTGCTTTCAAATGCACGGACCGTAATATTTTGCAGATTTTTGAGTGCTTGTAACTACTGCAGTTCTATATTAATTTATCCGCATGCTTCAAGACAATTTCCGAAAACCGAGGCTTAGTTAACGCTAGGTCGTTAACATGCCCTACGGATTCAAGTATCAATCGACTTGTTGAGGGAGGCACTTACAAGACCTTGCTTTCAATGCACGGACCGTAATATTTTGCAGTTTTTTTGAGTGCTTGTAACTACTGCAGTTTTATATTAATTTATCCGCATGCTTCAAGACAACTTTCTAAAATCGAGGACTTATTATCGCCAGGCCTTTAACAGATCCAACGGATACATGCATAAAACGATTTACAGGAAGAGTCACGTATTAGACCGGGTTTTCCAAGCGCGGATCATGATGTTTTACAGTTATTCGTGTGCTTAAAACTACTGCTGTTTTATACTAATTTATCCGCATGCTTCAGGACAATTTCCGAAAACCGAGACATATTTAACGATAGGTCGGTAGGAGATCCCATGGATGCCTATATGAATGAAGTTGCTGGAGAAGGTACGTACAAACACGTGCTTTCCAGGCACGGACTGTGATCTTTTACAGTTATTCGTGTGCTGACAACTACTGCAGTTATATATTATTTATTTCCATGCTTCAGGTGAAGTTCCAAAAACCCAGACTTATTTATTGCTGATCCCATGGATGCATGTATCCTTTGATACGCTGGAGCAAGCACGTCCTTTCAATGCACACACCGATATATTTTACAATTATCAGCGTGCTTATAACCATTGCCGTTTCGTACAAAATGCAGTTCGTACACGGAAACTTTCAGCATGCAACAGTAATTACAACACATTACTTTCCGCTTTATATATTGAATTAAACGTTCCGGAAAATTCAATCTGTGATTAAAAATTATGAAAAGAACTCAACTATAATATCACAACGAAAAACGAAGTTCATTACATTGACTGGAACTCTAATTGAAAATGCCCCCAGAAGTAAATTTACGCAGTAGTTAATGGGCCGACTTTTCCCATGCCTTATTTCGCGGTCCATTAAATTCTTAAAATCAATCCATTAACTTTCATTTCAAAATCATTTAATCCACCTGATCCGAACGGAGGGTATCTCTCGCTGGCGATGATCGGAGAAAGAGATGGGGTTAGCGAGAAATTTCCTGTAAACTCTTTCTCGATGGACTTAGACGCATTATGAAATTTTTGAAATGTGTTAATTAAAGTTTTTAATCTTTTGCAGTGCGTGTTTTCAAAGTATATATTGGTTATTATTAGGCGAAATGCTTAATAAGAGCCCAGTGTAGTGAATTCCTAAATGGTAAAAATATGCTTTAGATACGCTGTAACGTTGTAAATGATAGAAATACGAAGAAGGACGTACACACACACACAAACATATATATATATATATATATATATATATATATATATATACACTCAGGAGCCAAAACATTATGACCACCTGTCAATAACGAGTTGGCCCACCTTTGGCGCGCAACACAGCTTTAACCCGCCTTGGCATGGATGCTACAAGTCCTCGGTAGATGGCCGGAGACAGATTGTACCAGATGTTTAAGCAACGATCACACAAATCCGAGATATTGCGAATTGGTGGTCTTTGAACTGAGCTGCCGTCCCATGACATCCCAAATGTGTTCTATCGGATTGAGATCCGGTGAGTTAGGCGGCTAACACATTAACTGCAATTCAGCATCATGTTCCTGGAACCACTCCAACACAATTTTAGCCTTGTGACACGGGGCGTTGTCCTGTTGGAACATTCCATTTCCAGCTGGAAAATCAGAGGCCATGTAAGGGTGCAACTGGTCCGCAGTGATGTTCAGATACCCTGTAGCATTCATGGTCTGCTCTACCACAACCACGGGTCCCAGAGACGCCCAAGAGAACGTCCCCCAAAGCATAATACCGCCACCACCGGCCTGTGTATGACCTACTGTACATTGAGGGAGCAACAGTTCGCCTGGAAGACGGCGTATCCTGGCACGGCCATCGGCGTGATGAATGGCAAACCGTGATTCATCTGACCAGCAACTCTCTCCCACTGATCCATGGATCAGTCGCGATGGTCCCGGGCCCAGCGCAGGCGCAGTTGGCGATGACGCTTGGTCAGCAAGGGCACACGAGTGGGACGTTTGCTGCGTAGCCCCATATCCAACAGTGTCCGCTGAACAGTGTGCTGCGACACTATTCTACTTGGCCCTGCATTGTATTGGGCTGTCAGCTGAGCCACTGTCTGGCTCCGGTTTTGCTTCACCATGCGAGACAGTCTCCGACGACCTTTTTCTTTGATAGCGTGTGGACGTCCAACACCATGTCGTCTACTGCTGGTATCACCGTCATTCATCCACTTTGCATAAGTACTAACAACTGTAGGTCGCGAACAACCCACGAGTCGTGCAGTTTCGTAAATACTTGTTCCGAGCCTTCGAGCCATTACAATCTGCCCTCTATCAAAGTCGCTTAGATCCGCAGCCTTTCCCATCACACACAGAAGTAAATGAAAGAATGATTCTTCAGACTCTCCAGTAGCAGTTAAATACCACTTCCACCTGATCAGGTGCCTTCCACGTCATCCAAGCGAATTCATTGCAAAATGTAGGGGTGGTCATAATGTTTTGGTTCTTGAGTGTATATATATACACTGTCACGAAAAAAATATATATATCCACGCAGAAGAAATCGAGCTACTATCACGAAACTTGGCAGGGATGTAGTCTGGTAGGAGATATGCAAATGATTAAAATTTTGACGCCAGTGAGACAAGAGTAAGCGCGCTATGCGCATATGAGATGCGCAGCTGTGAGAGTTTAAAAGCATGATTGCTCATGCCGTAGGGTTATTAAAAAAATCTGTCGATTTGGATGGACGGGATTGTGACTGGAGATGCCTCTGAGACGTAACCGGCGACAATTGTCGGACTTTGAGAGGGGGCGTATAGTAGACGTCAGAGTAGATTGGTTGAACAGGCGTATCGGCCGCCACCTCGGTGGGAGCAATATGGTGGTTGCTCGGTGTTGGGATCACGGAAGGGATAGTCTACCGTCGCGGAGGGTCAGGGCGTTCGAGGAACACAAATGTGCGCGAGGATCGCGCAATCATAAGAGCGGCCACGTCCGCACCAACAACGTCGCTAGAATCGGTTTGACGTCATTTACCACCTTCCATACATCCGATAGTATCAAGGGAAACCATTCGAAGACGACTGGCCAACGCAGGTATAATGAGTCGACGTCCATTTAAGACGCCTACCACTGACCCCACATCATAGACAGTGTCGATTGGGTTTTTGCCGACCTCGGGCAAGTTGGAGTGGGAAATACTGGAGGCGTGTGATCTTCAGCGATGAATCCTGATTGAGTGTGAATGCTAATGACCAGAGCATACGTGTGTGGAGGCGCCCAGGCCACCAGTCTGATCCGGCATTTGTTGTCGAAAGGCATACGATTACACAAGGGGTGACAGTGTGGGGAGTGATTTGTTGGGACACACGATCACCTCCAGTCGTCCTTCAACGCACTTCGACGGCACGCAGTTACGTGAACGAGATTTTAACGCCAGTTGTATTGTCTATGCTATCAAGTTGCAAAGGCGCCATTTATTAGCAAGACAACGCTCGTCCACATACTGCGCATCTCTCCCAACAATGTCTTCAAGGATATGACTTACTCCCATGGCCTGCCAGGTCACCAGATCTCTCGCCAATAGAGCATGTCTGGGACGTGCTTGGAAGTCAACTGCAGCCGTCCTGAAATACTGGTGAATTAAATGCCCAGTTGCAAAGTTTATGGCATGATCTTCCGCAGGAGGTCATAGTTTTATCTCATTGATTCGATTCCACGCCGTGTTTCGGCTTGTATAGATGCCAGCGGTGGATTTACTACTTACTGATTTGTAACCTTTTTCATGCCATATCTTCTTAATAAAACGGTCTGTTCTTCTGAATTTGTAATCATTTGCTCATCTCCTCATACTCTACATGCATGTTAAGTTTCGTGATAGTAGCTCGTTTCCTTCTGGGTGCATATACGTTTGTGTGACAGAGTGTATATATATATATATATATATATATATATATATATATATACACTCATGGACAAAAAAATTAGCGCACCAAGAAATAATTGCGGGATCGTAACGAAACTTGCAATGAAGGTACATGTCGGGGAGATATGCAAATGATTAGAAATGCAGCGTGATTGCGCATTACGTATAGCCGGTAGAGGGCGTTGAACATCGTACTCTGTGGAGTATAAAACAGGTAACCAAAGCTTGTTTGAGTGTGCTGAATCATTTACAAAGGAAGAGCTGAGATAGACATGCCATTACGCCGTGTTCGAAGACAATATAAGCAGTTGTCGCAGTTTGAGAGGGGGAGAATCGTCGGGATGATGGAAGCTGGGTGGTCAGCTAGGCGAGTAGGTCGTCAATTAGGCCGCTCTGATTGTGTTGTGAGGAGGTATTGAGACCAGTGGACCGGAGAGATGTCATGTACACGAAGACCAGGCTCAGGACGCCCTCGACAGACCAGTCGTCGAGAAGACCGCCACATCGTAAGAAATGCACGCATACAGCCAACTGCTTCATCGACCGCCATCCAGGCACAGGTAGCACCTTCACCATCCTGCAACCACATGTCCACATGTTCAAATCCTGCAACCACATGTGTTGCCACTCATTCAACGGCTCCCAGGAGCCATTTTTCAACAAGACAATGCTCGGACTCATACGGCAAGGGTGTCACAAGACTGTCTCCGCACTGTTACTACCCTTCCTTGGCCTGCCCGATCCCCAGATTTGTCTCCAATCGAGCATATCTGGGATCATTTGGGACGACGAGTTGGGCATCCCACGAGTTTGAACGAACTAGAGGCAAGGTTACAGCAAATATGGAACGAAATGTCTCAAGACATCATACAGAACTTGTATGACTCAATGCCCGATCGTATCGCATCGTGCATTCGCGCTAGAGGGGGTCCAACGGAGTATTAACTCCTCCGTTCTTTTGCCTTTTTCTCTGAAATAAATTATCCTTTTTCTTTGATTTTCTTATCATTTACTTATATCAAAGTAGTCATTACGTATGTAACATTTCGTTTCATTTTGACGACTCCTTCTTGGTGCGCTAATTTTTTTGTCCATGAGTGTATATATAAATATATATATTCGTTCCGAGACTAGGTACGCAAACTGAATCAGTTTTTCCCGTATAAATTAACGGAAGATGAATTAATATGTTCACTCCCATAGAACATAGTTAATTTTTATCTTATGTGTTTAGTTATAAAAAAATGGTGAAAATAATGGTGAAAATAAACAGACTTTTTATGAAGAACTAAGGCATGATAATTGTTAAGTACACATTTTTACTTTTAGTGGAAAATTGCCGGTTCAGATGGTTGATTGTTAAAAATGGAGGGCGGATTACTGATGCAGCTGCTTGGAAGTCCTGTTTCATAATATCCCCAGGCAATTCTGATTTTAGCGATTTTTCACTTCGTCTACTTTTAATCTCACTAGCTGGCAGAAGAAACCGATAGAAAAAAAATTGTTATTTACTTTTCTGAGGAATTTCACAGAAGTTGAACATCACACTGTCATTTAGAATATTAACTGCTTTGTTCATCACAGATTTATAAGGGTGGTGGTTTTTAATAAACGCCTGCACTTCAGTCCATTTGCAACAAATTTCTTTTATCATGGCAATGGAAACTTTCTACCTCTCATTGTCTTTCTTTAATAAATGCTCTTCCTGCATAGCGTTCACCTGTTGACTCTGCAGCCCAGCCAGTTCGGTGGTGGGTTCTTCACTGTCTTCCTCTAGCTCCTCCACATCTTCATAGTCAACCTCCAAGTCCATTTATTTTGCTCATGGACACTATCTCATCCCCAACTCTGACTCTTCATTGTCAAAGCCTTCAAAGTCTCTCTCTGGCACACAAGTTGGCCTACGTTTCTTCCAGAAATATTGCAAGGTACAATAAGAGACCTCCCTCCAGGCCTTATCAATAATGTTGATGAAGTTGAGGATATCGAAGTGCTCCTTTCAAAAATTGCTCAAGGTCAAATAGGTGTCATCTCTAACTTGAAAACACCTTGAAAAAAGTGTCGTGATATACGTTTTTTTAAATTAGAAATAACCTGCTTATCCATAGGCTGAATCAAATTTGTTCTGTTGGGTGGTAGAAATTTGACCTTAATGAAGTTATATTTGATGGCAAGATCTTCTTCGAAATTTGGAGGATGAGCAGAAGCGTTATCCATGACGAGAAGACACTTCAAGGGCAAACCATTCTCCTCAAGATATTTCTTGACACCAGGTGCGAAGACCTCAATAATCCCCTCTATGAAACTAGTTACACATGACTCTAGTTACCCAGGCCTTAAGAATTTCTTTCCGCATTACAGACAGTTTAGCCTTCGGCACATTATTTTTCTTGAATGCACGAGGAGTTTCAGAGTGGTACACTAAAAGTGGCTTGATTTTACAATCACCACTTGCATTAGCACACAATAAAAGTGCAAGCATGTTATTCATAGGCCTGTGCTCAGGAACTGCCTTCTCCTCTTTGGTGATGTACGTTCTTCTTGGCATCCCCACACAAACAATAAACAATCCCGTTTCATCGCAGTTAAAAACTTTGTTTGGCATGTAGCCTTCACTTTCCACAAACTGTTTGAATTCAAGAACAAATTGATCTGCAGCCTTTTTATCTGAACTAACACTCTCCCCATGCCTAACAACACTGTGAATTTCTCTTCGCTTACGAAATTTCTCAAACCTTTTTAAATCCTTTACTTAAAATACTTTACTTTCATCCCCATTTTTATTCGGTGTTTTTGCTACCAAACCTCCGTGCAACATCTTAGCCTTTTCGCATATAAAGCCTCACTGATACTATCACCAGTAAGCTAATTTTCACGCATCCACAGTAGCAATAATTTTTCTACCTTTTCTATAACTTTAGGCCTTTGCTTCGTTAAAACAGCCGCTCCTTTAGCCAGATCAGCTGCCTTTATTGCCACTTTGTTTTGGAGGATAGTAAAAATGGTAGACTTTACCAACCCAAACTGCGTGGCGAGATTAGAAACACGCACGCCATTCTCATGTTTAGCTATTATTTCCTTCATCTATTCAAAAGTCAGATTAGTTTTCCTGCTAGCAATATCACTTGCTTTTGCCGCTTTTTTTGGGAGCCATATTGACGGCTAATTTAAACAAAAATATTTATAAAACAAATCTGTGAAATACATGAGCAACCAATATTTAAGCTGTGTCTGAGAAAGCCCAACTGAGCTTGACATGTGGACTATTCGCGAACCGAAGCAAGTATGGCGAATGCTTGCATCGCAGACCACCAGATGGCAGTGCATCTTCGGCGTTTGTTCGCAAACCGAAGTACCACTATATATATATATATATATATATATATATATATATATATATATATATATATATATATATATATATATATATATATATATATCTTATATATATATATTTTTTCTGTCCGTGTGTATGTAACTGAACTCCTCCTAAACGACTGGACTGATTTTTATGAAATTTTGTGTGTGCAATTTAGTTGATTCGAGAATGGTTTAGATTCACAATTTGATCCGATTGAATATGTTTTTATATTTTTAATTAATTAATAAAAATCCAACTATTTATAAGGGGGTGCGTCCGGTAAATGGAAGCTGTTACAGTTTGTGAAATCACCCCTCTAGATAATGGCGGCCACGTTAGGTTTAGTTAGCAAACAGCGAGCGAAAAAATAAAAATAAATAAAATCAAAAAGTTTCAAGTCATATATTAAACCAGAATAATAAATGAAAATAATAATCTTTCAAGTCAGATTTTATACTCTAAAATGGATCAGATCCAACGGCATATTGATACTCTCGACACGCGATGGAAAATTCGAATCAACCACGTTAAGTGACATGAGATATTTTTTAATCGCTACTGCAATCCTCCTCGCCTATATCTTTGTGTCTATTGAAGAGCTAAAGACTAAGCTTCTATCCTGCTAACTTATTTCTGACTAAAAACTCCTCTGACATGTATAATCACCAGCCCACAACAACTTTCCAATACCGAATATGTTTCACTTTACCCACTAGAACACCGTGTTATCGTGGCGCATTCGGAAGGTCGCCAATTTGGAAAGTACCATGCTCTCAACCCGGGTTCGAATCCAGAGTTGTGTAAATTTTGCTAGACCTGTTATTTCAGCTTTTTTTTACGGCTTTTTTATTTCAGCTTTATTTTTTTATTTTTTTAATTATTTAATTATTATTTTATTTTCTTTTATTATTTTTTTCTTTTAATTTTTTTTAAATATTATTTTTTAAAATTATTATTTTTATTTTTATTTTTTTCAGCTTTTATATGATAAAATACCGAATATAGCTGAAATCTGAGGAGTTTATTATACATTTATACATTTTTAATTGGGTTTTCATATTATTAATATGTATAACATTTCGTATGCTTTTTTTTCTATGTTATTTATACTGTGGTAATTTTTAAATTGATTTTGGTTAACAAACATTCTTAAAATCCCTTGCATCTTCAGCCGGGTACTTCAGCTAGAATTGCAACGTTTGAACAGGACAACGACTGTCGGGTCCGCTAGTATATATATATATATATATATAATATACTAGCATTATTACCCGGCGTTGCCCGGGTAGATATATAGATATAAAATTTTTCATGCATTCCATCAAAAGATACTGGGCTGCACCCCCCGCAAAATAAACACTTCGCCCTTCCCCCCCCCGTCACCCCCAGACTAACTCTCAAACCACCCCTCAGAACAAACCTCTTTTCCTCCGCGTATCGAATTAGACTGGTTGTGGTGAAGGGACTGTATCCACATTTAAGAGGTGCGCTTAAAGGCACAAAAATCATTAAAGAATTAATTTAAAGAAAACTAATTGAGCCCCAAATTTCATTTTTCCTGATTTAAGTTTCTCGGGTCCTAAACATTAACTGCGCAGAATTTGGTCCCGGTGGGTGAAACAGTCTATGATTCTATAGCAGACAAACAAACAGACAAGCTCTTTTATATATATGGAAGATTAGATATATATATACACGCAATTTATATGTATGTATGCGTAGATGAACATGTGGAAACAGAGAGATAAAAAACTCAACATAAATAAGCGATGAATAGATTTCACAGACATATTATCTAACATTAGTCTAGGAGCCATGTCGCATGCTAATACGTATGGCTAAATATTTATAAGAAAAGCATTTCGGATATAAAATGCATCATTTAATACAAGATACTTTTCTTTTTAAACCATCACTAAAATTTTTCAATCCTTTCCTAAAAAAGAAAAATATCGCACGTTGTTTCAAATGAAATATTCATTATCAAAATATGAAATTTCACTCAATTTTATGTACTCACTTTGAGACGTCATTGTTTATGGGCGTAACTAATGTTGAAATAATGAGACAAACGAAAAAAAAAACCGAGTCAATTAAGTCTCGAAATGTTTCCACTAAGAAGTTCTTTCAAAAATTCATCATAGCTAAACACAGACGCAAAATTTTTCTGCAAAACTTAAACCATAATTTTCTCTACGAACAATGCAATTAAATTTTATTTTAAGACAGTTTCATTAGTATTTTATTAAAAAAACAAAACTTCTGACACGGAATATATTAAGTTATTTGTATTCTTCCTTCAGTTCGGAATTTTTTTTAAACATTAATTTGCTTTTCACTCAATCTGCCAGCAGTTTTGAAACTGCGGATTGTTATTTAATTCTTTAGATTTTCCCGCTTATTTTCCTCTGTTGGTTTTTACTTTTCATTTGCTGCCGAAATTTTGTTTTCTTTGTTTAGAAATAAATGTCAGAGGAAGGCAGTTTATGTCATTTCACCGTTTTTAAACCATTTTGATGTACATTTTAAAAGTATTTTTAAAGAAATATGAGTCCCATCGGTTTTTGAGAAAGAGAAACTTTATGAAATTGTTACATAAAACGTATTAAAATAACAAGACCAATGACCAATTTAATGGAAATAACAAGCTCATCATTTATTTGATTATCTTATCATTTATTTGATTTCAGATACCATTCGATTTGTCATTTTGACTGGTCATCCGTTTATTATAAGCCATGAATAACTCAATTTAATATCGTTATTGTTCCGACATAAAGGTTTATTTTAAAATAAATTAACTAACTATTTCAATCCGACCAATTTAATTTTTTTATCATTTATTTGATTTAAAATACAATTCGAATTCTCATTTTGACTGGTCTTCCGTTTTTCGTAGGTCACGAATAACTCAATTTAATGTCGTTATTGCTCCGACATAAAGGTTTATTTTAAAACAAATTAACTAACTATTTCAATCCAATACTGCTTTTAAAAACGCAAGGATCGTAATTATCCCTTAACAATAATCCTGTGTAGTAATTTTTCCTCAATATCAACCTCAATGTATAAACGCAAAATCAGAATTCTTTACTCTTCTATGTTTACTTTTGTGTTTAAAAGCAAACATTGGAATACATAATTCCTCACTATCCCCTTCTGTGTTTGAACGCAAGAACAGGATTTTATTATTCCCCATAATCCTCTTCTGTGTTTAAACTCAAGAACAGGAATTTATTACTCCTTAGCATCCCTTTCTGCGATTAAATGCAAAAACAGGAATCCATTATTCCTCACCATCACCTTCTGTGTTTAAACGCTAGAATCGAATTCATCACTACTCATATTCATATCTGTATTTAAACGTAAGAACAGAAATTCATTACTCCTCACTATCCACTTCTTTGTTTAAACGTTGGTTTCGGAATTCATTACTTCTCACATTCATTTCTGTGTTTAAACGAAGAACAGGAATTCGTTATTCCTCACTATCCGCTGTTTAAACGCAAGTATCGGAATCCATTACTCCTCATATTAATTTCTGTGTTTAAATGCAAGAACAGGAATTCATTACTCCTCACTATCCACTTCTTTGTTTAAACATAGGTTCCGGAATTCATTACTTCTCACATTCATTTCTGTGTTTAAACGAAGAACAGAATTCGTTATTCCTCACTATCCGCTGTTTAAACGCAAGTATCGGAATCCATTACTCCTCATATTAATTTCTGTGTTTAAATGCAAGAACAGGAATCCATCCTTCCTTATTATCCACTTTGTTTAAACGCAAGTATCGGAATCCGTTAATCCTCATATTCATTTCTGTCTTTAAACGCAAGAACAGAAATTCATTAATCCTCACTATCCACTTCTTTGTTTAAACGCATGTGTCGGAATTCATTACTCCTCATATTCATTTTTGTGTTCAAAAGCAAGAAGTAGAATACGTTATTCCCCACTATCCTCTACTGTGTTTCGCAATAAATGCTTTCGATAATAGTATTTTGGGCTTATTTAATCTTTCAAAATCCTTTTTTCTCTTTCTCTAGGATCCTAAGCGTTACAGACAGGCTTCAGTGTTATCTATTTTTTGCTTGAAAAGCATTTACGGCATATAATTCCATTTTCTAGTTTTGAGTTTGTAAAAAAAGGGGGTTTAGTTCTAAGTTGGCGCTGAGGTGGAAGTATTAAGAGTCTCTTTTCAACACTTGAAGAACTGCCCTGATACTCTCTGATTCTCAAGCAGCCGTACAAGCAATCTTAAATTAAAACAGAACCCCCTCTTTCATAGCGGTCATCAAATGTACGTCAAATGCCAAGAGTAATCGATGGAGAAAGAGTATGCAGCATCAGATAGGGGTGTAGGGATTTAGGATGTGGCTAAGAGTACTAGAGCTAAGAATAAACCATGAAAATATCGTATCCTCCAACTACCCGATCGTCCAAGAGGTAGGGCTGTGGCTAAGAGTACTAGAGCCAAGTTGAAAACATGGAGAGATCGTATATTCCAATTGCCCGATCTTCCAAGAGGTGTGGCTAAGAGTACTAGATTCAAGAGTAAACCATGGAAGGATCATATCCTCGAACTGCCCGGTCGTCTAAGAGATAGGGGTGTGCCGGATTTGAGACTGATAACAGGGCATGGTTAAATTCAGCTGAATTTCTAGATTTATACAGCACGTACTTATTTGCTAGTGAATCCTGAATACCACTTATTATATAATGAATTAAAGCTGCATCTTCGACGCTACCTTTAATCGCGATCTCCTTCACCACATAAAAATATTCTTGAAAAGATTCATTTAGTTTCATCTTTCGTTTATTTAACATCATATGAATATCCGCACTATTATGTTTATCTCCAAACTCTTCTGTCAAGAGTACTTTTAATTTTTCCCACGAGTTAACATTACATTCACTCTGTAGAAATAATTTTGCAATACCACTTAGAGATTTTAATGCAAAAATGAGCTTCTGGATATCATTCCACGATAACAATGTAGCGGTTAAATCAAAATCAGATATCAAATTTTCTACGGAATAATTATCATCAGCACTAAAATGCGTAATTGTACCCTCTGCATCACGGAAACTAACCGTTACATCTTTTAAGTTTGAAACTGACTTAACATTTGAAATATTTAATTCACTGGTAGTTTCTCTTTCACTAGAGACTTCCTCGTCAGTTTCATTAGTCTTGCTCTAGTCTACAGAACTAGAGCTTAACAATTTTAAATCATTTAAATTTGTAACAACACGCTCAACAAGTTCGTTTGGTTTGCCTTCATTTTTAAATGTAGTAAATTACAAACCGTAATGATATTATTCACAGTAAAATTATCAGTTACATATTTAATTTTATTTTTATGCTCTTTTGAATTAACATTGTAGTTAAATCCTGGAAATTTTCTGAGTCTTTCACTATTATTTCTATCACTTGGATCATCTTCAAAAATTAGTCTCTGTAATAATTTTATGGCATTGGTAGAAAATGAAGTTAGATTGTTTTTTATACGTGGCATTTCACCTAAAGTAGACATTTTGAAATCACACAGTAAAAATCAGTTGATAAAACAAAATTACTCACGTTTAAAATCTCTGCAAATCAGCCACTTGGGGATCACAATAATCCAATGGAGCACATGGAATTATAAAAATAATCTTCCATAATAAGTATCCCCTTTAATCATTAATCTTAAATTAATCTTCATTCAACTGCTTCGAACATCTTTAAATACTTTATAGAGAATAGCTCACTTCTACCCAGACTTGGGTGTATTTAATTTGAAGTGGCACTCTAAATGAATTTGATACAAACACAGTTTATACATGGAACAATGTTTATTGAATTCGTTGCACATATAGAATTTGCTTTTACAGCAATAAGCATACGTACTACTTGTACGGAATATATATTAACATTCAATAGAAATTCACATTGCCATACTCCCAAACCAGCAGAAGCAAACCAGCAGTACTGCCACGTAAACTTTGGGCCCCCTAAACACTAGCGCAGGATAGCAGCTGAAGCTGCTTACATCGTAGCTCCCTTAACTCGCTTATCTATCAACCTTAACAAAACCTTTTTTCAACCTCTGTATTAATCAAGCTGCTTGGTATTTATACCAAGCGCGTATGCCGAAATTAGCATATCTCAAGCAGCTTCTTTAATTCATTCACTCAAAAGTTCGATTCTTGTGAATCGAATCTTATGTATGCCTTACAACTTCTTGCATTGTTTCGTCGTAAAAACAAAATTCATCTCGTAAAAATAAAATTCGTCTTCTTTGCATTTGGATACCACTATCCATACACATTGTCACTATCACAGTTAGCAGTTCATCAAGTCATCATCAATTTAGCAGTTCACATCCCACTTCTGAGATTTTGTAGTGGGCCGTCATAAGTCAGGAGTTGGATGAACGGGATTAGAGTACATTTATTGAATTTCTTTGATATACAGGGACGACAAAGTTACGTAGATTATTTACAAAAAAGATTATAAAAATACGTCTTAATTAAATACGTCTTAAGTGTAGTTTCTTTAAACAGTACGCCGTCGGTTTTAGTTTCTTTCGCTTGTGTGCACTTCCGGAGTTCTGCGCGCCAAAAGTCATAACGCGCTCAATTCGAGGCAAAATCTTGTCTTCTGGATTTGTAGCACACACACATATATATTATATATATATATATATATATATATATATATATATATATATATATATATATATATATATAAAAGAGCTTGTCTGTTTGTTTGTCCGCTATAGAATCATAGACTGTTTCACCCACCGGGACCAAATTCGGCACAGTTAATGTTTTGGACCCGAGAAACTTAAATCAGGAAAAACGAAATTTGGGGCTCAATTAGTTTTTTTTAAAATTAATTTTTTAATGATTTTTGTGCCCCTAAGCGCACTTCTTAAATGTGGATACAGCCCCTTACCACAACCAGTCTAATTCGATACGCGGGGGAAAAGAGGTTTGTTCTGAGGGGTGGTTTGAGAGTTGGTCTGGGGGTGACGGGAGGGCGAAGCGTTTATTTTGCGGGGGGGGTGCAGCCCAGTATTTTTTTGATGGAATGCATGAAAAATTTTATATCTATATATCTACCCGGGCAACGCCGGGCAATAATGCTAGTATATATATATATATATATATATATATATATATATATATATATATATATATATATATATATACATACATATATATAGATATGTATATATGTATGCATGTATGTATGTATATATATATATATATATATATATATATCATCCTTCATTGCTTCATTGATCATCCTTACACCAATAGAGATCGTCAAAAAATACCAAATTCCGCGAGAAACTGCCTACAAAACTGACAAAAACATGAACGGCAATCAGCCGGAAATGCAGACATAATTTTTTTTATCATCCTGATAATCTTTTCATCAGAAAGTAACGAGAAAAATTGGTTTATTTCAGTCTCCATTCTCATTATCTGTCGGATTAAAGAAAAAAATCTAATATTCTTGGCAAAATTAATTTTGCTTACATAAAAATTCTGTGTGTGTAGTGGTTGTATGCTGAGGAAAAGGAAAGTATTATATATGGTATATAATTAAATGTGTGGGGGATCCATAGCTCTCTACAGACAATTTAAGGTCAATATGTATTACAGTTTTTTTCCTTCAAGAGTAATATTCTACGTTTATAGAGGAATCTTTTGTCTTAGTAAAAGATATAAGGCAAGATAAAAGGGAAGGAATAAATGTATTACACATAATTGAATGTCTGGATGATTTCCTAACTGTAGGTGGAATTGAACATAATTCTGTGTTGAATTTTTAATTGAAAGGTGGGTTCTGTGCATATACAGGTTTTATTATGTATTAGTTGTTTTTAACCCACTGTACCTCAATGCAGTTTTTTGTGCGTCACCTTTTTTCTCATGTTTGCCTGAATAATTATCTAGTAAACAACCTCTTCTTTGGGTAATTCCGTCATCACAACAAGGTGCTTGATGTAGTGCTTTTCTTTGGTCTTGATGTGCCATTTAAAATCAAACACCTTCCACAGAATTTATAGAGAATAGCTCACTTCTACCCAGACTTGGGTGCATATAATTTGAAGTGGTACTCTAAATGAATTTGATACAAACACAGTTTATACATAAAACAATGTTTATTGAATTCGTTGCACATATAGAATTTGCTTTTACAGCAATAAGCATACGTACTACTTGTAAGGAATATATATTAACATTCATTAAAAATACACTTTGCAAAATACTCACAAACCAGCAGAGAGTCAAACCACGTAAGTACTGCCACGTAAACTTTGGGCCCCCTAAGCACAAGCGCAGGATAGCACCTGGAGTAGCTTACCTCGTAGCTCCCTCTCGCTTATCTATCAACTTTTAACAACCTTCTTCAACCTTAACAACCTTTTTCATTAATCAAGCTGCATGGTATTTATACCAAGCGCGTATGCCGAAATTAGCATATCTCAAGCAGCTTCTTTAATTCATTCACACAAAAGTTCGATTCTTGTGAATCGAATCTTATGTATACCTTACAAGTGTAACAGATTAACGATAATGCCTTGTTTAATTAAGATTGTCATCCTCCCAGTTTGTGTTGTTGTTAATGTTTCTAATGCGACCTGTCCGGAAGTTTCAGACCATGTCTCATATAGGCTTCAGGCTGAAGTTTGTGGCTCCGATTTATGTAGGACCACAAGGATCGGAGTCCGTCTTAGCATGTTGCTACATGAATTTCGACCGAGCAAACCCAGGAGCGACCAACGGGGAGATCACACCCTCTCGTTCTCTCTCTCACCTCATAGGGGAGCTATCCGGTCTTCGAATTTCACGTGCCCATATCCGGCGTAGACGCGGAGGTATATTTGATAGCGCGTGTCGGGATTCGATCGGAGCACCTTCAGCTCCGAAAGCCGGCACGCTCCCACAAGGCTACCTCGTGCCCATTATGTAATAGTAATGGCTTTAACCCAAGGGAAAGGATTGGATTAAATATGTGTTGTATAATTAAATGTCTGGATGGTGCCGTAACTGTAGAACGACAATTTAATTCAAATCTGGGTTAATATTTCACCTGTATGGCAATTTCCATGGTTAAGAGCTAATGATCTGGTTTAGTAACGGGTCTAAGCCAAGGAAAAGGAAAGCATAAAATATGTTATGAAATTGAAAGTTTCGATGGTTTCTTATAACTAGATGTACAGTTTAACACTATCCTGTGCTAAATTTTCATCTCTAGGGTAATTTACATCATTATAGAACTGTTTTGTAATTAAATATCTGGATAAGTTGAAAGTTCTAGAGGGACAATTAAACACATTTCTGTGTTAATATTTTACTTCTAAAGTAGGGATGCGACATCGATAACAAAACATCGATGTTTTGAAACATCGATATTCAATATTAAAACATCGATGCTAATAAAACATCGCCCCAAAACCATCGATGTTTTTAAACATCGATGCTTTAGAACATCCATTTTTTAAAACTGGTTTAGTTACCTCTAACATTAATGTTACTTCGGTTAGTCGTGGGGGGGGGGGGGTGATTTAATTTTACTCTGTGATTGGGCTGACACAAATGACAAAAACTTGGTTGCTTTTGCCTTGGGCTACATTGATGACTCAAAATTCTCGTTGTAAATATCGCCATGTTTTGCCTTCAAATGTCCAGATAAATGCGTGGTATTGCCAGAAGTTTTGAGGGACTTAAGGCAAATATTGCATTTCGCCAATTTGTCAGAGGTTTTGCAAAAATATTTCCGAACGGTACTTTTGAGAGGCATCTTACTAATAATATTAATGTTAACTTATATAAAACCACAACAAAAAAAACTTAAATGGCTGGTCTCGTGTATATACTATTTATAAAATAAAACCCCATGGAAGGTTCTGGAGTGTCAGGAACATTCGAAACGCTCTGATTGGTTCATTGGTTGTTGATTGCCATTTGTCTGTTTGCTAAGGAATCGTTCCCCCTTTTGTATTCGTCCTTTTCAGAATTCAGACTTACATTTACTGAGTGTGAAAATTATGCTACGTGGTAAATTTTTTTATTATGGTACTTTTTCATAAAAAATAAAAACATCGAGACAACGTAAAACATCGAACACAAAACATCGATGTTAAAAAAAACATCGGCTTCAATAAATCCATGTTTAGAATATCGATTTTTTTTATCAAAATATCGACGTTTTGAAAAAATCGACATCGATGTCGCTTCCCTATTCTAAAGCGATTCCCATGGTTATTAAAGTAATGGTCTGACTGAGAAATGGCTTCAATCCGAGCAAAAGGATAGGATAAATTTGTTACATAACTGAATGTCTAGATGAATTCAGTCCTCTAGATCAGCGGTTCCCAACCGGTGGGTCGCGACTCGATCCTAAAACTATTAAAATGGTCTTTGTGTACTTTTATAATTGTAGTTTTTATCTTCACCTAGGAACGCTTTTTAGTGAGTATGAAACCACTTGTGGCATGTATTGCAAACATATATCTATTGTTAAATAAATAACTGTTTTGCTACAAAGTGCTTATATTTTGTCAACCATTTTCAAATCAGAACACAAATTGTTTATCAATTATCAATCTGTATCTTCAAAAAAGCATACATATATATATATATATATATATATATATATATATATATATATTTGCAATATTTGATGGTAAATTATGTATACATAAGGAAGGGATACGATACAAATAATGTTTTTTACTCCACCATGGACCGATGGACCGTGGAGGTATTCCGATAAGGAAAGGTGGGTCGTCAGCTGAAAAAGGTTGGGGACCACTGCTCTAGATCAATGGTTCCCAACCGGTGGTCAGCGAGAACCTCGGGAGTGGTCCGGCACAACAAATAAAAAAGTTGCCAAAGGAATGGGAATTTTGAAAGCAATGTTCATTGAACTAGATGGGCCGAATATATCCGATGACTATCAGGTGTTAGATTAAAATTTCTTAAATGTTTAACATAATTATTTTATTATTAGAATATGATACGTTAGAATGTGAGTACGATAATCTTGTATCCCTTTTGAATGACAAATATTCTATACCCCCATACCCCCCGGAAGGTCCCCCCCCCCTCAACTGGGTAGGGGCTGGTGGTGGTCCGCCAGGGCCGCCCAGAGGGGGGGGGCAACTGGGGCACTTTGCCCAAGGTCCCCAACTGCCGGAGATGCCCCAAAAAATTTTTAAAAAATTATTTATTAGATTTCCTCCGAAAGAAAATTCTGAAACTTGTACCGTACTTCAAAATTCAAAATAATCTCCTGAAAAAAGGGGCCCCCCCCAAAAAAATGTTTTAAAAATTATTCGATTAATCAGATTTCTCTTACTACAAAATAGTCTTCTGAAAAATAGTCTTGTGGCCCCCAACATAAGTTTGCCCCAGGCCCCGTAAAGTCTCTGGGCGGCCCTGTGGTCCGCACATGGTTCAATTTCTGGCTTAGAGGTTCGCAGACTTCTACGGGGGGGGGGGAGGGGTACTGCTGTAGATGACCAATTTAACAGAATTCCGTGTTAAAATTTTACCTATAAGGCAATTTACAAGGCTTTTAGAGAGACCTATGGGTCTTAGTAATGAATCTAACCCGAGGGAAAGGAAAGTATTAATGTGTTATATAGTTGAATATCTGGATGATTTTATATATCCAGATGGACAATGTAACATTATTCCGTGAGCTGTGCCTTTAGAGCAATTTACATCATGTTACAGGTCCTGTTTGGCCTTACTAATGGCTCTAAGCCAAGGGAAGGGAAAGCATTGTTGCTGTTATTCTTACCTATGTCCCCTGGCCAGAGTATCCAGACCAGGTCCAAATAGGCTTAGGGGTGAGGGTGCGGCTCCAGTTAGTAATGGCATCACAAGGGTCGTAGTCAAGGGGACTTTAACCAGGTGCCACCTCAATTTTGACCTAGTAACCCCAGGGACAGACATATAAGACGACCGGACATTCTCCCACCCAATCTGACATCATAGAAGAAGTTTTCGGACTACGGATTTTACATTCGGATATACATCCTAGACATGAAGGTAGTTAATGGAGATTTTCGGGATTCGAACCGAGCCCCCTCGGTGCCGAAATACAGCGCGCTGCCACTAGGCTACCTTGGGCCGAAGGAAAGAATTAAATGTTATATGATTAAACTAGCTGAAAACCCGCGCTTCGCTACGGAGTACATTCAAATTAAATACAATGGTAAATGTATGCAATTTATGCCAAAAAAATTAATATATATATTTATAATAAATGAGACGATCAATATATATATATATTTATATAAAAATCATAAGGAATATTTATTTTTTTTGGATAATATCCAATCGTCTGCTGTATTAGAAAGAAAAAAATTTTTTTTTGTCTATTTAGTTGTTACGCACGTGACGATAAATTTATTGAAAGTACCAGAAAAAGAAATCACGTGACCAGCATTTAATAAATTAAATTCTAAAAATTAATCTTTAAAAATTCACCAAAAATCAGGAAATGGAGGTAAAAATTCGAAAAAAAATTTCATTTTGGAGGAATTTTTATGATCTTTCTCGTGATATAAATTTTATAACCCTCAATGTATTATTTTAAATGCAAACGTAAAAAAAGTTTAAAAAAGAGCTTAAAAATTTAATTTTAAAAAATCTAAGAAGAATTTTTGAAAAAATTTTCTTAGTGCACCCCTACACTATTAGAAGAATCGCCATGCAAAATTTCAGCCCTTTAGGTCCAGCGGTTTGGTCTGTGCGTTGTATGTCAGTCAGTCAGTCAGTCAGTGAATGAATGAGTCAGCTACGGAACTGTTTTATATATATAGATTTCTGGTTAGTTCTATAGCTCTAGAGCAGTGATTCTCAACCACCGTGCCACGAGATTCTTGAAGTGTGCCACCACTGTGAATTATTTTGTATACTATTTTTACATAATATATTATAGATACATCAATCAATTATCCAAGAAAAGTTCTTTTAAAGTTATATTATTGTTAGTGTGCCGCCAAAATTTTAAATTATTTAGAGTGCATCGTGACCCAAAACAGGTTGAGCATCACTGCTGTAGAGGGACATTTAGTGCAATTCTGTGAATATATCTTACCTCTTGAGCAATTTCCATCGTTATGGAGATAATGTTCTGTCTTCATAATGGCATTAAGCCGGGGGGAATCTAAGGATTAAGTTTGTTATATAATTATATGTGTGGATGATTCCGTAATTGTAGATAAACAATGTTACACAATTCCCTGATAAATGTCTAGCTCTAGAGCAATTTCCTTGGTTATAGAGATAATGTTCTGTCTAAGAAATACCGAGGGAAAAGGTAAGATTATCTATATAAATAAAACACATCCGTAACTGACTGACAGACTAACTGATTGACTGGCTGAGTGATTGACTGACTGACAGACAATGCACAGACAAAACCGCTGGACCTAAAGGGCTGAAATTTTGCATGGCGATTCTTATAGTATAGAGGTGCACTAAGAAAGATTTTTGAAAAATTCTTCTTAGATTTTTTAAAATTAAATTTTTAAGCTGTTTTTGTAACTTTTGTCAAGTTTGCGTTTAAAATAATAATCTGAGAGTTATAAAATTTATATCATTACAAAGATCATAAAATTTGCTTTAAAATGATATCTTTTTCGAATCTTTACCTCCATTTTCTGATTTTTGGTGAATTTTTAAAGATTAATTTTTAGAATTTAATTTATTAAATGCTGATCACGTGATTTCTTTTTCTGGAACTTTAAATTAATTTATCGTCACGTGCATAACAACGAAATAGACAAAAAAAAATTTTTTTCTTGCTAATGCGGCAGACGATTGGACATTATACAAAAAAAATATTAAAATACAGTAAAAGATACATATAAATCACATCCAGAACATAAGCATTTTTTTTGCATGTTTGCTACTCTATTTCAGTGTCATGTTTTAATGATAAACACGTTTATTCCGAGGAGTCTCTCTAGATCTCTCTCTGCCATTTATATTTTTATCATAATTATGTTTGTGAAATATAAGATTAAACCTGAGGGAAATTGTTTATTTCGAGCTATTTAATTAACGATAATTTACAATTTAAAAAAAATTATTTTTGCGCATGCTCAGTGACATTTTTAAATCTGGCTTTAGATACTCACTAAGCACGAGGCCGCTTAAATATATTAATTTGTTTCTGTGCATTATTATGATTTTCAACATTTGGCAACATTTGGTGTTGAGTATAATTTGTGTATTAGTGCATTTATTTACTATCTAGCCGTCATGTTTTGACCGGTACCAACTAGTTAGAAATTAAATGAGAAAGATCTAAATAAGAACAACAGGTGTCCAATTTCAATGCAAGTGAAAACTTTCATTGTGTTTTCTGAAGAACTTATTTTTCATCAAAAAGTATACGACTATTGTGACAACTCAAATTACAATCATGATATCACGTATGAAGTTTTTCTGGTACTTTTGCATAATACTAAGTATATAATGAACTACAGATTAGGCTCCAGATATACTATTTGTTGATTTATAGCCGTATTCGCAAAAAATCTCACGAGAACTTACTGTAATTTTATGTGCAATTGCTTTTTGTGACACGTATTGTTTACCATGTTTTTATTAACTTGCTTTCTTGTGTGTTTGTTTGTGTGTGTGTGCTTGTCTAGTACAAATCTTGCAATCGATTTTCAACTAACTTCCCGACTAGCTAGACATTTGAAACTTTTAGAATAGCTCAGAACACGATGACAATGCATTTTTTTAATACTTTTAGCCATCTTTAAGCAGAATTAAATTAATTTTCAGTCATTTTCAGTTAATTTTGTTTTGTAGACTGGTACAGCCATCTATTGGCCGGAAAGGGAACTAGTCAAATGCAACAAGTCAAACAAGTCAAATGCAAGTTAACTTCCAATTAACTTCATTTTCTTTCAAGTCGATGGGATAATTCATCAAAAAAATTTTAAAAGTGTATTTATTAATACATAGAATTGTCAAGTTCATAAGATTCAACAGAAAATTTAAAAACATGGTTTATAAAAAGTCTTTTTATCTTGTAATTATTTTAGATTTCAAGATATCGTTTATATTTCATAACACTCACTAGAACTTTACATACATGGGATAAAAAAAGAGATTGGACCTTTTATATAAAAACTTGTTTAAATTTCGACTAAATCTCTTTAGTATTGTAAAAATTTGCATAGTTATTGTTAATGGGAATGACGATTAATCCGAAAAGAGTAGTGCATTGCGTTGAATAAAATAGAACTAAGATTTACTCACCGCACACCTTCCGATTAAATGATACCTTTATTACAAAAAATAAGAGAGCACAGGTTGATAACGTTGACATCACATCTTTGTCTAAAGGGCTGGAAAATTTTTTGATTTTTCAATCAGTTGACATCTGCGGTAAATTATATGCTTCCTGCTGGGTTATAGACATCTATCTTACACGTGGGAAAGACATTCCTTCTATAGAATCTATTTTCTCTTAATCATTTATTGTGAAGACTAGCTGAATCATGATCATTAATCATTAATCATGAAGACTAGCTGAAATCCCACGCTTCGCTACGGAGTACATTCAAATTAAATACAACGGTCAATGTATGCAATTAATGCCAAAAAAATAAATATATATTTGCACTGCTGGCCACTGTAAATGCAACACCCTGAAGGAAACATGCAAATAACATGAAATTTACAACATGCATTAGCGGAGGTGAGATATGCAAATGATTAGAATTTCAGCGCAGACGCACATCACGCGCGCCTGTGGCGCCACTTCAAAGCGCTATTTAAGGCTTGGAGATTTCGACGATTTCAAGTTCGGCAAATGTGTTTTTCTTGTGGTTTTTTCAAAAAAACGATCAATTATGCCTCGACAAAAACAGCGATCATCTTTTGATCAAGTATCCGAGTTCGACAGAGGAAGGATAGTGGCCTACCGAGATTGTGGATTACCTTTCAGGGAAATCGGTAGTCGTGTTGGACGAAACCAAACAACTGTAATGCGGATATTTGATCGTTGGATGCAGGAGGGTACGACGGACCGGCGTGTTCGATCGCATCCACCTCAGCGCACCACTTCACGTGATGACAGGCAAATTGTGCGCATGGAAGTGACGGATCGCTCAGTCACATTACGAACCATAGCACAGCACATGCAGTCTGTAACGCATCATCCAGTGTCTGCGCGTACCATTCGACGCCGTTTACAGCAGAGTGGTCTGTCCGCAAGACGTCCATTGCTTTGTCTACCCTTGACGCAGAACCACAGACGTCTCCGCCGCCAATGGTGCGATGACAGAAGGATGTGGACGGCAGAATGGAATGAAATTGTCTTTACTCACGAGTCACGCTTCTGT
This sequence comes from Dolomedes plantarius, assembly GCA_907164885.2. Classification (NCBI taxonomy): domain Eukaryota; kingdom Metazoa; phylum Arthropoda; class Arachnida; order Araneae; family Dolomedidae; genus Dolomedes; species Dolomedes plantarius. The sequence goes on from OU015490.1 coordinate 42,613,530, forward strand.
CTGCAACACCACGATGGTCGCATTCAAGTCTGGAGACACCATGAAGAGAGGATGCTGAACAGCTGCGTTATGCACCGCCGCACTGGTCCTGCACCGGGTATTATGGTATGGGGCGGTATTGGATATCACTCTCGCACACTTCTAGTACGCATTGCCGGTACTTTAAACAGCCAGCGCTACATCTCCGAGGTGTTGGAGCCAGTTGTCCTTCCTTACCTTCAGGGCTTGCCCACAGCCATATTTCAACAGGATAATGCGCGACCACACGTGGCACGCATTGTCCAACGGTTCTTCGTCAATCGCCAGATTGAATTGCTTCCCTGGCCGCCTCGCTCTCCGGATCTTTCGCAGATAGAAAACATGTGGTCCATGGTTGCTCTACGATTGACCCAGATTCCATCCCCAGCTGCCACAGCAGATCAACTTTGGCAACGTGTGGAAGCTGCTTGGTCTGCTGTACCCCAAGAACTCATCCAAAGTCTCTTTGAATCAATGCCGAGGCGTGTGGCAGCGGTGATCTCCAACGATGGCGGCTACTCTGGCTACTGATTTTGGCAGGAACCACACTTCACAGAAGTCTATAAATTTAATCATTTGATACTTGGTCAACATGTTATCTACAAAATAAATTTTGTTGTGCTATCTCTTGTTTTTCTTGGTGTTGCAATTTGGGTGGCCAGCAGTGTATAATAAATGCGATGATCAATGCATACAATTGATGTAAATATATTTATATATATATATATATTTACAAAAAAATCGTAAGGGATATTTATTTTTTTTTTGGATAATATCCAATCGTCTGCTGCATTAGAAAGAAAAAAAATATTTTTTTATCTATTTAGTTGTTATGCACGTGACGATAAATTTATTTAAAGTACCAGAAAAAGAAATCACGGGATCAGCATTTAATAAATTAAATTCTAAGGATGAATCTTTAAAAATTCACCAAAAATCAGAAAATGGAGATAAAGATTCGAAAAAGATTTCATTTTAAAGGAATTTTTAGGATCTTTCTCGTGATATAAATTTTATAACCCTCAAATTATTATTTTAAATGCAAACTTTAAAAAAGTTACTAAAACAGCTTAAAAATTTAATTTTAAAAAATCTAAGAAGAATTTTACAAAAATCTTTCTTAGTGCACCCCTACACCATAGGAAGAATCGCCATGCAAAATTTCAGCCCTTTTGGTCCAGCGGCTTGGTCTGTGCGTTGTATGTCAGTGAGTCAGTCAGTGAGTCAGTCAGTCAGTTACGGAACTGTTTTATATATATAGATTAATTAATCTCTAACGGCACATGCAGTCACGTGATGGAAATCCTTTTTCTTCTTATGCTGATGATCACTGGCGGAAAGCTATACGACGACTGACAAGTCGAAATTCAAAAATTGCCGCTCCTTCTATGTGATGCCATCTTTTCAGAACTAAACTTATGAAACAGTCGAATGTCAATGCACGCGCATTCATTGAGGCGCCGCTGTGAATCGCAGTAGATGGAAAAATGTGTTAAAACCACTTCCGGCAGCCCGTAGAACGATTCAGTGTTCTAAGTCGATGTTTTCATAACAGTTATGGACTATTTTTTTCATCATTTTACCTCTTTTTGGGCTATATTCCCTTGAAAAATAGTACAGAAATTTCCACAAGTACTATTTTTCCAAAGAAAGGGTTCCGAACGTGGTCGGATATATCTATCTCGACTTTGCTTTCCTTCTACTTTACTGTAACTATTTTTTATAACCGAACATTCATTTTTTCTTAGTTTATTTTCCTTGCAGGAAACTATGAGAAATAATTTACTGTAATCATTCAAAAAAAAGCCAATCTACATTAAACCAAGTCAGAAGCATAAATATAATGCTATACTTCCCACATATACTCTTACATTATCCAATTATATTCCATTAAGGTAACCATGGCAATTAACCTGATTTTGATTTCGTGCATAAAATAATTACAAATGCGTAATTTTCTAAAGCCATTTCCTTTACTAATAAAGATTCCATTTTGTAAATGTCTAATTTCAAATTAAATATATGACAAATCGAGGAATAGTAAATCTTATTGTTTTCTGTTTGCCTTTGTTCGAAGTTAATCGAATCTGCTTCGACATATACTGTCGTAGCTGAGGTCTTATATACATTAATGGAATGTAAATGCGAAGTTTAAGATATCTTTTTACGTCTAATAAACATTAAGTTTGGTATCCCCAGGCTACAACATATCAGATTTCTCCATTTTCATGCTCTATAACTTTAATTAAATATCGCTAATTACGAGTACTTGAATTTAGAATTAACTTCTCCATCATATTCAAAGAGAAAATAAACGAAGCGAATTGTATCACTTCTAATGCGTAGTGCTAATTATCAATTATAAATAATTGGATATTCCTTAAAAGCTAGTAAGTAATAGAGGTGGACAATTGTCCAGCCGCTGTAGAATTAAAAAAATTCGCATTGTGAAAGGGGTATATGTCAGGGATAATCTTTCACAATGTTTTCTAAAATTATTTCTTTTCCTTCTACAATAACTACAGGATTATTTCTTAATTTATTTTCTGATAAATATCAACTTCCTCTTTTAAGTGTTTTTTGTTTGCTAATGCAACACATTCGCTTATTAACCGCGAGAATCGTTGGTCACTTTCAATGGGGAACACCGTATAGGTGAACAGAAACCACTTTATGGTGCCACTTCCACACACACACATTATATATATATATATATATATATATATATATATATATATATATATATATATATATATATATATATATATATATATATATATATATATATATATATATATATATATATATATATATATATAACCTCCATTTTGATCGAGCACCCCAGGGGCGACATCTTGATAATCGTACCATCTTCCACCCGCTGACCTCATAGAAGGGTTATTTTACTACGGATTTAACATGCCCTTATCCTGTCTAGCCCCGAATGTATTGAATGGGTTTCGTCGGGATTCGAACCGAACACCCCCATTCCAAGGCCGAACGCTCTACCACTAGGTTACTTCGGATCCCACATGTATAAATTAAACAGGCCCTGTCACTCACTCCATCCATTTTGATGTGAAATACAAATAGTTATCAAAACTATTGCATCAAAACTATTGCTATATGCACTATGCATTATATTGCACATCAAGTCCACTACAATGCATAGTGTCAGTACACAGAGATAGAGTTTGAAAAATAATTTTGAAATTATAACTTAGAGCTTTTGGAAATCGCATAGAAGGACACACACAGCCTCTTAATATCCGCTGTGACAGTGAAGGTGTCAGCTAGTTTCTGAGTAATTAATGCAGTTCTCCACTATGTCGAGAACTTTAGGTGTATGTCTCCATGGAATCTAATCCTCCATGGGTAACATGTGGCCATAGAGACAATCGTAACTACTGCTCTTCGGCCTGATGAAAAGCTATTAATTAGATGGAGTCTACTGTACACCCTTATTTATAACATGGAGCATGTTTTTATGTAAGATTTTATCGGCAAGATCATTACTGGATGAAAATGCATGACGAAAACGCAGTTCTAAACATCTGGGGGAGATGTGCAGTGCGAAAGAGAGGATTGTCTGTTGTTCTCTACTTACATCGGCGTGAAGTTTTATAGAAATAATTTATTGGAACTGGATATGTGCTGGTGATGTGATTATGAAAGTGGTTTAAGTCATATATTTTTCGTTTCGAGGTATTTACAGATTTGTGTTTGAACACGAACTGAATTCTGTATAAAGACGTAACAACCGACTCAATCAAACGGTTCAATTTTAACAATTTGGTAAAGATTGCTTTAGATTACGGTAATGTAAAAGAACGCAATGCGAAATAACATAAAAACTCTTTTTTTTTTTACAGTCTTGCCTTAAGCCACTTTCATAATCACCGGCACATATATGTAAGTCCATCAACGAAAATTGTGAAAATATTTGTTGTGAGGTTGAAAGTACATATGGAAAGAGGACATAATTTGATAGTTTATTGCTCCCCGAATAGACATATGAAAGATATATGTATCTTTCTGACTCATTTACTTATGTATACACCCGAGGCATCTGATATGTTTGATGAATTAGGTGAAAAGCAGTGTGGGTATATTCCGATGCACATCTCTCATGCACGCCGATACTAGCTGTAAAACTGAAGTGATTTTTTTGTTATTGGGAAGTAAAATAATTTTGTAAAGAAAAATTCTTTTACATTTATGGTGAAAGAATTTGAAGTGATTTTTTTACTGGGAAGTAATATAATTTTTTAAAAGAAAAATTCTTTCACATTTATGGTGAAAGAATTTTGGAGTCATTTTTTTTACTAGGAAATTAAATAATTTTGAAAAAAAGAACTTTCACTTTTACCGTCAAAGAATTTGAAGTGAATGTTATACTGGGAAATAAAATAATTTTGAAAAGAAAAATTCTTTCACTTTTACGGTGAAAGAATTTGAGGTGATATTTTTATTGGGAAATAAAATTATTTTGTAAAGAAAAATTCTTTCACTTTTATGGTGAAAGAATTTGAGGTGATTTTTTTACTGGGAAATAAAATTATTTTGAAAAGAAAAATTGTTTCACTTTTATGGTAAAATAATTTCAAATTATTGTTTTAATGGAAAATAAAATAATTTTGAAAAGAAAAATTCTTTCACTTTTACAATGAAAGTATTTCAAGTGTTTTTTTACTGGGAAATAAAATATCTTTAGAAAGGAAAATTCTTTTACTTTTATGAGGAAAGAATTTGAAATGATTGTTTTATAGAGAAATAAAATAATTTTGAAAAGAAAAATTCTTTCAATTCTAAGGTGAAAGAATTTGAAGTTATTTTTTAATGAGAAATAAAATAATTTTGAAAACGTGTTTTGTTCTCTATTACGGAGTACAATTAAACTATCTTAAAATCAAAATCGATTGCCATCGAAAAAATTTTCTCCTTACGTTAACATTGAGCTGAGCGTATCCACTGAGGCCATTACACAGAAACCTCTATCCTATGTTATACTTTCATTAAAAAAATTCTTTTGATGTTTTGAAATTAGTTAGAACGTTTCAATTTTTTCTTATGAATATACTTCTGTTTATAACATTATTTTGAAAAAATAAACTTCTTTCAGCAGCATCATGAGGAAAAATATTATTTAATAAATGATCCGTTTCCTGTCTAAACATTCATACCATTTTGCTATCTTTTTTAGCTGAAATTAATTTATATCATTATTTTTCAAAGCAAAAAATATTTGACTTTTTTTTGCTAACAAATATAAGCGCAAGAATTTAAATTTGAAAATATTTGAAGAGGAAAAAATAATACCCTTCAGCATTTATCGAGACACCATAATGCCAGTTTTCATGTGTTTTTAGGGAGCAAAAAAATACGCAGCACCATAAAAGCAGCGTTCATGAAGTCAAGAAAACCTTAACTGTCGCGGTTGCCTGAGGAGGCTCGTAATTAAATGCCTACTAAACATTATCCAGCAATCTTTTCAAAAAGCTGAAACCATATCTTTTCATAAACAAACCATTAAATTTTTTTGGAGACAATTACTATTCATTTAAAAAAAATGGCGAAACACAATCTTCTGAGCAATTTATATTTTCTCTCGTGCTTATCTTGGCTGTTATTAATTTTCTCTGCACACACCTCGCGAGTAATTTTTAAAATGAGTTTCATTATTTAATTCCTGGAGTTTTCCACATTTTCCACAATTCTTTTTCAACCTTTTTTTCCATTTTTCGAAGGGTGAAAAAAAATGCATTTTATTTGAGAAAGTGACTTTAAAAAATAAATAAATATATATATATATATATATATATATATATTAATTCAGAGCTTTTATGATGTCTTTCATTTTAGTTCCTAATATATGATACTAGCTGAAAACCCGTACTTCGCTACGGAGTACATTCAAATTAAATACACCGGTCAATGTATGCAATTAATGCCAAAAGTATGTATAAATATATTTATAATAAATACAACGATCAATGTATGCAATTGATGTAAAAGGACGAAAAAATATATTTATAAAAAAATCTATTAATCTTTTTTGTCTATTTCATTATCATGCACGTGACGATAAATTAATTTAAAGTACCAGAAAAAGAAATCACGTGACCAGAATTTAATAAATTAAATTCTAAAAATTAATCTTTAAAAATTCACCAAAAATCAGAAAATAGAGGTAAAGATTCGAAAAGATCTCATTTTAAAGGAATTTTTATGATATTTCTCGAGATATAAATTTTATAACCCTCAAATTGTTATTTTAAATGCAAACTTAAAAAAAGTTACTAAAACAGCTTAAAAATTTAATTTTAAAAAAATCTAAAAAGAATTTTTCAAAAATCTTTTGTAGTGCACCACTACAGTATAAGAAGAATCGCCATGCAAAATTTCATCCCTTTAGGTCCAGCGGTTTGGTCTGTGCATTATATGTTAGTCAGTCAATCAGTCAGACAGTCTGTCAGTCAGTTGAGGAAATATTTTATATATATACTAGATTACATTGTTGGAATTTACATATTTTGTTCGTTTGTGATGAAATATTATAAAGTCCCTCAAATATATAAATGGAAAACGGAACCTTATGAGAACCCAAAATAACTCTGCTTTTATCCTTTAGTTTTGAAAAATACAAAGTTATAAAAATAATTAAGTTTCCTAGACTATAATGAAAAAAGAAAAACATAATGTTATAATAGAAATTATCAAGATATCAGTTTATACAATTTAAAAAAAATTAATTAAATTCTGTGTGATCCAGACGTTTCGAGATAGTTACAGGCCATAATTGGCAAGGGGGGGGGGGGGGCCCGTAACCTGAGCTTATCAAACATCTCTGACCACCTTGCTGGTGTCTACTCTGATGATGTCATCCAAGCTTCATAAATGACGTGCTTCGGACTGATCTTGACGTGATGACTGACTTGAAGTTTCGTGCTGATCTTGATCTGACTGAAATACTCACATGAAGCTGGGCTTCACTAAAGATAGAGGTCTCATGATGTTTATGTTTCTAGACGATTTACTAGACCTCAATATTTTTGTGTGTTTGTGATCTCGTCTTCTTCTCGGCAGTTTCTTTTCGGCCGGTTTAGCTGGGTGCCAGTGTTCTGTTAAATAACGTTCAATTCAATACTCCTTGTTTCGTTCCCCGCTTTAAGTTTATAGTGCTGGGGATTTAAACCTTTAACAATTTTCTGATCTGGAATGGCAACACCCGCCGCTCGCCATTTTGCCAATCATCGTTTGCACAATGTGCGTTTTCTTTTTCAGCTTCTGATGAAAATGGCTGTCGAATTCTGAAATTCACGACTAGAGGGGTTTTTTTTTTGGCTAATTTATATTGCTTATTTTAAGGTTTTTCTTCACCGAAGTAGTTAATGTTGACAATATAAGATATTTTTATTGTTTTTTCTGTTACACATGACATTTCAAATTATTATTGGAATTCGTTGGCATTTTTAAACTTTCAAAGTTTTTTATATGAAATGGCAGCATTCATTGCTCACCCCTGTGCCATCCATTGCTCGCACTAAATGCGTTTCTTCGGTTTCTTTCTAATCAAGGAAATCGAATCGTTTTTGCTACTTCGCAGTGCAGATTTTAATGTATCTTCTTTTATAAAAGAGTTTGTGTAAATATTATCAAGATAGTCTTCTGTAACGTAAATGATACATGACGTTCCTAAGTCTTAAATGAAGCACAGTTTTAACTAAAACTTTCAGTCATATCAAGATCAGCCATATAGATTCAGTCATATCAAGTCAAGTGTGTCAGTAATTCAAGATCATTCCGAATCCCATCATTTATTCAGTTCGGATAGCATCATCAGATTAGACACCAGCAAGGAGGTGAGAGATTCTTGATTAGCTCAGGTCATGGATGAAACCCTCCCGTAGCCAACGAGTACCCCACTAAATATAATAAAAGAAAAAAGTTTATAGATAAATTAGCTCACTTCTACCCAGACTTGGGTGTATATAATTTGAAGTGGCACTCTAAATGAATTTGATACAAACACAGTTTATACATGAAACAATATTTATTGAATTCGTTGCACATATAGAATTTGCTTTTACAGCAATAATCATACGTACTACTTGTACGGAATATATATATTAACATTCAATAGAAATACTTTTTGCAAATACTCACAAACCAGCAGAGAGTCAAACCAGCAGTACTGCCACGTAAACTTTGGGCCCCCTAAGCACTAGCGCCGTTTAACACCTGGAACTACTTACCTCGTAGCGCCCTCTCGCTTATCTATCAACCTTAACAACAACCCTCTTTTATTAATGACGCTGCATGGTATTTATACTAAGCGCGTATGCCGAAATTAGCATATCTCAAGCAGCTTCTTTAATTCATTCACTCAAAAGTTCGATTCTTGTGAATCGAATCTTGTGTATATCTTACAAGTTCATTCATAATATCCTTCCAAGCTGAATTAATTTAAGGGGCAAGCCTGCTGTCATTTAATCCCGGTGTAAACATGACCAGTTATGAGGAAACTTCCTAAATATCATAAAACATATTTAGAATCATAAAAGATATCGATATTCTCAATTTCTTTTCATAATATTTCCGACCCTTCAGTGTTGTATTAATGAAAAACTTATCATAATGTTTCAAAAACTTAATGAAAAAGGTAATGAGAATAATAACATTATTCGAGTCTAAGTAATTAAAAACTAATCAAGCGATACTACTAAACAACGACAGGAAAATTATGACTCGTAGACTACCAGATTCGTCGTTCCTTCCCAAACTCGGAGATCTTACAATAAATTAAAACTTGAATAATATCCCCGGAAAATGCCCATTTTTTTCTTCATTCAAGTGTTCAGAATTCTCTAATTATACTCCTCATCGCGATGAATTTTTCCTTCATAAGTCTTCATGAATTGTCTCAGAGTCATAACTACCATATCACAGGGACCTCTTGAGATATGAAAAATGTCCTCCAAGTGAAATTTGTTTCCATTCGCTCGCAGGAGAGCGACCTTCCTCCGAAATGAAATGCAATAATCAATTTATACCTCCGAGAAATTAAAGTACGTCGTTCAGGAAATGCAGGCAATGAACGTGTAATATGAATTTCGATTAGAAGGATGGATCCGAGCAGAAAGTTAAATAGCAATTTTATTGGAAATATTGTTTTGAAAAGTAGGAGTAGGTTCGATCGGAGACGGGATAAAAACTTCGTTAAATTGATAATAATAGAAGAAAAATTTTAATTTAGTGTCTGCTCAAATGAAAGACAATAAGCGTTAACGGTAAATTCTTTTAAAATCAGAGACTGCATTAGATGTAATTTTTTTTTCCGGGAAAATATCGGTTTGGACTTTCAGAAATTTCGCTAAGGAGTTATTTGTCTAGAAATGTCCAATATTCGTAAAACAATTTAAGATAGCTAAAAAATATTTTAATTAAGTGTTTTCAGCTTTAGTTAGAATGCGATAACAAACGGTGCTATCACTATTGTATGAGTCTAAAGCAGACCTTCACAACTTGAAATGGGATGAGGACCATAATACTTTATGGAAAGCTGTTGCAGACCGGAAGAATATAGGTTGGCGCAAAACAATTTGAGATAGCTAAAAAGTATTTTAATTAAGTGTTTTCAGCTTTAGTTAGAATGCGATAACAAACGGTTCTATCACTATTGAATGAGTCTAAAGCAGAACTTCACACCTGGAAATGGGATGAGGACCATAATACTTTATGGAAAGCTGTTGCGGACCGGAGGAATATAGGTTGGTTGGAAAAATATAGGTTGGCGCAAAACAATTTCAGATAGCTAAAATATATTTTAAGTCTTTTCAGCTTTAGTTAGAATGCGATAACAAACGGTGCTATCCCTATTGTATGATTCTAAAGCAGACCTTCACAACTCGAAATGTGATGAGGATCATAATACTTTATGGAAAGCTGTTGCGGACCGGAAAAATATAGGTTGGTTGGAAAAATATAGGTTGGCGCAAAACAATTTCAGATAACTAAAATAAATTTTAAGTCTTTTCAGCATTAGTTAGAATGCGATAACAAACAGTGCTATCACTATTGTATGAGTCTACAGCAGACCTTCACAACTCGAAATGTGATGAGGTTCATAATACTTTATGGAAAGCTGTTGTGGACCGGAAGAATATACGTTGGCGCAAAACAATTTGAGATAGCTAAAAAGTATTTTAATTAAGTGTTTTCAGCTTTACTTAGAAAGCGAAAACAAACGGTTCTATCACTATTGAATGAGTCTAAAGCAGAGCTTCATAACTCGAAATGGGATGAGGACCATAATATTTTATGGAAAGCTGTTGCGGACCGGAAGAATATAGGTTGGTTGGGAAAATATAGGTTGGCGCAAAACAATTTGAGATAGCTAAAATATATTTTAAGTCTTCTCATCATTAGTTAGAATGCGATAACAAACAGTGCTATCACTATTGTATGAGTCTACAGCAGACCTTCACAACTCGAAATGTGATGAGGTTCATAATACTTTATGGAAAGCTGTTGCGGACCGGAAGAATATAGTTTGGCGCAAAACAATTTGAGATAGCTAAAAAGTATTTTAATTAAGTGTTTTCAGCTTTACTTAGAAAGCGATAACAAACGGTTCTATCACTATTGAATGAGTCTAAAGCACAACTCGAAATGGGTTGAGGACCATAATATTTTATGGAAAGCTGTTGCGGACCAGAAGAATATAAGTTGGTTGGAAAAATATAGGTTGGCGCAAAACAATTTGAGATAGCTAAAAAATATTTTAAGTCTTTTCAGCATTAGTTAGAATGCGATAACAAACAGTGCTATCACTATTGTATGAGTCTACAGCAGACCTTCACAACTCGAAATGTGATGAGGTTCATAATACTTCATGGAAAGCTGTTGCGGACCGAAAGAATATAGTTTTGCGCAAAACAATTTGAGATAGCTAAAAAGTATTTTAATTAAGTGTTTTCAGCTTTACTTAGAAAGCGATAACAAACGGTTCTATCACTATTGTATGAGTCTAAAGCAGACATTCACATCTCGAAATGGGATGAGGACCATAATACTTTATGGAAAGCTGTTGCGGACCGGAAGAATATAAGTTGGATGGAAAAATATAGGTTGACGCTAAACAATTTCAGATAGCCAAAAAGTATCTTAATTAAGTTTTTTCAGATTTAGTTAGAATGCGATAATAAACAGTTCTATCACTATTGTATGAGTCTAAAGCAGACCTTCACAACTCAAAATGGGAGGAGGTCCATATTACTTTATGTAAAGCTGTTGCGGACAGGAAGAATATAGGTTTGTTGGAAAGAATATGAATAAATGGAAGAATATAAAGAATATTTGACCTCAACAAACTCTGTTTGGTGAAATATGCAAGAAGCTGAAGAAAAACATCTCTATTCGGCATCTGTAGTGAAAGTATAAGTTTATTACGTGAGTTGAAAAGTAATTCAAAGAATATAAGAATTAACTATTACTTCAGATAGAATAGGTTTCTGATATCGCATTCTTTCATTCAATAAAATTTTGTCTTTGGCATTGAGCAGCATTGACTCGCAAATTTATCTCCATATACCAAAAAGATTTTCTATGTAAGAGAGCTTTTCTAGACAAAGAGGCAGTCGAAATAATTCGTTGGCGGTAACAGTTTCCAGACGACTTTGAAAAGGAAATGTTTGTCTCTAGGAATATACAAAAGTTTTCAATCAAAAGTTTAAAAAAAAATTTGAATTGCATAAATTTATGGACTATTTTTGCTGTATAGAATATACACGTAGGTGGAATTATATAAGAATTTACATTTTGAAATTTTAGAAACTACCTTCATAATTGCAAACTTGTGTTTCCTTTGCGAATTTTAATTGCAAAAAACGTCTTTATGTTTCTTATTTATTTCTGAATATGCATATAATACATTTTTATGATTTTCACGGACTGACTGTCGGTTTATAAGCTTTTCGTCGTTAAGTGTAAACGCCCTTAGTGTTTTCTTACTTGTAGTGAATAAACTGGTACAAAAGATATTTATTTATATTTTTAATACTTATTTATATTTATTTTCTTTTCATCGAAATTTTTCAAAAATCCAACTTTACTCGTTAATTAACCAGTCATGTTAATTTTTTTTATATAAAATGAATTTTATGGAGCTACGAATTGATTTTGTTCTAAAGAGGTTTGTTTGAGAAATTGTTATTCCTGGTACATATTTCTGAAACAATGAAGTGTTCTATTTCTATTTGGTTTATTTTTAGTTAATTTCTAATACTTAAACAAAATTATTGGCTTTGCTGTGAAGTTTAGTAGTTATTTGCTATCTGACGGACATCGTATTAGAGCATAATATGTGTTTTAAATTTATAACAATTTAATAAATGGATTTTCTAGAAGAGGTTCCTTACATATATAATCATATAACGGGAACTACTACAATATAGTACCTGTAAAAGTTTTTCGGAGAAAATACTATTGTACATATCGGTAAATATTTCTAAAAGTATGTAAATATTTTCTATTTTTCCTTAATTTCTGTTTGTGTTAAATTCCGTTTAACACAAACATAAATTAAGGAATGCTAGATATAATGAAATTTAACGCTCAATGATAGTAAATCTAATATTGAGCATTAAATTTCATTACATAACCTTCTGCGGATATTTTCGAGAATTGTGGCTACCTTAGATATAATCGGCAACTTCTGAGGTGTAATCTATCATTGAGTCTTAAATTCCATTATATAACCTTCTGGCGATATTTTCGAGAATTGTGGCTACTTTAGCTACAAATTCGGCAATTTCTGAGGTGTAATCTATCATTGAGCATTAAATTTCATTACATAACCTTCTGGCGATATTTTCGAGAATTGTGGCGACCTTAGCTACAAATTCGGCAACTTCTGAGGTGTAATCTATCATTGAGCATTGAATTTCATTTCATAACCTTCTGGTGATATTTTTGAGAATTGTGGCTACCTTAGTTACAAATTTGGTAACTTCTGAGGTGTAATCTATCATTGAGCATTAAATTTCATTACATAACCTTCTGGCGATATTTTCGAGAATTGTGGCTACCTTAGCTACAAATTCGGCAACTTCTGAGGTGTAATCTATCATTGAGCCTTAAATTTCATTATATAACCTTCTGGAGATATTTTCGAGAATTGTGGCTACCTTAGCTACAAATTTGGCGACTTCTGGAGTGTCCAAAGAGCAAATGAGATTCCATCTAGAATGCGTGATTATCAAGTTAGGGAATTTTCATTTCTAGAACAGTTGAGAATTGTCGCCAAGGGTATATAAGCACAACGAGCTCGGCTACTTGAGGCTTGATCCAATCATTTCTCAGTTAGAACTCGGCTTCTTTGTGCGAATTGCAGGCCTGTTATTGAGTCTGGGTGTGTATTGTGTTAAATCTGAAGTCTTTTGCTGGACTTGGCTATAGTATTTGTGTTCTCTTTAAGAATAAAAAAATAAAATAAACTCGCTTCGCAGTACTGTGGTGTCATCATTTATAAATATGTCGAACGAAAATCTACAATACACTTTTAAACCTTTGTAACCAGGAATTTCTCTAGCTTTTGTTGAAAACTTCAGTTCTCTCTGACGGCTTCGTACTTTATGACACCATTTCACACGAAAAATGAACATTTTCACTCTAAGCTTTCGGAATTCACTTTAATTAGTTCCGCTCGTAGTAATAAATATTTTCAATTGATACTTCCAATCATTCTTGAATCATTTTCAACAATCTTTCTAAAATATTGGTTTCCTGTTCGATTGTTTCAGACAAGTTCTAAAATTGTGGGATCTTGAAAGGAAGGCGTGATAACCACTCACAGGCGTAATGAAATGCTTTATCTGAGAAATTCAAAGAATAAATACAGTGCTCTCAATGATTGTCAACTTGTATTTAAAGGTATTTTAAAAATATTTTAACACGTAGTAGCGAGAGATAAACAATAGAGATGTGTAAGATTCATTTTTGACAAATGACTCAAAAAATGTTTTTTAAATTGTATTGTTTAGAAAAATTTGTGATATAATGTGTTTTAAGCAAAAATGAATTCATCTTAAGAACGAGCCTTAAAAAAGTATATTTATACATAAAAAATATAGTATATAAATTTTGTTCTCACTCTTTACAGCTATAGAAGTAGTGTATATTTATGTACATTTAGTAATGCATATATATATATATATATATATATATATTTATTTAATATTTATATATATATATATATATATATATATATATATATATATATATATATATATATATATACATATATATATATATATATATATATAATATATATATATATATATATATATATATATATATATACATATATATATATATATATATATATATATATATATATATATATATATATATATATATATGTGTGTGTGTGTGTGTGTGTTACCGTGAAAGATTGAAATCTGGAGAATGTCGACATTCTCCGGTGAATGTCAACATTTACATAGTCCCTTGGTGTATGTCCGAAATACACTCATGGACAAAAAAATTAGCGCACCAAGAAGGAGTCGTCAAAATGAAACGAAATTTTACATACGTAATGACTACTTTGATATAAGTAAATGATAAGAAAATCAAAGAAAAAGGATAATTTATTTCAGAGAAAATGGCAAAAGAACGGAGGAGTTAATACTCCGTTGGACCCCCTCTAGCGCGAATGCACGATGCGATACGATCGGGCATTGAGTCATACAAGTTCTGTATGATGTCTTGACATTTCGTTCCATATTTGCTGTAACCTTGCCTCTAGTTCGTTCAAACTCGTGGGATGCCCAACTCGTCGTCCCAAATGATCCCAGATATGCTCGATTGGAGACAAATCTGGGGATCGGGCAGGCCAAGGAAGGGTAGTAACAGTGCGGAGACAGTCTTGTGACACCCTTGCCGTATGAGGCCGAGCATTGTCTTGTTGAAAAATGGCTCCTGGGAGCCGTTGCATGAGTGGCAACACATGTGGTTGCAGGATTTCATGAACATACCGCTGGGCTGTCATGGTGCCACGGAACAATACTAGGGGTGACCGTGTATTGTAGGCAATGGCACCCCATACCATCACACCAGCTGTGGGAGCGATGTGTCGCTGTACAGCAAAGGCAGGATTGAAGCGTTCACCACGGGCTCTCCACACACGAACACGATTGTCATCACTGCCGAGATTGAATCTGGATTCGACGCTAAAGGCGACCTGGTTCCATTCCGCTGCAGTCCAGTTTCCTCGTGCGCGGCAAAACACCAAACGGAGGCGTCGATGGGTGGGCTTCAAGGGCAGCACACGTAATGGGCGCCGCGATACCAACTGTCCTTCAGCCAGGCGCCTTCGTATGGTTCGAGAAGACACAGAGGCCCCTAGTGAAGGTGCTACCTCTGCCTGGATGGCGGCCGATGAAGCAGTTGGCTGTACGCGTGCATTTCTTACGATGTGGCGATCTTCTCGACGACTGGTCTGTCGAGGGCGTCCTGAGCCTGGTCTTCGTGTACATGACATCTCTCGGGTCCACTGGTCCCAACAGCTCCTCACAACACAATCAGAGCGGCCTAATTGACGAGCTACTCGCCTAGCTGACCACCCAGCTTCCATCATCCCGACGATTCTCCCCCTCTCAAACTGCGACAACTGCTTATATTGTCTTCGAACACGGCGTAATGGCATGTCTATCTCAGCTCTTCCTTTGTAAATGATTCAGCACACTCAAACAAGCTTTGGTTACCTGTTTTATACTCCACAAAGTACGATGTTCAACGCCCTCTACCGGCTATACGTAATACGCAATCACGCTGCATTTCTAATCATTTGCATATCTCCCCGACATGTACCTTCATTGCAAGTTTCGTTACGATCCCGCAATTATTTCTTGGTGCGCTAATTTTTTTGTCCATGAGTGTATTTGCTAAATATCCTTATTTCTTCTTTACACCGGCAAATGTCGACATTCACCATGAACTGATGGTGAATGTCGAATAAAAATATTTTTGTTACGTTTTCAAATCATACTTTATTGTTAAAACATATTAGGATATATGTCAAAATAGGAGAAATTCTACTAAATGCTTGCTTTTCTCACTTTACAGGTAACATATATATTTATGATACCGGCCTTAAAAATGTAAGTGGGAAAGAGACATTTATCAAAGTGAACATAATCTGGATTTTCATGACTGACAATTAATGCGCGTCAGAAAATTAAGATATATATTGTCTTTTTTAACATCATTTTTCGGTAGTCAGAAATTCACATTTAGGAAAAATAGAAAGCTTCTAACTTCTCATGAACTAAATGTCAAGAATTTCAAAGCAAATATACAACGCACATTTTTCGTGGAAATAACTAATCATAACAGCACGTTAAAGCAAATCTCTTCCGAAAGAAATGAAATATTTCTGCGAAGAAAAATGCTTCCTCGGTGGCAAATTGGAATTTTTGATTAAGAAGTGTTCTCTCCAAAATATATTTCCATTATATTTTCCTTTATTTTTAATCTGCACTTCGGCGCTTCTCCCCTGGGTAAAACAAACAGACCCGAAATTTGAATAAAGAACTCTTCTTTTTAAAATCCCTCCCTCATAATACCATTTCTCAGTAAAATTATTTTTTACGGTTTTTAACTAGTTATCTAAAAGAGAGAAATGAAATAGAAGGAATGTTTGTTTCGATTATTGTGTTGTTTCCTGAGATATATTTTGTTCCAAATCTTTAGAATCCTCAGGAGGAAAGGAAATTTATTTAAGGATGTGAACTAATTTTCCTTTATAAGCCATAAAATATAATTATACTGCACAATAAAAATTAGTTACATTTTTTATGAAAAATAACTTATTAAAACCGTAGTAGATGATTACATTATACTCCTAAGATAATATATATATATATGTGTGTGTGTGTGTATATATTTATATATATTTATATATATATATATATATATATATATATATATATATATATATATATATATATATATATATATATATATATATATATATGTATATATGTATGTATATATATATATATGTATATATTTATATATATATATATATATGTATGTATATATATATATGTATATATTTATATATATATATATATGTATATATATATATATATATGTATATATTTATATATATATATATATATATATATATATATATACATATAAATATATATATATATATATATATATATATACATATATATATATACATATATATATATACATATAAATATATATATATATACATATATATATATATATATATACATATATATATATTTATATATATATATGTATATATTTATATATATATATATATATATATATATATATATATATATATATATATATATATATATACATATATATATATATATATATATATATATATAATATACATATATATATATATAATATATATATATATATATATATATATATATATATATATATATATATATATATATATATATATATATATATATATATATATATATATATATATATATATATATATATATATATATTATATAAATAAGAGCCCGGTGGCGTAGTGGTTAAAAGCGTCAAGCTGCCACTCCACAGGTCCAGGGTTCGACCCTGCGACTAGGCAAGGTCGACTCAGCCGTTCATCCCTTCAGTGGGTCGATAACATGAGGATCAAGCATGCTTGGGAACTAAACTCTGGGGGTCCGGCGTCAGGTTGACCACCTGACCGAGACTTATGCGGTATGGCACCCCAATCCCCAAGGTCAAGAAAGCGGATATAGGTGCCGTCGCCCCTGGTCCACATCGGACTGTTGCACCGTGAGTACATATATATATATATATATATATATATATATATATATATGTATGTGTGTGTGTGTGTGTGTGTATACATATATACCGTGTGGTCGTAAAGTAACTTTGCCGATATATGGACCTCTAGCGGCCGTTCCGTTCAACCTATCGAGATGAGATTTCAGATATAGTTATTCAGACGCATGAGCTCGAGATTTTGAGAACGGCAACACAGTGACTCTCAGGGTTACGGTTATAGCCATAGAAACTCTAAATTTTCAAATAGCAACGCCCACTTTTTCCCTTCGGAAAAAGCTCAGCGCATGCGAAAACCCTAATGAGCGATGGGACGGTACGTGTATCACAAAAACCGGACGCGTTATGCACGCACAAAAAACAGCTCTGCGAACGGCCAACAAAGATACGATCGGGGCGTACGGAGAAAATTTATATATGACAGAGGCTAGAAACCAGTCACAGAACGCGGTTCGCCAGATATTCAGGGTAGAAAACTACTAAAAATCTCTCTGATCGTGTTTTTGTTAGCCATTCGCAGAGCTGTTTTCTTTTGTGCGTGCATAACGCGTCCGTGTTTTGTGATACACGCACTGTTCCAACACTTTTTAGGGTTTTCGCATGCGCTGAGCATTTTGCGAAGGGAAAACGTGGGCACTGCCATTTAAAAATTTCGAGTTTCTATACCTATAACCGTAACGGTGAGCCTCACTGTGTTGCCGTTCTCAGAATCCCGGGCTCATACATCTTAATAACTATATCTGAGATCTCATCTCGATAGGTTGAACGGAACGGCCGCTAGAGGTCCATATATCGGTATTTTAGGCCATTCGCAGAGCTGTTTTTTGTGCGTGCATAACGCGTCCGTTTTTTGTGATACACGTACCGTCCCATCGCTCATTAGGGTTTTCGCATATGCTGAGTATTTTGCGATGGGAAAAAATGGGTGTTGCCGTATGAAAATTTCGAGTTTCTGTACCTATAACCGTAACCGTGAGCGTCACGTGGTTGCCGTTCACGGAATTCTGAGCTCATACCTCTGAAAAACTATATCTGAAATCTCATCTCAATCGGTTGAACGGAACAGCTGCTAGAGGTCCATATATCGGCAAAGTTTCTTTATGACCACTCGGTGTATATATATATATATATATATATGTTCTTGAATCCTTCATTCGAAGTGAATTGAAGTGACCACCCTTTTAGAAGTGAAGTGGAATGCTCTATCAGGAATCGATTTTTAAAAGTGTTTTCACCTATACTATGCTTATCTGTGCAATGTTCGTCTGATGAGGCTTATTAGACTGTGAGATTAAAGACAATATTCTTTTAAAATTGAGTTATGTGTTCGTGTTCAATTCAAATTCACGCAGTTCATTAGGGTAAAGTAGCTCCATATATATATAAAAGTTTCATTAATATAACTAGACGGAGAACCCTATCAGCAATAATTATTAGTGAAATCCAAAGAAAATATTAGTTTAACATGCATTTGATTTTTAGGGTAAACATAGTTTAATTAAGTACGTATTTAACTGAATTCGTCACAGAGATAATTTTTTGTTGTTAATTGGACACAGTTTAAACAGTGAAAAGCGAAAAAACATTTCGGTTTGCTGTAACACATATTTGTCAATGTTTTGGTTTTCTACGCATCATAACGTATTACTTGTCTTCATTCTGACTTATATCTGAGCAATATCTGTCAGACACTCAACATATATTCTGCTTCCAAATACATTAAAACAGGAAATGCTTAAATGACCCGATACATCATACTTAAAAACGTGATACTTGGCAATATATAACTGTTCATTAATATGTTGTTTTTGTTGTTTCTAAGGCCACCTGGCATGACGTATTCCAGACCAGGTCCATATAGATCAGCCGGCTTAGCAGAGCGGCCCAGTTTATAATGGCAACGCAAGGGTCGGAGCTCAATTGAGCAAGGTGCCACCTTCACTTTGACCGAATACCCCCAGGTGCGACATTTTGGGATATTAAACATGCCCATTGCCGGCCTAGTCACGAGTACGTGTAGATGCGGGGATATAACAAAGCAATGTGATCGTCGGGACTGGGTGAAATAAACGGCACATACGGGAAATACAGGACGATCGATCGAGATTTCACTGTATATAATATTATGTCCAATGGCAAGAATTACAGGACAACATATATGAAAAAGACAAAAATACAAGTCAGAAAAAAGACATCAGTTATTCCATCAACTTACGTCTGGCAATCCAATAGGGCACCCATAAGGAAACGGGAGGTAGAGCAGGACAAGAAGCAAGGTCAGGTATGTTCCTTTCTTCCTGGCTATCACACAGGAGACAAGGAGGGTCGGGAGCCAAGTTAATTCTGTGGAGGTGCTTGCAGAGGCAATCATGGCCAGGAAAAAGCCGTAGCACTGCCACAGATTTATATCTTGGCCATTCAGGAATATCATGGAGATGGATATACCAGGGCTTGTGACCGCTTCTAGCGGCAACAACCCGTGAGAAGGAATACCTGAGGGTCCTTTTGACTATCGTCTTGATGGAATGGTAGGCCAAATCCAGGTTGTTTAGCTGTAAAACAGAAGCCCCCTTTTCGGCCAGGAAGTCGGCAGCCTCGTTCCCCTCGTTTCCGCAATTGGCCGGGATCCACCGAAAAACCACTGTGTTTCTATGATCCGAAAAGAGTTCCAGAAGGTCAACACAGTCTTCAATATCTTCGGATCAAGAGAAACATGGGGAGTCAATAGCCTGAAGAGCTGCTCTCGAATCTCAGAGAATCACCACTCTTGAGAAACGCTCTAATCGGCTCTGAAGCTGGATAAGAGCCAAACCGATAGCTGAGATTTCACCATCAAAAGCTGGAGTCTACAGTTGCTCTCGAGTCAATAGCTGCTCATGGGGAGAAGAGCTGCTCTCGAATCTCAGAGAATTACTACTCTTGAGAAACGCTCTAATCGGCTCTGAAGCTGGGTAAGAGCAAAACCGATAGCTGAGATTTCACCATCAAAAGCTGAGACATAAGCACCAACAGGAGAGTAGAATGAGACCAGCTCACAATGAACACCGGCTCCAACGTTGACACAATAATTTGTACTAGAGCCATCCGTATAGACCCTGAGCCAATGTGAAACGAGGTAGAGGGTATATATATATATATATATATATATATATATATATATATATATATATATATATATATATATATATATACATATATATATGAGTATTTCAGTTTCGTATAACAAGTATTTTCCAATCTTTTGTTTTTTTACGGAACATAACATATTACTTATCTTCATTCAGACATATAACAGAACAATATCGGTCAGAAACGTAAAACACGTTCTTGTTTGAAATGCATTGAGACCGGAAACGCTTAAATAGATTTATTTTTAAATCTTGTTCAGCCGCAGAAAATACTTTTTTTTTTTTGATTTCAATACATTACAGTTAAAAATGTGATACTCGACAACATATCGCTGTTTGTTATTATAATTATCTCCAAGAATTTGCTTTTCTGTAAAGCATAAAAATTGTCATTAATCATTTATTTATTTGAGAAAATGTGCTTCTCCCAAAGTAAAACCCGGAAAGCCGGATAATTTGTGTAATTAAGGGGTTTTAATTAGTAAGCAAGGGAATTCAATCTTTTAAGTGAAAAGAATTTTAACTCTTTCTTAAGGAAGTGAATTTTTAATTTAAATAGTTAATTAGACTAACATGAGGTAGAATAATTCTTTGATTTTAGAAGAGAGTACATACGATTTTAAATTTTCTTTTGACTCATCTAAGCATAAAGATTCATGCGCTATTATATCTAGCTTGATGGCATGGGCTGAAATTTCGCATGCGAATTAAATACGATAAATTTTATAGTGAGGTTGGTGTTTTATAGTAGGATGAAAGAAGAACCTGCTCATTTGTAACCATTGTTTATTAGTCAAATAAGAATCGTGCGTATGTATAGGGCAGTGTCTCGCAGCATGTCACATCTCAACTCTTGCAGATTTTACTTTTTGTTTGGCGAGGAGTGATAAAACATTGCATAATTTAACATGGCGTTCAAGGAGCATTCTTACAGCTTGTTGAATAAAATGCTCTCAGATTACGCAAAGTCATTAGATACTGTATCTAAACAAAGGTATATCACTAAATTAAACATTCAGGTACAGCCTGGAAAGGTTTATTCAGTATGTGATCCGTATTTATTGACAGAGGAAGACTGGAGTTACGATACAAGACGCTGGCATGAAGTAACTTATCGTGATATCTATACATCTCAACATAATAATAATCATTCTCATTATATTCTCTTAAACCTTGAGAAATATTAAAAAAAGTGTTAAAATACCTGTTACATACAACTAATATGAGGAATTTTATAAATAAACTTAAATTATTTAACTCAAAATGAAGGTATCGTCCAAAAACACATGCAAACGCATAGGAACGGCTTCTGTTTTCTGCCACCCGATAATCACGTGATCTATAGTAGACGAAAACTGGCGTAGCCAGTGATGTTGCGACGTTTCGCCTTCATAAGGCGAAAAGTCGCAAAACTGACAAAACTGAACAAAAAACGAGCGACAGAACTGAACGATAAATGCAGGAAAATGATATATGCGGGAACATAAGCAATATGATCGTCAGGACTGATTGAAATAAACGACACTTACGACAAAACGATGATTCGGAGAACGATTGATCGAGATTCCACTGTATATGGTTTTTCCGTGCAAAAAGATTAATGTACACCTACGCGGATGTCGCCAATAAAGGAACTCATTAATGAAATCTCAGAATGATAATAAAAGCAAACGATTTTAAAATTTAAAAGTTCAGTGCGATTGATAAAGGTAAAATAAAAAAAGTATATACATATATAAATAATATATATATATATATATATATAAGTAAGAAATTCCATTTCAAAATCCAGAGCTTGAGTTTTTGTGTCAAGCTCTGGCAAATTTGCCTTATAAAAACGAATGAGAAACAAATGATAGTGCTATGGTAAATAAATCTTTAAAACATTGATCAACGTTATTCTTCGAATAGAATCCGAGATATTCGACTTTGGAATATGGATTGATTGTAGGTACACAGTTTTTCCAGGAAATATTTGAGACGAATTATTTCGATCGAATTAATTTAGAATAAACTATTGCAACCGAAATGGTTTGAGATATTAACTATTTTTCAACCGGAAACATTTAAAGCAAATTATTTTTTTTTTTCCGGAAGGATTTGAGATAAACTATTTCAGTCGGGATGATTTCAAATAAACTCGAAAAACTGGAATAGTTTGAGAAATAAGCTATTTTCAAATGGGATGCTTCAATATATGCTATTTTAACCTGAATGATTTGAAATTAACTACGTATTTTTAACCTAAATCATTTGACACAATTTTTTTCAACAGAAATGATTTCTACATTTATGACTTAACTTTTGCCGATAGTGATGAGGTTTCATCATTCTTTTAAATTTTTTAAGAGATGTGACTAAAATTTTACCGAATCTGATGAAGTTTCATTGTTAGTTTATTTTTAAATATTTTTTAAGATATGTGGAAAACTTTTAATAATTTTGATAAATTATATTGTTCGTTTGCATTATTAGAAGATAGTTTCGCTTAAATCGAAATTATTAGACAAACTATTTTTAACAGTAAGGCCGTTGTAGCGGCGGAATGGTATAATTCCCCGCGGTGTGTGGCCAAGAACAAATCTATTGTAAAGGCTGCAGAGGCAGGGGTAAATAGGGACTTGTTCACCAGGAGGAAATAGAAGAATAGCTGTCGGTATGGCCATTGATAGTGATCTAAAGTCTATAGATATTGCAAGATGTATGGTCGTTATTTTATGACCCACAGTAAAACCTTCAGATCATAAGGGTCAAAGTGGTATTGCAAATGAAAATTATGGTCGGGAGGTACTTCGTAGACTATGGACAGGGACAGTATAATAAGGAACCAATTGGGGTAGGACTACTGAGAAAAAAAATAGCCCACTGTCCAATTAAAAAAAGGGGCGAGCCAGAATGCCCCCCCCCCCGTAAACGGACAACGGCCCTCCAAGTAAGAGAGAATAAGCAGAGAAGGTCCAGAATTTGTTCCGGCTGTTTTTTTCCTAGAGCTCAGATTATACAGAGTTTCGACTGCCTCGGAGTAGTGCCGGTAACCCGCCAAGACTATCCGGTATATGACGTGATTTTGGGCCCCTGTCGTCTTTCTTAGCTGCATACTTCAGCTGTAGTAAGAGCCTGTGACTGATTACTAACTCGTTACTGACGGGTAACCAGTAGCGCCATCTACGTGGCTCCATTCAATTACATAGGTTATGACTCATCGCGGACTGGTCTGTGATTGGAGTCAGTAATCAGTTTCCTTTGAGTAGCTCCGTGTGTAGACGCCTATAGGTAGTTAAATTACCTTAAAACAATGGATGCATGCGTGTGTTGGAGCAAGCAAGGAAGACAGAGCATTGGCCTTTAACATACATTTATTTAATAAATCACAAAATTCATTTAAAGTGTAATTACTACTAGCACAATATTCCCTTTCATATTAGCATTTTACATACTAGGACTCAGAAGGTGAGGCAAACTATCTGGTCAAAGTAATAATTTTTTATTGTACAAGGTGCGCCCATAAAGTAACCAGACATTTTTTTAATAAATAAGAAAAATATTACTCACCTTCAAATGAATTTTTCTCCTTCAAAATAATCGCCAAAGGAGTCTATACAATTTTTCCATCGTTTCTTCAAGCCCTCGAAACACTGTTTAAAGGCGTTGAAAATAAACGTTCTCAAAATACGCGTAACATTTGATTTAATATCCGAGAAGTTTTCTAATCTCTGTCCTTTCATGGCCATCTTAAGATTCGGAAAAAGGAAAAAAATCAGCTGGCGATAAGTCGGGAGAATATGTTGGGTGATTTATCACTGTAATTGAATGCTTTAGCACGATATTACTGTACAGAAATTGCTGTATGGGGCCTAGCATTATCGTGTAAAAGAAACCAATAGCTAGAATCAAACAGTTTCTTCCTAGCTCGTCTTATTCCGTTTTTTAATTGAAAAAGCACCTCCTTGTAAAAATACTGATCAATTGTTTGATTTTAAGGAACAAATTCGTGGTGAATAAGTCCTTTGTATTAAAAAAAATGCAAAATCCATGAAAGGACAGCGATTTGAAAACGTCGCGGATATTAAATCAAATGTTACGAGTATTTTGCGAACGGTTAGTTCGGACGCCTATAAACAGTGTTTCTATGACTTGAAGAAACGTTGGAAAAATTGTATACACTCCTTTGGTGATTATTTTGAAGGAGATAAATTTATTTGAAGGTGAATAATATTTTTCTCATTTATAAAAAATTGTCCGGTTACTTTATGGGTGCACCTTGTACAATAAAAAAATATTACTTTGACCAGATAGTTTGTCTCTGCTTCTGAGTTCTAGTATGTAAAATGTTAATATGAAAGAGAATATAGTGCTAGTAGTAATTACACTTTAAATGAATTTTGTGATTTATTAAATAAATGTATGTTAAAGGCCAATGCTCTGTCTTCCTTGCTTGCTCCAACACACGCATGCATCCATTGTTTTAAGGTAATTTAACTACCTATAGGCGTCTACACACGGAGCTACTCAAAGGAAACTGATTACTGACTCCAATCACAGACCAGTCCGCGATGAGTCATAACCTATGTAATTGAATGGAGCCACGTAGAAGGCGCTACTGGTTACCCGTCAGTAACGAGTTAGTAATCAGTCACAGGCAACTCAACGTGTCGAGTCACTAGGAACTTCATTTACCAGCTTCTCTTTCGTTGTGCGTGTTATTACACAATCTATTTTGACAATTTTTTAAAATAAATTAATTTCAGATAATTTGTTGCCACCGATTATCTGTAATCAATCTCAGATTTTGATTTAACCAGAAATTATTTATTGCTTTTTCAGCAACAACTAATCGGTGGTTAAAATTTCTTTCAATATATGGATGAACCCAAAAGTTTCTTCTGATTCTATCTCTTCTGTAACGATAGTGATAAAGCGACACTGATTCATCACTGGAATAATCACTACAATAATTATCCATGGAAGCCCAGGATAATAATGTTCTTTCTTCCATGATAGGTAGAAAACTATTGATTTGAATCGCTTTCGAGTAGGCCCGTGTGTGGAACCGCATCACTAATGAGTAAGTAACCAGTTAGTAACCAGTAAGTAATTTCAATCACTAACCAGTTCAGTTTCCTTTGTAGAGAATAGCTCACTTCTATCCAGACTTGGGTGTATATAATTTGAAGTGGCACTCTAAATGAATTTGATACAAACACAGTTTATACATGAAACAAGTAAGTAATTTCAATCACTAACCAGTTCAGTTTCCTTTGTAGAGAATAGCTCACTTCTATCCAGACTTGGGTGTATATAATTTGAAGTGGCACTCTAAATGAATTTGATACAAACACAGTTTATACATGAAACAATGTTTATTGAATTCTTTGCACATATAGAATTTGCTTTTACAGCAATTAGCATAGTACTACTTGTACGGAATATATATTAGCATTCAATAGAAATACACTTTGCAAATACTCCCAAACCAGCAAAGAGTCAAACAAGCAGTTCTGCCACGCAAACTTTGGGCCCCCTAAGCACTAGCGCCTTGTGAATCGAATCTTATGTATACCTTACACCTTTAGTAGCTCCGTGTGCAGATAGCCTAACGGTTTGGGGGTAAAATTATTTTCAACGTAAATGATAAAATATAAATATTTTTCAGTTCGAAGGATTTCAACGTTTATAGCAAAACTTTTGGTAATTCAGCTGGAAATTTTATATTTTTGCTTGCATCAAACTGTTAATAATTTGAGAATCCTGGTCCCTGGGTATATTGAAATTTGTAAAATAAACCATAAACTTCATACAGTTAATAAAAACGTTGCTTAAGTTTTAATCAAAATTAGTCTTTTGCTAGAAACGTAAGTATTGCTTCTGAAATTAATAACGGATAATCATTTTCGTGAATTAAGAAAATCGGGAAAGAACATAGATATATTTTAAATAAACCCGTTAGAAACCCTCTTTTTTTACAGTTAAATTACATTGCATCTTTTTATAACTGCACATAAAAGATGTTTTGCGTGGAGACAAAAATTTTTGTTCAGGATTTTTAATTATTCTTTTCTACCTCTTGCAGTCTCATTTAAACTTTAAATTTTATAACAAAAGCCTAAGAAAATATTCTCGCAATTTTTATTCCCTTGCGCAAACATCTTTTCTTCCCAGATATCAACTCTAGATATTAAAATATTTCC
The DNA here is from genome assembly GCA_907164885.2 of Dolomedes plantarius. Lineage (NCBI taxonomy): Eukaryota > Metazoa > Arthropoda > Arachnida > Araneae > Dolomedidae > Dolomedes > Dolomedes plantarius. The sequence continues at coordinate 42,640,723 of OU015490.1, forward strand.
CGAGCTTTTAAAATTTATTAACAAAACCCCGGAAACAAATTGTAAAATTTCATTTTCCTTAAACACGACAGAATCTAATGAATGATTAACTTTCTGTAGAAAGATTTACTTTAAAAACACGCAATTAAATACACAGTATATATGGTTAGGAATTACAGTCTTAGAGTCCATTTTCAATTGATCTGAAAAACGAATATTTATTTTATAAATTTTGATTAAAATATCACCCGGATCTATTTGATTTTATATTTGCATTTTACGGGCTTCTTTAGGATCAAAATGCATACTTAGCTATTAAATATCTCCCTTTCAAAATGCTCTTATACTTCCTGCATCAGGATTTTTCATTTGATGCCAATTTAGCATTTCTCAGCATTTAAGACACGCATTAAAAGCTTGTTTACTATGTTTTTTTAATATTGTTGATTCCTTCGTATTTTAATCTAATAGCTTTAAAAAATGTTTTTAACGAATGCATTTAACATTTAAAGGAATGTAAATACAACTTTGTGAATATATAATGAAAAATAAGCTAATCTTCGATATATGTAAATTAAAGGTTTCACGTTTGGCAGGGACTGTTGAGAATAACTTCAGACAGAAGGAAAAAAAACTCTATTAAGAAACATGCAGAAGTAAATGCATTGTTTCGCATATCATGAACTAAGAAAAATGGGAATGAATCTAGATATATTTGAAATTAACAAATAAGAAACCATCAATTTGATACAGTTAAATTACCTTGCATCAGTTATAACTATGGATAAAGGATGTTTCTGCGGAGACAAAAACTATTATTCAAGATTTTTTAATTATTTATATCATGATAACCATGTTTTCTGAAATAAGGACGAGAGAGAAATATAAAATAAATGTACCTTAATAAAGTAATTTAAGAGTACCTTAAAAAAGTAATTTAAGTATTGATAAAAATAATATACAGTGTTCGAGGAAGCCTTGAGGTGGCGCGCAGGTATTTGGTGCTGAGGTGTATATATATATATATATATATATATATATATGTGTGTGTGTGTGTGTGTGTCAGATCCGGGAGTAGAAACAAATTCCAATGTAATGTCCAGGGGTATTTCAAAAAACTAAACGTTAATTTACCGACGTAGGTTTATTCAAAGTCAGATATGTCGGCACATCACATTAAACCACAATATAACAGAAATAAACACGTGAATACTAATATAGTTCTAGCTTTGGTATACGGCCCGCTATGTCCGCATACGCCGGCTGCCACTCGCCGAATGTCCAGATGTGTAGACGTTCACTCTGGTCGCTGCGTACAGCGCCCTCTGGTGAATTTCCCCCTCTACACACACACACACACACACACACACACACACACATATATATATATATATATATATATATATATATATATATATATATATATATATATATATCAAACAGTTCCGTAACTGACTCATTCATTCACTGACTGACTGACTGACTGACATACAACGCACAGACCAAACCGCTGGACCTAAAGGGCTGAAATTTTGAATGGCGATTCTTCTAATAGTGTAGGGGTGCATTAAGAAAGATTTTTCAAAAATTCTTCTTAGATTTTTTTAAATTAAATTTTTAAGCTGTTTTTTAAACTTTTTTTACGTTTGCATTTAAAATAATACATTGAGGGTTATAAAATTTATATCACGAGAAAAATCATAAAAATTCCTTCAAAATGAAATCTTTTTCGAACCTTTACCTTGATTTTCTGATTTTTGGTGAATTGTTAAAGATTAATTTTTAGAATTTAATTTATTAAATGTTGATCACGTGATTTCTTTTTCTGGTACTTTAAATAAATTTATCGTCACGTGCATAACAACTAAATAGACAAAAATGATATTCTTTTTCTTTCTAATGCAGCAGACGATTGGATATTATCCAAAATAAATAAATATCCCTTACGATTTTTTTATAAATATATATATATATATATTTTACATCAATTGTGTACATTGATCGTCGCATTTATTATAAATATATATATATATATATATTTTTTGGCATTAATTGCATACATTGACCGTTGTATTTAATTTGAATGTACTCCGTAGCGAAGCGCGGGTTTTCAACTAGTATATATATATATATATATATATATATCCTTCTATGAGGTCAGAGACGGTGGGAGGGGGTACGATTCCCCCAGATGTCGTCCCTGGGTGTGCTCGGTCAAAATTGAGGTGGCGTCTATTTAAGACGGACTCCGACCCTTGTGGTGCTATATATAAACTGGAGCCATGCACCTCAACCCAATGCCTAATTTGGACCTGGTCTGAAACTTCCAAGGTGCATTAGAAACAACTACAATATAATAATATACTGCAATTTTAGTAAATTTGCATTAAATTATTAAAATTGTAGTCGATTTGAAATTCGTACTTTTAGGAATAGTCTTCCTCCTCTGTAGTTTCAAGTTACAATGCACTATGCATGTCAGCCATTAAAAGAATTATCGTTGCCATTTCCTTTAACTGAAAATCACGAAGAAACGCAACTCTAAAAATCAAAAAAATGCCATCTGGAAAAATAAATTTCACGACTTTTTTTTCTAAAATAAAAATGCAAAGAACCTGAATTACTAGCTGTAAAAAGATAGAGAAAATTAAATTTAAAATTAAACAGTAATAAAGAAAGAATTAACGAATGCTGAATAAAGAGTTAAACGCAAGAACTGATCAAGATTGACAAAAATTAAGTGTAATAATAAATAAACATTGGAAAGAAATTAACTTTTATTTTTGAAAAAAGAACTCATCAAAAAGACACAAAGCAACAAAAAATTTTACTAGGATTAAAGAATTCCCGGCTTTGAAAAATTAAAACGAAGACCTGAATTAAAAGAGAGAGATGCAACGACAGACAAAAAAAAAATTTCGAAATATAGCTTAAATGCTCCTCGAACAAACATCCGAGTAAAGCTTAAAGATACAGTTGGACTTCAAATGGTTTTGCGGAAATAGCGTCTTATGAAAAAATTCCACAAAATATCCATAAAGTTTTAGTTTGTTTTCGGACTCGTTATTTTCGTTTGCAACAGACAGTACGCGACTGGGGTTACTAATGTAGGTTGCTTAACTAGATGAAGGAATTGGAAATGCAGACATTCAATCCACGTATAAAGCTATGAAAAAATTTCATGTAGGTTTTCTTTTTCTAATTACATATTATCAATTCGTGTTTTTGGATTACGTTTACTTCGTCTGTAATTGGATCTTAATATGGAACACGTGTTTTCCCAAAATATTTTCATTTTACTTCTTTTACGAATAAACAGCATTAATTTACTGGCGTCAGACATTCATTAATTTGCGCAGTATTCTGCAAAATATTAATAAATATATAAATATATATATATATATATATATATATATATATATATATATATATATATATACAGTGGTACCTCCGAAAAGCGGACAGTCACGGGACCAAAGGTTTTGTCCGTTATTAGGAGGTGCCCGCTATTGGGGAGGACAATCTTTTTATAAAAAAGTTTTTGCTCTTCTGTTTGACATTTGAGTGAAAATTACGGCTGCAATTTTAATTAAAAAGGAAAAATTAATTAGGCAAGAAAAGAATAACTATTTACTACATTGCCTTTTAATTGTGTGTTAATCCTTTTATCTTGCATTAAATAATTCCAAAATACAATCTATAGTAGCTAAATTATTTTAATTACTGATAAAAAATCTCTTAACAAAGTTTGATTTCTCTTTTTTACACAACAAACCTGTTTTTCAAGATGAATCTTCATAGGAGTTAGCTTTGCTAGTCCCTCCGAATCTTCATTGTTCAGAAAGAACTGTTTTAGATGTTCGCTGTATTTCAGTGCTTCCGAATAATCTTTGATTTTGCAATCTTCCATTGGCGATTCCTCATCATCATCCTCAGAAAGGGCCAGTGCTTCAGTGGTGGCCCGATGAATGAAATTGGAAACACGCAGGTTTTCTTCCTCAATGGATAAATCGTCGTCGATCTTGATTTCCTCTTCAACGCTGACATTTGAATCCAAATTGGCTATTAGATCCGCAAGTTCTTTTTTGCTTCTTTCGGTAGCACTGTTAGTTGTCACTTCGCTTGTACTCAAAAATCCCGTCTTCTTAAAATATTTTTAGAACGCACCCAGGTTCCACCTTTTTAAGGGCTGACGTAGTCCAGGAAATTGCATCCAAAACAGACACCGATTTTGCCAACTCTTCGCTGGATTTGCAGGAGATAATCCGTGAAAGCACATGTCCCAGAAGCAGCATTTTGTATCGTACTTTAATGCTGAGGATAATTCCCTGATCAACTGACTGTAGCATCGAAGTGGTGTCAGGAGTCAAGAAAATTAAATTAACACTTTTTAGCTTTATATCATCAGGATGGGAAGTAGCATTGTCCATGAACAGATTGATTTTTCTCTTTTTATATTGTTGTCTAACTCCATCAACCAATCACTTATTATCTCAGTGGTTAACCACGCTTTCTTATTTGACTTCCACGAAATACTAAATTTTCGCACATTAATGTTCTTGAAACATCTAGGCTTCTTAGCTTTTCCAATAACAATTGGAGTTTTGAAGTCTCCCAGCATGTTGCAACGCAGCAAAAGAGTGAGCCGCTCTTTTGAAATTTTCCCGCCACTAGAATTGTCACCGTCAAAACATAAGGTCTTGTCCGGAAGGACGCAGCAAAAGAGGCCAGAATCATCGGCATTGAAAATGTCTCTGTCATCATATCCTTTTCACAAAGATTTAAGCTTTCCAATCCAATCTGTTACTTCATTTGAATTTACAAATTTTTCTTCACCTCAAATCTGCTTAAAAAATATGTTGTGACGTGTCCGGAATTTTTCCATCCATACATTTGAGGCGTTAAAAGTTTCTAATTTTAACAAGCCAAAATAATTGAAAGTTTATATATATATATATATATATATATATATATATATATATATATATATATATAAGTATAAAGTATTATATATATATAAGTATATATATAAGTATAATATATAAAGTGTATATATATATATATATATATTTGACACGCATCTTAATTTCCGCATAACTTCTCCCCTAAATAATTCCTTAATAAGCAGTCAATGAGCGTAGGCCTGTGGTAAATAAATACTATTAATTACATCCAAGAGCTTTATTAGCTAATGTTATGTGAAACTCTAATCCCAATCTGATAAAAACCTTTGTTTCAAGCTTCTAGAATCCAGTGTGACGAAAGCACCGAAGATGAGGCTGGGGCGGAGCCAACCTGTCAATCAAGTTTGACAAGCGGGAATTCCCCTTTTTGATCCATCGCGCCTCTCAAAATACGAAAAAAAGTGACGTTTTAACACCACGAAATTAATCTACCCTGAAGCCCCCTTTAAATTATCTTAACTATTCACCTCTCTCTAAGTAATCCTTGACATAATAGTTAACGAAACATTAATAGTTAACGAAAGAATGCCAATAAATGACGGCACCAGACGGGGGCTCTGAATTCCGGAAACATACGATGTGTTTTCAAAATACGATTACGCAAGGGGCATCAGGGGATTCTGATTCACCCGTCACGGGACATCTCTGACTCAATAACCACGCTTTGGTAGTGTGAAAACATACTACGTGATTCTAATAGTAGACGTAGAAACAATGGTATAGCTGAAGAGAGGGGACGTGTATTTTCGTGGAAGAGAAGTTGAGCCTTTTGAGAGAATTAGAACATTACGCTGCTGAAGCTGAGACTTTGTATAACTTTGAAGAATAAATTGGTTTAATTATAAATAAAGTGCCATCACTTGTGCCGTGAAGAAGACTGCAACATAAGGATTAAAGAAGAGGATACGAGAAGAGAACTTTATATTTATATATATATATATATATATATATATATATATATATATATATATATACAGTCGGACCTCTATATATCGAACTTCCATATATCGAAAGTCTCTATATATCGAACAGTTGGTGAATCCCCGTTTTCATTAGGTAGAGAAACTATCTCTATATATCGAAAGAAATTTCTATATATCGAATTTTTTTTCCAAAAGATTTTTAACGTGGCATGTGATTTTCTTCTCCCGTAAAGAAGTTCAGGGCATAGAAACAAGGCAAAAAGTTTGTAAGGTGTGGGAAAACGATGTGTCAGAAGTCACTATAAAAAATTGCTTTCAAAAAGCTAGTTTTATTAATTAACCTCTAATCGAAGAAGAAAATATAGTACCACAAATCGAACAATGTTGGGAGCAGTTACAAAAGCAATGTCTTATCAAAGATGAAACTTCCCTTAGAGATTTTTTAGACGTTGATGAAGGTATCATTGTTTGCGATTACCCCACAGATGACGACATCGTAAACTCACTTCAGGAAAAACAAACTGACATCCAAGATGAGGAAGAGACTCTAACTGAAGCAGAAATCGTCAATCCTTCGAAAAAAGAAATGCGCGCAGCATTTGATGTAATCCGTCGGGGTCTTCAATTCGCGGAAAATGTCCCGGAGGATGTATTTAGTGAACTTAATAAGTGCGAACACTTTTATGATGAATTTTCTTCTAAATTTATTGTGCAACAAGACATTCGAAAGTTTTTTACAAAAATGTAAATCAATTGAGTCTGTATTTAAAGGTATGTAAATTTTGTTTGATAATTAAATCTAGTATAATTTATTGATATTTTTTAATCGATAATAATTTTCATTTGTGAATGTACGTAATTTGTAGTAATGTGATTCATGTTTAAATTTATTGATATTAAAGTGATTTTGTATATTAGAAGAAAATGCACATTTTTCTTGCAATACAATGTATCACCAATAATTTAAGCATAACCGTTTCTATATATCGAAATTTCTATAAATCGAATTTTTCTCGGGAACCATCGACTTCGATATATGGAGGTCCAACTGTATATATATATATATATATATATATATATATATATATATATATGTGTGTGTGTGTGTGTGTGTGTGTGTGTGTGTGTGTGTTTGCTTATTTTCATGTTTTCCGGGAAAGCTTTCTCTTAAGTAACATTGTGACGCAAATGCATTGATTTGCATGTCAGGAATTCTATATATAAAGAAACAAAGAGACAAAATAAATGTCCAAAGAGATTTAGAAACATATAAAGCAGAATAACATGAAACAAATCGCTAAAGAGCCTTGAATGAATAATAGCAATCTACTGCAATTTTGCTCAATTTGCATTATTTTATTAAAACTGTAGTCAATTTGAGACTCGAACTTTTATAAAAGCTTTTCCGCCTCCTCTGCAGTTTCAAACTGCAATGCACTACGCACATTAGACATGTTACATATGAAAGAATAGTTATTGCCAAATCCATTAAACCACTTAACTGTTGCGTTTCTTTTTTTTTTTAATATGGTTAAAAAAAAGTTTAGTTTTTTTTATTTGCTCCTTTATTTGTATATAGAAATGAAATATGAATTTAAAAAGTTTATTTACATTCTTTTCAAAAATTTTCAAATTATCGTTAATTACGTTTCAGACATTAGGAGGTTAAAATATTCCTATGTATCCTTTGTTGCCCCATCACAGAAAGGCAAGATAAATGTCTACCAATAAGTGTATATACGGTATATATTTAGGTGAGAAAATATAATTATTGCGCAAGAGAAATGCCATCCTTCCAGTTCACGCAAAAATTAACTAGAAAATGTAAAGGCCTGACGTAGCCTGTGGGTAGCGCTTCGGCTTTCGGTACTGACGGTGCTCGGATCGAACCCCGTCAAGCGCTGTGAAATACCTTCGTATTTAGGCCAGATAAGGGCACGTTAAATGCGTAGACTGGGAAATCTTTCTATGAGGTCAGTGGGTGGGGAAGGTACGATCTCTCAGATATCAACCCTGGGGGTGTTCAGTCAAAATTGTGGGGGCACTTAGCCAAATCGGACTCCTATTCTTGAGGTGCCATTATAAACCGGGGCTCAACAACTCAACCCGACACGTATATGGACCTGGTCTGGCATTTCCGGCCAAGAGACATTAGAAACAACAAGATAAACAACAACTAGCAAATGTAAGATGAACCAGTCGAAAACATGACCTCGTAGAGAATAATATTATGTGATCACCATTAGTATTATTTATATATATATATATATATATATATATATATATATATATATATATATATATATATATATATATATATATATATATATATATATTATATATATATATATATGTATATATATATATATATATATATATATATATATATATATATATATATATATATATATATATGGCGAAAAACAAATGAAATAAATATAAGATTAATCGTAACATTCTACTCGCAAAAGATCACAAGTAAAAGAACCTAATATCAGACAAAAAAAGGCCCCAAAAGTATACCAAAATATAAATATAAGTACAGATGACATGTGCTTTCTGCCAAGAAGCTGAAATGGAGTTTTATAATGAAATTTTGGGCAAGGCAAGCAAGCCTTATAAATTTAATCCATGCCCGAAAAGAGTTCCGCCATAGCAAAACTTTAACAGACCGCTTTCCCGAGTTGAGTTACTAGACATCATTAAAGTGGTTAACAGAAAATCCCTGGAATAGCGAAACGCAAGCTGCAAAAAACATAAATTTCCAGCCGCAAACGTACATTTTATTACATTTTTCTACAGTAAAAAAAGTAAAGAAACTAAAGAAAAAACAGTAAAAATATAGAGAAAATGAAATTCAAAATATAACTGTATAAGAAAGAAAATGTGCATACTATGTAAGAAATGAAATGCCAAAAATGAGCCTTAAAAAATCACTAAAGAGAATTGAATTATTAATTTTAATATGCTGTGATTTTACTCAGTTCACATTCATTTATTAAAATTGTAGTCAATTTCAAACTCCATTAGAATTTGAGTTTTAGAAGTAGTCTTTCTCCTCCTGCAGTTTCAAGTTACAATGCGCTATGTACGTTAGCCATGTTACGCGTAAAAGAATAATCGTTCCCAAATCTCTTAATAAAAAATTGAAATCATAAAATGCCAGTTTCAAAAATACATTTCATTACTTTAAGTAATGAAAAAAGTAAAAAGTAAAGTAAAAAGCAAACAAACTAAAGAAAAAGCTGATAAAAGATGGACAAAATGAAATCTAAAATTGAACTGCGATAAAGAAAGAAATTTCGACTATTAAGTATGAAATTAAATGCAAAAAAAACTGAACGAGATTCACAAAAATTAAGTGTAATGATAAACAAACACCGTAAAGAAATTAGTTTTCAGTTTTTACGGAGAATTAATCCGAAAGACATAACTTGAAAAAAGGAATTTGGAGAGCAGAATTTCCGGGCTATGAAAAATTAAAACGATGACCTGAATTACGAGAAAGCGATGGAATGAAATAGAAAAAAGTAACTTTCCAAATATAGCATAAATTCTCTTCGAACAAGCACCCGGGAAAAGCTGTAGTTAAACCCTAGAGAATATGCCTTCTTATAAAAAAAATAATAACAAAAATAATAAAATTAAAAATGTTGTAGTTTGTTTTTACACTCGTTGTTTTCGTTTGCAAGAGACAGACAGCAATATCCCAAGGTTACTAATGTATTACATTTAACGACGCAAATCAGGTGACCTTGCAGGTCTTTAATCCACGTGTTAAGCTAACGTGTTTTTTTTCTAATCATATTTTATCGGTTCATAATTTTCGATTATGCTTTCAGAATCCGAAAATACGTAAATCTTTTAATACAATACCCGTGTTTCCCCAAAACAATTTCTGTTTAAATTAATTGTTTTTTCGGGATTAAATTTTAATTAAGTGGAGACATACATTCAATGATTTAGTACTCTGTAAAAACTGCTAACTATCAGTAAAATTAAAAACATTATATATATATATATATATATATATATATATATATAATAAATGCGACGATCCCTATGTACAATTGATGTAGTAAAATATATATATTGTATATTTATTAAAAAATCATAAAGGATATTTTTATAGACAAAACTAGCTGAAAACCCGCGCTTCGCTACGGAGTACATTCAAATTAAATACAACGGTCAACGTATGCAATTTATGCCAAAAAATAAATATATATATTTATAATAAATGCGATGATCAATGTATACAATTGATGTAAAATATCTATCTATCTATATATATATATTTATAAAAAAATCGTAAGGGATATGCATTTTTTTTTTATAATATCTAATCGTCTGCTGCATTAGAAAGAGAAAAAAATATTTTTTTTGTCTATTTAGTTGTTACGCACGTGACGATAAATTTATTGAAAGTACCAGAAAAAGAAATCACGTGATCAGCATTTAATAAATTAAATTCTAAAAATTAATCTTTAAAAATTCACCAAAAATCAGAAAAAAAAGGTACAAATTCGAAAAAAATTTCATTTTGAAGGCATTTTTATGATCTTTCTCGTGATATAAATTTTATAACCCTCAATATATTATTTTAAATGCAAACGAAAAAAAGTTTAAAAAACAGCTTAAACATTTAATTTAAAAAAATCTAAGAAGAATTTTTGAAAAATCTTTCTTAGTGCACCCCTACACTTTTAGAAGAATCGCCATGCAAAATTTCAGCCATTTAAGTCCAGCGGTTTGGTCTGTGCGTTGTATGTCAGTCAGTCAGTGAATGAATGAATCAGTCAGTTACGGAATTGTTTTATATATATAGACTAGCTGAAAACCCGTACTTCGCTACGGAGTACATTCAAATTAAATACAACGGTCAATGTATGCAATTCATGCCAAATATAAATATATATTATATGATAAATACGACGATCAATGTATACAATTGATGCACAATATATATATATATATATATATATATATATATATATATTTATAAGAAAATCGTAAAGGATAATTTTATAGACAAAATAATGTAGAAGAAAATATTAAAATTAAATCTAATATAAAGAATACTAAAGAATATAGTACAGTTAATATAGTACAGTTTTTAGAACATTTCTTTTACTGTATTTTAATATTTTTTTGGATAATGTCCAATCGTCTGCCGCATTAGCAAGGAAAAAAAAATTTTTTTGTTTATTTAGTTGTTATGCACGTGACGATAAATTTATTTAAAGTACCAGAAAAAGAAATCACGTGATCAGAATTTAATAAATTAAATTCTAAAAATTAATCTTTAAAAATTCACCAAAAATCAGGAAATGAAGGTAAAGATTCGAAAAAGATTTCATTTTTAAGGAAATTTTATGATCTTTCTCGTGATATAAATTTTATAACCCTCAATGTATTATTTTAAATGCAAACGTAAAAAAAGTTTAAAAAACAGCTTAAAAATTTAATTAAAAAAAATCTAAGAAGAATTTTTGAAAAATCTTTCTTAGTGCACCCCTACACCATTAGAAGGATCGCCATGCAAAATTTCAGCCCTTTAGGTCCAGCGGTTTGGTCTGTGCGTTGTATGTCAGTCAGTCAGTGAATGAATGAATGAATGAATGAATGAATGAGTCAGTTACGGAACTGTTTTATATATATAGATAATGTCCAATCGTCTGCCGCATTAGCAAGAAAAAAACGTATTTTTTTTGTCTATTTAGTTGTTATGCACATGACGATAACTTTATTTAAAGTACCATAAAAAGAAGTCACGTGATCGGCATTCAATAAAATAAATTCTAAAAATTAATCTTTAAAAATTCACCAAAAATCAGAAAATAGAGGTAAAGATTCGAAAAAGATTTCATTTTAAAGGAATTTTTACGCTCTTTCTCGTGATATAAATTTTATAACCCTCAAATTATTATTTTAAATGCAAACTTTAAAAAAGTTACTAAAACAGCTTAAAAATTTAATTCAAAAAACTCTAAGAAGAATTTTTCAAAAATGTCTCTTAGTGCACCCCTGCACCATAAGAAGAATCGCCATGCAAAATTTCAGCCCTTTAGGTCCAGCGGTTGGGTCTGTGCGTTGTATGTCAGTCAGTGAGTCAGTTACGGAACTGTTTTATATATATAGATGTATATGTGTGTGTGTGTGTGTTAGTTAGTTATGCTCAAAGACCGAAAACCCTCATAGAGCGTGTAGTGTTCGCGCTCCAATCTGCAAGAGGCGAACCACGTGACATCATTTCTTTCCCCCTTCACTTGGGAGATGCGCGCCGTCACGTGTCAGTCGAGGAGAAAACAATATAATAATCCCGATATGGTGAATTGACGATATAGTGATTCGAAGTGCCTCTAGAGAATTAGACACGAAGACATTTGACTCAATTCAAAAAGGCCACTCGGCATAGCGCGTCTGACCCGAGAAAGGTTTTTCTCCTCGACTGACACGTGATCTGGACACGTGATCTGGACACAGGACTGACACATCATCTGGATGTTAACTAATAAAGAGGTGATGTTAAGAAAATAAAACATTATTTTACATTATCGCTTCTTAATCTGTAATCCTTATATTTTATTGTTGGAAATAAAATTATTAATATAATAAAGTTGGTAATAAAACTAACAAGGATGTTGCAGAGTTGTTTATTTTTACAAGAGCTATTACCGTGACATTTTGAGCTACATTTTATGTTCTTTTGGCGAGATTTGTATTTTTCATCAGTACACTATCTTTTACAGTGACACAATATAAACCCTTCCTGGCTTCCAGATGATAACATAGACGCTGAGTGAAGTGTTAGTGGAGTTGAAGGTACGTCCTGAAAGTTAATAAAGTTACTCCCTAAAATTGTAAATTCATTACGAGCATAAAGTCGATCAAGTAGACCTTCCTTGTTTCCTAACTGATAGAGACCTGGTGGATTAATGCTCATAACAACAGCAAAAACATTTCTGGGAGCTGCACGTCCTCAATCAACCTCAGGTACCCTAACTAACACATTAGAACCTATTTCACCTGCAGGAAATTTTGAGTTATATGTGAAATCAACAAGGTGACTGCCTACGTTCGGAGCCAATTTTTTTTAATTGTTTTTTTAAGGATTTTTTGGTCTCTTATAGTAAAACAGCATTTAAAAATAAAAAATAAAAAAAAAAATTTCCTGTAAATACCATACTTTTTTATAAATTGGTCAATTTGAAGTAATTTTTAATGAAATTTAGCTAAAACGCCTATCACTCTGAACAAAATTCTAATGCTACTATTTTAATTTCCTTCTTACACATGATACATATAACAGTTATCTTCAACATGACCTACAATCTAAGAGAAATTTTAAAATGCAAAAATAATACAGACAATTTTAAGTTCCAATATGAAAATTTTCCCCAATTCGTCATTCCTTTAATTATAAAAACAGCCCCAAACCAAAAACTATTTATTATACATCAATTATTGTACGTCATTTCATTAACAATAGCATCTAAAACATTTCCTGAATTTTTTATCAAATTATATGCATTATTATGTGAAATATCATGATAACGGTAGAGATTTGTGCTAAAAAACATAATTCTGAGAAAAACGCCTTTAAATTTGTTTGTCACTTCAATTTTGTATTAGACGATGTTTATTAAAATAGCTATAACTCTGCTTCTAATTTATGTAGAATGAAAATCTAAGCGATTTTGAAAAGAGAAAAGATTGAATTACAAGATTCTTGCAAAAAATAAAATTGACCAAAATAGTCAAAAAATGGACGCATTTAAAGTTGTTTGTCACTTCAATTTTGTATTAGACGATGTTTATTAAAATAGCTATAACTCTGCTTCTAATTGACGTAGAATAAAAATAAAAACGGTTTTGAAAAGAGAAAACATTGATTTACAAGATTGTTGAAAAATATGAAGTTGACCAAAATAATCAAAAAATGGCATTTTCAACGTAGGCAGTCACCTGTATCTCTTGGCCAGTTTGCCACATTCTCTCTCAGCGTTGATGCTGTGTTCTTTCATACATAGAGCTCACAAGTTACATTTGCACCAAATCCCTCATTCTCGTTGCTTTCTCCACAGATAACGTGAATTACTTTTAAGGGGACAAGGAACTTTCACTCTCCATTTTTTTTTAATTTTAGTTTTTAACTCGATATACAGAATAAGATGATTAATATTCTTTTTTACTGCATTCAAGATCCTTAGAATTCAAAATAAGGATTTTTTAGCAGAAGCATGCTTGTTTTTCAAAAAAAGTTTCAAAAATGCTAATATTTTTCAAAATGCTCCATGCGTATCGCAAATCATTTAAAAACCTTAAACATTTCAATATAAGTTTAGCATATATATCTAAACATAACAGTGCATTGAATTTGTTTTTGTATGAAGCTAAAGTTTTAAATAATATATTTTTTTTATTCTACCTATTATTTTTTTTTTACTTTTTAGCATTTTTTACTTTACTTCGTGGTCTATAAATCTGAAAAATATTTGGAATTTCAAAGAACTTTGCACGTTTTTGTGACAAACACTTCCATAAACAATCGTGAGAAATTTGGAAGAAATTATAAGGAAACGAATGCGTATGGAACATTTTGAAAATTTCTAGCATTTTTTTTAATCATTTTTTTGAAAAACGGGTCCTTTTCTTCCACAAAAGGTTTATTTGTGAATTCTAAGTGACTTCAATTTAGGAGAAAAGAATATTAATTATTCCCTTTTTGAATGTACAGAAAAATATTGAAAATTTAAAGCGAAATGGTGTTGAAGGTCTCTTGCTCCCTTAATCAATTTTTCACTCTCCAATTTTTAAGATATCATATCGTTTAAGACGACGATACTGCTTTATCGATAGAGATTGGTTCTTTTTTTTTATAAGAATCTGAGCCAGTTTTGTTTCTTGAAGAAACGCTTCGTATTGTTCGACGCTGATTAAAAAACTGGGATCAGTACTTGTCTTCATTAACTCAATTTATTTATCTTCTATACTAGTAAAGGGACAAGTGGATGTCGAGAGATCACGTGACCGTAACTCATCCGGGCGGGCACCGATCCTCGAAAAAAAATGGCCGACAAATATACAGGAAACGGTGTAATTTTTTTTCTCATGAAAGTACATAAATGTTACATATTTGGAAAGAGCTTCGACAACTGATAATTTTTTCTGCGTACACTTATTCTGTTAATTCAATAGTTTTAGAGATATTTTCATTCTAAAATCACTCACTGCCGAGAAACCAAATCATTTGGTGCAGTGGTGCTGCCATCTGTCGGCAGCGATAGGAATGAAAATTGAAAGGAATTTATTCACTTGAATTTAATACATTTGTAAGATTTTTCTTTTGTGGGGCCCGAAGTACATAAATATGTTACACGGTTGGCTTGAGCGTAGCTAGGCGAGGCCCGGCTAGTCATAAAATACAGTCGAACCCCGTTATAACGAACTTCAAGGGACCAAAGGTTCTGTACACTTTATCCGAACCCATAAAAAAATGCTAGAGTTCACAAAATATATGAGTCATTAGTTGCAATGTGTATTCAATAATGATGTATTTAAAAAATAATAATACCTATTAAAAACGATCATTAATGAATTCAATCGACTAAAATCGATTACATTAAACTGCCATGATACTAATTAAATTACGTACAATAGTAAAACGACGGGACCAACATTTTTGTTCGTTATATCCGTGAGTTCGTTATATACCGGGTTCGCTATAACAGGGTTCGACTGTATATTCATTTTACTAGCCGTGATTAGCGCACAGATGTTCACACTCGCAAATGGCATTACACGTGCATTGCTTGAATAATTTGGTTCGGGAATTTTTGAACAACCCCCGTATAGTACCGACCTAGATCCTAGACGTTTGTTTCTCCAATTGATGAGATTATTGGTCTGTTAGGGCCTGTTCACATAGGAGTCCGTTGCGTTGCGTTAAGGAAAAGATGACGTTGAGACGAAAATAAACCAATCATAGGCGTTAAAAATTTCATTGCTAATGGTTTGGAGTCCTATGATTGGTTTATTTTCGTCTCAACGTCATCTTTTCCTTTACGCAACGCAACGGACTCCTATGTGAACAGGCCCTTAGAGTCGTCTACAGAGGGATCAAGAAACAACAGGCGTTGGGAAGGAGTGGCCGCGGTGAGTTTCTTCGACCCAGCAATACAAAAGCTAGTCTTAAAATGCGACAAATATCTCAGTAAATAGTGCGACTACAATACTATACAAAGGATTGTAGTGTAATATACGTTTTAACGTTTGGCAATAAAAATGTTTCAGAAAATTCTTCATAATTTTTCTAAAACCGAATAGATCTTAATTTGTAGATGCACCTCTTATTATACATAATTAAAAAATGTTCTTGATAAAGGAATATTTTTTCTCATTTCCTAAATAAAACATCGATATATATATATATATATATATATATATATATATATATATATATATATATATATATATATATATATATATATATATATATATCTACATATATAGATAGATAGATATATATATATATATATTTATATATATAAATATATATATATATATATACAGTCGGACCTCTATTTAACGAACCTCTATTTTGCGAATTTCTTCGTAAAATAACCTCCATATAGCGAAGTGCATTCTCCATTTAACGAACTTTTTCTTGTGATCCAATATTTTTTTTCTCCATATTTCTCAAAATGTTTCTGAACATTTCAAACTCATTCTTTCTTTTAACACATTTAACCCATTAACTTTCTTCTAACACGTTCCGACGCGGATTACAGTTTGAAGAAAATACGCCTGAAGCGGTTCTTGGTGTATTGCAAAGATGCGAGACGTATTCTGAGAGAAAACACTTTTTCAAACAAAAAACTCAGACAAAATTAACAAACTTTGTCAGTAATTAAATTTAAGGTTGGTTGGTTGGTTGCTTGGGGTTTAGTGGTGCAAGGTCCAGTGAGGACAAGCTGCACCAAAATAAAATTTAAGGACGCATGTGGTAATGTAAGCTTAAATTACTTGGTATAAAAAATGCGGTAATGTCATTAAAATTCATTAATTTTAATATAATTTTTTTTTATTGAAAATACAGTGTGTTCCTGGACAATGTTTTGTTTTATTCTTGTTCCTTGAAGATTTCTATTTGACGGGTAAGATATATAAAACAAATAGACATTAATTTACAAAATAAAGGTGTTATTAATTACTCTTATTAATAATATTTAGTGTTTATGAATTTAAAATCTGTCTTGTGTAGTTTAAAGTATTTTAAAAGGTTAATCTCTATTTAGCGAATTTTCCATATAACGAACATTTTTTCGAGATTTAGCGACTTCGTTAAACAGAGGTCCGACTGTATATATATATATATATATATATATATGTGTGTGTATGCATGTATAAATTTCACTAGTAAAAAATGCAGTATCCCTTATTCCCCGTAAAGGTCAAAAGGCTTAAATTATTTCAGCCCTTCTTTAATTTATCTCAACAATATTTACTTTCATTTTTATGAGCAAACGCCACAAGGATTTTCTTCCCTCTAAAGAAACAAACTTCAAATTTGAATAAAACCTCATTTCTGTTGCCAACTTTTTTTTTCCATTTAATCCTCTTACATCTTTTTTGTCTCAATATTATCTTTAATGTTTTAATCTTAAATTTGTAGGGGACAGTGAGCAAAAATATTTAAGGAGTATCCGCAATTCATAAAACTTTTTTTTGCGCCATTCGCTCAAAATTTAGTACATTCGAGAAATTTGAGGGCGTTTGCTAAAATATGTAATTAATCTTAATATAAAAATAATTTTAAATAAAATTATTTAAAATATTGAGAAAAACGTTTAAACTTAGAATGTAATTTTTACTTTATATTTCAAGATAATTATATATATATATATATATATATATATATATATATATATATATATATATATTCAAGCTGAAAAAACGCACTTCGCTACGGAGTACATTCAAATTAAATACAACGGTCAATGTTTGCAATTAATGCCAAATATATATATATATATATATATATATATATATATATATATATATATATATATATATATGTATGTATAATAAATGCGACGATCAATGTATACAATTGACGTAAATATATATATTATATATATATAGGAGAAGGTGGGATTATGGACCCTGCATTTATTATGGACCCCCTTAATATCTGCCTTCTGCGCAGGTGCAGCCGTTAATTATAGCTGTGATCTAGACCCCCTAGGTGGCTGTAATGGGTAGTAAAGGTCATTGACCTCAGTTCACTCGCGAATGATGTCCTGCGGCCAATTGTTTGTTTTTCGAGTTTTCAAACTTTTTCTGAGAAAAGTAAAAGTGAATATTTTACATATCTACTACTATGTTTTGTAAAAACTGATTCCCGTGCCTTATTCTACACGAAATGCACACTTTTGAGCTAGTTCGAAATTAAATTCGATGTAACTCATAATGTGAAAAACGAGTTTGTTTCCAAGATGGCGTTGTTTGAAATATGGACCCCATGGGTGCTGGTATTATGGACCCGGGTCCATATTACCAACAACCGGTTTCGATAATGTAATAATAATGTTTCCGTGAGAAAATGCAATTCCACAGTTGATTTCATTGTGATACATTTTATTTTCATGGTTTGTAACCCTTCTCGGTTATTCTGGAAGCTAAGAATGTAAGTTGAGAAGAAATCTCCCGCTAGTAAGGACGCTGTAGTGCGCAGAAGAAGTTGGGATAGGGTGAAGATGGTTGAGGCTATCCAGAAGCTAAGATGCGGAGAAATGGGACTAAAGGAGGCCGCCAGAGTGTTTGGTGTATCAAGAATAACTTTGAGATTATTGGCTTGACAAGTGGATAAGCCAGCAGCAGATTTGGTTATACAAAAACTAGAGTTTGGTTTTGGTTTGGAGCGCTACGGTCAACTTTTGTTATACAAGGGCTAATTAGACCGAGACCTATAATTTAAAGCTGATTAAAGGTGGCTGGGTTATTTTTATTTGCTGGAGAGCTTGTGTTCAGGGAATCAATTCCAGAATCTTCAATGCAGATGTGACTGGTTTAAGTGTGGTTCAGTCAAAAGTTTCCCAAGTCATGGGGTTGAAGAGAAAACGTCAGGTGGGATCTCTGTCTACAGCGGAACGTGGTTATCTGGTAACTGTGGTTTGCTGCATGAGTTCTGGGGGAACATATTTTCCACCAATGATGATATTTCCTCGTAAAATCTTAATGGATCAGCTTATGAATGGAGCGCTATCCAGAGCAATTGGAAGAGCTCATCCCTCTGGGTGGATACAAGCCCATATTTTTACAGAGATGGCCCAGACCAGCAAGAAGCATCGTGCATCTTCTGTGAAGGTGCATTCAAAGATGACACATAGAACTTTGTATTCGTTGTGGGATTAGTCTACACTGGACTCATTCTGTGTGCACCGGAGCCGAAGCTGAGTTTTATATTTTCGACTTTTGTCTTCAAAATTGAATTTTTTTTTATATAGATAATATTTGATGATCCAGCTGTTTAATAATATATTATCTTTCTTTCACTTTTTCATTTGAAAACTTTTCTCTTATTTGTTTCCAGCTGTTTAATAGATAGATAAATGATTTTTTTCGGTAAAAAAGATGGGGGTCCATATTACCCTCCACTTTCGGTCACCTGCAAATTTTGACTTTTTTCACTTATGTGATTGTATACATCTTAAAATTTGATTTAATGGCAAATCCACTTAAGGATGTTTAGATGATGAGTTATTGAAGAGGTTAGAACCCCAAAATATGAAAATCGGTCTTTAGTATGACCACAATAAGCCAAAAACAAAAGGGGGGTCCATAATCCCCCCTTCTCCTCTATATTTATAAAAAAAATCGTAAGGGATATTTATTTATTTTAGATAATATCCAATCGTCTGCTGCATTAGAAAGAACAAAATTATTTTTTGTCTATTTAGTTGTTATGCACGTGACGATATATTTATTTAAAGTACCAGAAAAAGAAATCACGTGATCAGCATTTAATAAATTAAATTCTAAAAATTAATCTTTAAAAATTCACCAAAAATTAGAAAATGGAGGTAAAGATTCGAAAAAGATTTCATTTTATAGGAATTTTTATGATCTTTCTCGTGATATAATGTTTATAAACTTCAAATTATTATTTTAAATGCAAACTTTAAAAAAGTTACTAAAACAGCTTAAAAATTTAATTTTAAAAAATCTAAGAAGAATTTTTCAAAAATCTTTCTTAGTGCACCCCTACACTATAAGAAGAATCGCCATGTAAAATTTCAGCTCTTTAGGTCCAGCGGTTTGGTCAGTGCGTTGTATATCAGTGAGTCAGTGAGTCAGTTACGGAACTGTTTTATATATATATATATATATATATATATATATAAGCATTAAGCATAGCTATAGTAATGAAGTATTTTGAGCAGACTGATCTAAAGTAGATTATCTTGCCGTATCCTTAAAAATAAATAATCGAAACCATATATATCAGCTTTTGTTGCAAAGGAATAATAAATTCTAATTCTAACCAAAGCATATGCGTTTTGAATCATTAACTTAAATGCATATGCTATTTCAATCCGAAGGATATTAAATTATGTCGAATAACTTCCACATACCTTTTGGCTTAAATGGAATTTTTGCGACTGGGGAATGGTTCGCCTTATTCAACCCTACAATATTTACTTTTTTATGCTGTTCGAAGCCTCGAGGTTTTTCCTAACAATGAACAAATTTCAAATTTTAACGAGGAAGTTTCTTTTTTTTTCACATCTCCGAGTAACTTGGGAATTCTTTCGACCTTCTTTTACGATTTCGCTTTAAAATATATTTATTGCTTTACATTCCAAATCACTAGAGTATTACTTTAAATAATCTTTCGTCGTTTGACTGTTTTATTGGGCTTAAAATTAAATATTCTCAGAGAAGTCCCAATATTTTTTAAAGTTACTTCTAAGTGAGAGTAAACTTATAAATGGTTGAATGATTTCTTTTAGCTGTTAATATCGGAAATTTTTTTTAAACTGATATTTATAAGTGACTAACTGAACACCCGTACTTCCCTACGGAGTACATTCAAATTAAATACAACGGTCAATGTATGCAATTCATGCCAAATATATATATATATATATATAATATCCAATCGTCTGCTGCATTAGAAAGAGAAAAAAAATATTTTTTTTGGTCTATTTAGTTGTTACGCACGTGACGATAAATTTATTGAAAGTACCAGAAAAAGAAATCACGTGATCAGCATTTAATAAATTAAATTCTAAAAATCAATCTTTAAAAATTCACCAAAAATCAGGAAATGGAGGTAAAAATTCGAAAAAAATTTCATTTTGAAGGAATTATTATGATCTTTCTCGTGATATAAATTTTATAACCCTCCATGTATTATTTTAAATGCAAACGTAAAAAAAGTTTAAAAAACAGCTTAAAAATTTAATTTAAAAAAATCTAAGAAGAATTTTTGAAAATCTTTCTTAGTGCACCCCTACACTATTAGAAGAATCGCCATGCAATATTTCAGCCCTTTAGGTCCAGCGGTTTGGTCTGTGCGTTGTATGTCAGTCAGTCAGTCAGTCAGTGAATGAATGAGTCAGTTACGGAACTGTTTTATATATAGAGATTGATTGTTTCAATTATGCATGTTAAGCGCGTTAATTTTCGAAATTTGTAACAAAGATAACAGCTCGTAACCTCTAAATTTTATGTTAGTTATTTTACGTTAAAGCATAGTTATAAAGGAACTTGTCCCATTTCGGGTTACGTAATTAAACAGGGTCGTTCGCACTTCATGGAAATTATTTTGATAGGTAGATTTTATGCATAAATGCCGTATTTTTTGCAACGATTTGCTTCTATCTCATAGCCATGGTTTTTGACAATAGTTCTAGCTCGAATTTTCTATGAAAGTAAATTTTTTCTTAGTACTGTCATGTCAATTTTATCCCATTCCTCTTAGATTGTTTTCCAAAGTCTACTCAGTGTTCTTGGATGCCGATTTTCTAAGACTCGTCTTAATAAACCGAAAGCACGAAAGATTTCTGAGGAAGAGTTGATTGCAAAAGTAATCTATTTTTCCTATTGTATATATATATATATATATATATATATATATATATATATAGCTATCATAAACAAAAACAAAAAGATATGAATTGT
This sequence comes from Dolomedes plantarius, assembly GCA_907164885.2. Taxonomy (NCBI): domain Eukaryota; kingdom Metazoa; phylum Arthropoda; class Arachnida; order Araneae; family Dolomedidae; genus Dolomedes; species Dolomedes plantarius. The sequence goes on from OU015490.1 coordinate 42,662,780, forward strand.
AGCGATGTCCAAAAATGGCCCGAGGGGGTTGTGACCCCTCGTCCCTGGTTGAACATGTTTTCTTGCTATAGCAAACACTCCCAGCTAGCCAGAACATCGTGAAACCAAGTAGTTTCTAACTTTGTAATTATTTTATATATATTATATATATATATATATATATATATATATATATATATATATATAGTTTCGGACACCAAAGAAGCATTTCTTCACCCATACGTGGAGGGGTGGAGGGAATGGAACTTCTCGCCGGGAGAGGGGGGGGGAAAGAATTTTTGTTCTGCCTGCGAAGCCCGTCTAGTATATATATATATATATATATATATATATATATATATATATACCTGATTCTCTTTTTGCACAATTTGATCGTCAACTACAGTGACCTATCAGCCCATGACAGCAATTTGAGGAAAAGTTTTTTACGAGTACTTTCCTTAAAAATCTCCACTTTTTCTTTAGATGTCAATCACTACGACCGTCAACTACAGCAATCTGTCAGATTGTTACAGTAATCTGAGGAAAAGTTACTATGATGTCCCTTACAAAGCTCCACCTTCCCTTTAGAGTTCAGTCATAACGACCGTCAACAACGGCGACCTGTTAGTCCTCTACATCAAACTGAGAGAGAATTGTTTACAATAATACTAAAAAATCTCCAACTATAACCGTGATTGTTTAAATTATTTTAAATGATTGGGAAGGAGAGTTTATTATATTATTCTTATATTAATTAATTATATTAATTATGATTTTGATTTAGTAACTTATTGGTTCATGATTGTGGCTAGTACATTGATGTGCTTCCCAAATAATGGAAATTAGCTCTGGTTATATTGACAAATCAATTTATTGAATATTAACACACATAAATAATACACTCCAAAATTACTCAATATTTCCTGCGGCATTTACACATTATTCATAACTTCATTCCTACTACATTAATTCTTTACGACACCTATGTTTGATTCATTCACTTATTATAACAATATTTCATACTGCCTCTATACATATTATTTTCAATTTTACTCCTACTAATTTAATTCATATATATATGCAAAACATTATATTAAATTGTTGGTACGAATTATCGGTCTATTACTCAACATCTTATATTCAAAAACTATACTCATCGCGCTCTTATCTTAATTATTATGACTACACACTGAGAAGCAATGATACAATATAAAAGGGAAACGCAAAGTCGGTACCTCAGCAGATGACGGTTGAATCCCTCTAGGCAGCTGGCACTCGTAATGATGAATTCGTCGTCTTTATCATCAAACGGATTTAGGGCATCTTCTTGTCTGGAATACGGCTCCGTCGTTCATTTCAGACACTCGGCATGGGACACTGGGCGCTCGACAACTTCTATCTCCAAACTTTTACTGCACTCGAATACGGCTCCGTCGCTTATTGCAGACACTCGGCATGGGACACTGGGCGCTCGACAACTTCTATCTCCAAACTTTTACTGCACTCGAATACGGCTCAATCGCTTATTGCAGACACTCGGCACGGGACACTTGGGCACTGTCAGCATCGGTTCACTAACTTTTTTTGCTCTCTCCTCATACGTCTATATGCATTGACACCACTTCTACCTCTCACAAACTTCTGACTGACTCTCACTTCTCAGGTTATCTCTCTGTCTTCACACTATTTTTTATTTCATATATTTTCTTACTAATGTCTCCGCCTCTTATAATTTCCATTGGTTATCTGGAAATTATCATGCCATCGCCATTCGTCCGTGCTGCCTCTCCTCAATCCCCTTTTACCAATGCGCGTCGAGGGCGGGATTTATAAATTCTCCCTCAATTTTAACTTCTTCCCATGCTTTGGCTTCAAATAGGGTGGGCTGTTTTATAGCCATCATAAATTTTCTTTTATTCTCTTCTTGCAACTCACTCTCTTCAACTTTTATCTTCTATTTATTGCTACAAACACTATTTCTAAATTTCGTTCCGGTCTATGGCTTTCTTCCCTTCTCTTTTATTGCCCTGTTTCTTTATTGCATTTAACAATTATTTTATTTTATTTTGTACTTTTCCATGCTCCTGTCCCTGGCCGTAACACTACTGTCATGTCCCTATGACACCAACTGTCCTTAAAAGGTGTCCCCCGTCCGTCAACTACAGCGATTTGGATTTCCAAAACGGATATATATCCTTATCCGTTATTTGGGGTTTTTGAATTCTTTTCCTTATCCAATATGCGTCCAATATTTTCTGCATATCCTCAACCTACATTTTTTTAAATTTTCGTTATAAAATAGGCGAAGTGAAATTTGAAATTTGATGTATTAATTCTTAATTTGGGAAATATTTGGGAAATCAGTTTTCGAAATTGATTCAAGAAAACACATTGCTTATTAAAAGAAAAGTTAAGAATAAAAACTTGTATTAAATTCGTACAAGTTGTGAAAACGCCAATTTCACAAGCTTTTCAATCGCTAAAAAATGACAACATGATGACTTTGAGGAAATGTCTTGTTGGGCCTACAAATTCTCCAACAAAGTCTGTTCTAAGTTTTGTTAAAGCTCGTATGAAAATACTTTTCGCCGATGAGACTATACACCATTCTGAAGATTAAGAAGACATTTTGTGTGAAGATCCCAGAAAAACCAGAAATAAAATTACATAAAGAACTAAATTCATACATTTCAAGCGCGTCCAACGTTAAACGTGTAAGAATATAAAATGTTAGCGGCACTTTAAAGGGGGAATTTAACATATGGTGGACTTATTTGAATAGTGGGCCAGCTCCAGTTTTGTTCATTTTGAGATAAAGAGTCTAAGGCCGTCCGCACACGGAGCAACTCAAAAGAAACTGATAACCGACTCCAATCACAAACCAGTCCGTGATGAGTCGTAACCTATGTAATTGAAGGGAGCCACGCACACGGCGCAACTGGTTACAAAGCCGTCAGCAACGCGTTTGTAATCAGTCGCAGGCAACTCAACGTGTCGAGTCGCCAGCAACTTCAGTCGCCAGTTTCTCTTGCGTTGTGCGTGTTATTACACAATCTATGTTACAGCCGCTCTTTTGGCAAGCTGCCAAATGACGTACACGAGTCACGTGACTTCTGCCTAGCGATGAAATGAAATTCTAACGTTTTTTTTGTTGTATGGAATATGTGAGCCCATATATACAGTCCATTTTTAAACGATTGATTAAAGACAATCTATTTGACGATTTTTTAAAATAAATTAATTTCTGATAATAATTTAACGAAAAATAATGCCCGGAATAATGATGTTCTTCCTTCCATGACAGGTCGCAAACTATTGATCTGAATTACTTTTGAGTCGGCCCGTGTGCGGAGCCGTATCACTAACGAGTTTGCAACCGATAAGCAATTTCAGTCGCTAACCAGTTGAGTTTCCTTTGAGTCGCTCCGTTTGCGGACGGCCTTAAAGTCTAATGAGTGCTGAGAAATGACTGCTGAAGTCTGATTTGTAATGCCCTCTGTTGGCAGAAGAAATAATCTGGAGGTGTACCAGTTTTAAAATATGATAGAAATGACTTGTATGAACATGAAAGTGAGGCTAACTCCATTTTCTTTGAAAAGTGGAGTTGGCACACTATTCAAATAAGGCCTTCATATTCAATAGAACTTCTAGCAGAACGCAAAATCTTGAACTGCTGTATAAGGAACCGAACAGTGAAACAGAGAAGCCACTGAAAACGGCGAAACCGATTTTGACAGATACGGAGAGAGCCTTTTCCCTTTCTGGAAATTTCTGAACATAAATTAAATCGAGGCTTTCCCGAGCATCACTGAATGCATTAGTATTTTTGAAATACAGGTAACACGGTAGATAGGTTACAAGAAAAATGCCGTGTTCTGTAAAACCGTGTTATATGAGACCCACATCCAGTACAAAAAGGGGGGTTACGCTCCGAAAACTTATTAAAAACAAACTTTTTTTTAATTCCATATAAGCAACTTAATTTTTCTTAAAATTATATATTTATGTATAACACAAAACGAAAAGAAACCAAAAATATTATTTCCATTTAATGCGACCTTATTTTAATAGATTTCTTTGTCACCACCGCTCGGTACAATCAACAAGATACGAGAACGTTTTTACGCTTGAACGATATCACCTTCACTTTCAGAACCTTTTCCTTCATTTAGGTTTCTTGCACGTTCTATCCTCTAAAAAATCTGTAATTTTGGTTTGTTTTCTGAATCTTGCAGGGTCATTGTATATTTCATGGTATCGAGATAGATAATTTTCTAGGTCCCTTTTGAATTTTCACCAAATTGATTCAAGATTTTTAGCTGAGCTTAGGCCTTCTGGTAATTTTATAGAGTTACTAGCTGAAAACCCGCACTTCGCTATGGAGTACATTCAAATTAAATACAACGGTCAACGTATGCAACTAATGCAAAAAAAATAAACATATATATTTAAAATAAATAAGACGATCAATGTATACAATTAATGTAAAAAAATATATATATTTATGTATATATATTTATATATATATATATATATATATATATATATATATATATACTATATATTCATAAAAAAATCGTAAGGGATATTTATTTTTTTGGATAATCTCCAATCGTCTGCTGCGTTAGAGAGAAAAAAATTTGTTTTTATCTATTTAGTTTTTATGCACGTGACGATAAATTTATTGAAAGCACCAGAAAAAGAAATCACGTGATCGGCATTTAATAAATTAAATTCTAAAAATAAATTTTTAAAAATTCACCAAAAATCAGAAATAGGAGATAAATATTCGAAAAAGATTTCATTTTAAAGGAATTTTTATGGTCTTTCTCGAGATATAAATTTTATAACCCTCAAATTATTATTTTAAATGCAAACTTAAAAAAAGTTACAAAAACAGCTTAAAAATTTAATTTTTAAAAATCTAAGAAGAATTTTTCAAAAATCTTTCATAGTGCACCCCTACACCATAAGAAGAATCGCCATGCAAAATTTCAGCCCTTTAGGTCCAGCGGTTTGGTCTGTGCGTTGTATGTCAGTCAGTGAGTCAGTTACGGAACTGTTTTATATAGTATATAGATAAATGAATAAATTATAATTTTTTTATACATTTTCATTTAAAGCCACTATAGTTCATTATTCCTTCCCGTCATTATTTTAAGGCAATTTAGTTTTTAAATGTGTGAAACAAAAATCATGTTATCTAGTGCTGTAGAAGTACAGTGTTGTCGAAAGGATTTCGCAATTTTTTTATCGTATTAGATCGAAACCGTGTTACAGGTTGCAGTGTTATACGAGGGTTACCGCATTTTATCCTATCGTGTTAGAGCGAAACCGTGTTGTAAGATAACCGTGCTGTAGGAGGGCTACCTGTGTTATTATTTATTTTTTTTATAAATGAATAAAATTTTATAATTTAGAATTTAAAAGCAAAAAAAAAGTGATATTTATAAAGTTCAGTAATACTTATTTTTCTTCGTTTACCTGCTATCCGCCGGATAATTTTAAAATTACTATCCGATAACCGAATTTACAGAAAATTCGGATACAGTCGATTCCGGTTAATCGGACCACATCGGGACTCGATCATTTTGGTTCTAATAACCAGCTGGCGAATAATATTAGATTTATGCCATAGGATTTGTTTCGGTTCTTTATGATTCGGTCTGAATAAGCGGGTGGTCCGACTAACCGGATTCGACTGTATTCGGAAATCCTAACATCGACCTATCATTCCATTACAGCAATCTAAGGAAGAGTTATTACCAATCACAATGACTTTCCTCTCGTTTAACCACCTTATTTTTTTAGATCAATTATAGGGATCGACAAATACTGCGATCTGTAAGGCCTACTATACCAGTGAAGAAAGTTTATTAGTATTTACGACTTCACTTACACATTCCATATAGTCTTTTGACTAGAATACCGTTGACAATACCGACCTTTTGCGGCGTACCACAGTTAGGGTTACCAACTTTTTCTGTGACGATTCCTGGACAAATAGCTCAAAACTGAAGATCTTCATTATCAGTCAGCCATTACCTAGTTTTAAGAGGAAACGTTTTATGTATGAAAAAATTAAAATACAGTTTTTAAAAATTTATTTTTTATATTTTTTATTTTAATTATTATAGAAACTTAATTATATATATATATATTTTTTTTATTTATATATATATATATATATATATATATATATATATATATATATATATATATATATATATATATATATATATATATATACAGTGCTAGATTTCTAGAAATAGAGGTGCCGGAACGGTAACCTTCCGGGGTGTGTGGGGAGGTATTCCAAATTATTGATAAAGAGAGGTACCTAAAGAGAGGTACCGGAACGCCGTTCCGGCGCGTTCCGCCTCAAATCTAGCCCTGTATATATATATATATATATATATATATATATATTACATAATAATAATAATAATAATAATAATTATAAATCTTATAATAACAAATTTAACGTTATATTTTTATGAGTTTTTCCAATAATATTTTCTCTCACTTTTTGTTGCAATCACCAATTCTTTCGCAAGTGAGTCCGTATTTAAAAAGTTCGCAAATTCTGCACACGATTCACTATTAAGTCGTATTTGCAATTCCGCCTTCACTAAGTCGATACTCATGTTATTCCTTCGTTCCCAAACTTTTCATGTGACTAAATACTCTCTCTGGGTAAGCATTACCCGCAGGGATGGACAAAATGAAAGACACAATTTTCATCAGCTCGACCGATTTTTCAGGCTTTTTGAAATATTCTGCCCGTAGTTTGTCATCGTTTTCCTCTTTGTTCAGAGCAGGAAAAAAAATCGAAGTTCTGTATATTCATTATATAACGCATAGATGTCAATTTTGATTTGTAATATATTTGGGATAACGGATAATTGCTACCGTGTCAATTCAAAACATTCTTTATTTATCTTTAAAGAAAGACATTATTACATTTTGTTAATTTCAGTTTTTTTTTAAAAATTGGAATAGTTTCCGCTAAATTCCGGGACAATTTAGTATTCATCCGGGATCAGGGACAGCTATTCCGATTCCGGGACAATCCCGGCCAATCCGGGAGAGTTGGCAACCCTAACCACAGTGGCTTAACCCTTTGAGGGGCGCCGTTTGCACAGTGCAAACGTCTAAATTTAGTCTTTTTTTTCAATTGCATTCAATGTATTTCAGTCAAATGAGCATAAAAAGTAGCTAGGACTGCCATCTGTTATCAGTTTAAAGAAGTAAAAACATTTTGAAACCTTTGAATGGAAAAATTTTCAAGATTCTTTAGATTAAAAAAAATGGGGAAAAATATCTTCACCGTACAAACGGTGGAGGTTTTTGCCCCTCAAAGGGTTAACCCTTCAGCGGGCACGCCAATTCTTGGAACACCAGCAGACGCGTGTGGCACAAAGTGCAACGTCTCTTTCAACCTTGATTATTCCTTTTGTAAAAAAACTTATTTTTTTCAAATTGAAAATAACAATTCTGCGTTTTGTGACAAGATATAAAATGTTGATAATACTGAGATATATTTATAATTAAAGGCCAAGGAATGCAGATACAATCGCCTTATTTCAAAACTGTCCGGTTTATTGGATCTAAGCACAACTTGCGAATGGATTCCTACTATGTCCAAAAACCTAAAAAACAAAGATAGAGTCCATCTTCATGATATGCGGTATGCCGTTTTATAGCAGCAAATTGGATCGACTACATCAACTCCTGCTTTTGTCGTATTTTAATCCAGTATAATCGCTGGATTACCACGGTTAAATACCGACTAACAATGAATGGAAAGGAATACAAGGGTCAGAAAATCAGTCCTGCTTTAGAAAGGGTGTAGCTATAAATAAGAAACTTCTTAGAACATTCAACACTTACATGTAAATACAAACCATTCAAAATTACGAAAATGTTGCACTCAGTACACGTGCGCGCCCACTGAAGGGTTAAGGTAACAATGGACCATGAAAATTTTTTTATTTATTTATTAACCAATTGCTTTGAAATTTTGTATACTTATACAGTGTTGTTTAGAGATGGAAATTCTAAATTTAAAAAAATCAGAATGTAATTAATTAAGATATTAATTAAAATCAGTTTGTTAATTACTCTATTTAAAAATGCTCCATGCGCATCAATTTTTGTCTCAGATATCTAATTTTCTCTCTCAAGCTAGCTTTATATAGTTATAATAAAAGTTAGTAGCAATATTTGATTTACAGTCATATTTATAAAAACTAGAAAAGAAATCGATAAAAATAAGTTATTTTATGCCAAAATTTTAGAAAAAAAAAATTTTTATTCTAAAAATTTTAAGTTGTTTTAAAATAGTATAATGAATTGATTACTAAGTTTTATTCTAACATATATAACTAATCATTTTATGATATTTTATGAAAATTCAAGAAAAATTATGACGCATGGAACATTTTGAACTTACCGAAACGACAAGAAAACTTATTTTGAGAAAATGGCATTTAAAGTTTTAATTTAACGTAACATTTCCATTGTTTACATTTGAAAAAATACTTATAACTCGGTTAATAATGATAGGATCAACATACTTTTTTTTAAATTTAAAGCTGATGAGTTGCAGAATCATTTTCTGAAAGAAAGAAAAAAAATCGTATTAGAAAACGAGTTTTTATGAGTGACAAAATAGATGATATACAGAGGCTGTTCACACATTTTTTAGACGATGTATATTCTATTCACAAAACTAAATTACATAAAATTCTTGTGTTTTAAATGTTCTATTTGACATCCCTTATTCTGAACTATATTTCGACACCGCAATTTCCAGGATAATAATGCCTTTTGAAGTGTCAGAAGAGGTATTCTATCCCATTCCTCCTGACAGCTTTCCAGAGTCCTATAAGGGTTTTGGGACGACGTTTGGATAATGCAGATTTTAAAAGTCCGAAAGCACAAAATCCATAGATGATACATCGAAAGATTTAGTAGGGATATCAGTGAAGAGTATGACCTTGATACCAGTTTTTTGTTCCATTTCTTTTTGGAAATTTACAGTGGATTTTGATGTGTGACTGCTAGCTTTGTCATGATGGAGTCTCACAGATTGATGGCACTGTGGGTAAAGCGATGGTATTTCATTCAGAAAAATTGGCTATAAAATATGTTCCTGATAGTATTTGGAGTTAATCTTGACATTTTTTCCACTCTCTTTATTTTTAACTTGCCATTATAAGAAAAACCAGCAACAATCATGAATCCCTTAGAAAAACTTTCTTTCGATTCTTTGAAGCATGTACTTAAATTTTTTCTCCCCTTTTATGATAATAAATGGCTCTTTTTTTGTTGCAATCATTTTAATACACCCATGATTCATCTATTGTGACAGTTGTTTTCCATTTTTCTTTGGATAAGTGTTTCTCATATAGAATTCTTCAGGGTGTCCTGCGTTCAGCGATATGATTTGGAAGAAGACGATGCACATTGCGTTTTTTTCGCTTTCTTAAGATTTAAATCAACGTTTATCATTTTGTTTACAGTGGACACCGAGCATTTTAATGATTTTGCAACTGTCCTTTGACTAGGGGGATTTTCTTTTAACATTAAACAACGTACCTTTGCAATAGTCGAAGAGGTCCGTTTTTTCCTTGGATACTTGTTTGGAATTTTTGTCCCACTCGAGGCTCCAATTTGACGTTTTTTTCTTTTCTTGTTGACGATATTACCTATCGACGCTTTAGATATCACAAAACCATGACTCTCACATCGTTTTTGGATAACGGAGTATGCATATTTCTCTTCGGAAAGAGCATAAATGTAGCCTTCGAACCACTGCTTTGTTAAAAACTCTATTTTGAATAAAAACAAAACTTTCAAGCCGCAGACGATAATTTTGACTTTTAAAAACATAGTACAATTGCAATTATTTCTTTTGCAGCAAACGATTTTTTATTACCGCTTACCAAAATCGTCTAAAAAATGTGCAAACAGACTCTGTATAAGCAGTAAATATGCTTCAAAAACATATCGTTACCAAAAAAGCAGTAGACAATAACGCTCCGACAGAGCTACTTCCAACTCCACTTCAAATTATTAACCCCTATTTCGAATGTGGTCTCCTATGTTCTCTGCTAACTTTCCCGATCAATTTTCGCTGGTCGCGATCAAAAAAAAATAAAATAAAGTGACCTTTTGCTTCCCTAACGACTGATCCCACGCGTCATTAGGCTCAAGGACAATCAATCAGCTATTCCGAGAATTTTTCTTTTGAAATATTTGGAAACAATCCTGGAACCTCTTTAATTACGTTAGAAATGGGTTATAACTCTGCTGGAGTTTTAAATTGATAACGGTCGACCAACGCTTCAGAGAGGATTGGGGGGGGGGGGGGATTCATGAAATTCCGTTAAAGTAAACGTCAACAGCAGACTGAGGTATTGTGTCATGTGGAAAAAAAATAAATAAATAAATAAAAAATAAAAATTTATAAAAGGTCTTTTTTTTTCCTTTGACGCAAGAGTCACTTTTATAAATAAGGTTTAAAAGAAGCTAGGGAATGTATAGAGGAAATATGAAGCAGAAAAACAAAATAAACGAAATAAACAAAATCTTTATTAATACGAGTAAAAGGAAATAAAGAAAAATATATATATAGTACCGTTTCGTTCGACGATATTTATGAATGGCGACTCCAGATAACAGAAACGCAGCTTTATTTTCTTTAACGTTCCCTATTCTGTACACAGTCGAATCCCGTTATAGCGAACCAGGTATATAACGAACTCACGGATATAACGAACAAACATTTTGGTCCCGCCGTTTTCCTATTGTACGTAATTTAACTAGTATTGTATCAGTTCAATGTAATCGATTTTAGTCGATTTAATTCTTTAATGATCATTTTTAATAGGTATTATCATTTTTTAAATACATCATTAATTGAATACACATTGGAACTAATGAGTCATACATTTTGTGAACTCTAGCATTTTCCTTAACGGTTCGGATGTAGCGAACCACCGGATAAAGAAAACAGAATCTTTGGTCCCTTGAAGTTCGTTATAACGGGGTTCGACTGTATACAGGGTGTCACAAAAAATCTTTACACATTTTAAAAATTTATAAAAAAATATATACAAGGTGGGAACTGTAAATTCACAGATATGTTACCGCATACATTAGAGTTTTTCTGTGTCAAAAAAGTTCGACAGAGGGCGCTAGTTGTTCCGTGAAAGCGATGGTTGTAAAATGGCTGAAGTTGTAAATGGATATTTTGCTGTCCCTAAAATTCCTTATTTATAATCCCAAAATCATTTGGGAACAAGGCGGTGCACCGCCTTATTGGGGAATGATTGTACGAGACTTTTTAAATGAGGAATTTCCAGACACGTGGATTGGACGAGTTGGTCCCATCCAATGGCCGTCTCGATCTCCAGACATCACACCTCTTGACTTTTTTCTTTGGGGATTTGTCAAAGTTTATTCAACAAAAGTGGACAGTCTTAAAGAACTTAAAAAAAAACGCATAATTGCTGCAATTTCATGTGTTACGGCATCCAATTTGGAATCATGGATGAAATGGATTATCCAATGACCATCCACATGGGCTGAAATGGATTACTGACTGGATATTCACGTACGTGAATTTCTAGTTCCTACCATGAATACTTTTTTTATATAAATTTTTAAATGTGTCACAAAGTTTTTTGATACACCTTGTATATATATATATATATATATATATATATATATATATATATATATATATATATATATATATATATATATATATATATATATATATATATATATATATATATATATATATATATATATATATATATATATATATGTGTGTGTGTGTGTGTGTGTGTGTGTGTGATGATAGAAGAATGAATAATATTTAATTATAGTAATGAGCGTTAAACGGTAATTTTCTATTAAAGTCCTAGTGTGTTCTCCAATTCAAGAAGTAGACTGTTTTTCACAGCGGAGAGTTCAGGGTCACCGAATTGCTCGCGCGCGTTGTCTTACGTAATCCATCGGATGTTCGACAAGGGGCTCTAGATGATAGCCTACGCCTTATATAACGTGAGAGAAAGAAATTACACAGGTTAGGGAAATGTTTGATAGAGTCAGGACGTGCGTCTGTCGCGTGAGCTGGGAGATGTTGAAAATGGCGATTTAGCTGGGTTAAGGGGACTCAATACCCTTCATTTGTCGAAAAATTACGAAAATACCGATTTTCCAATTTTTTGCTTAAAATATATCTTGACACCCCTAGTATATCCTGACAAAGTTTCGTTAAGATCCGAGAACTATAAATATATTAAAAAGGCTTTTGTCTGTAACTGTGTCCCTTTAAATATCACGCCTACTTTTCTGTTTACACTATGTTTACATCGCATCTGCAACTGAATACTTCCTGGTTAGCAAAATATTTCTACCAGGAAGAAGATGAAAGTGCTTAATCGTAACTTTAACCAATAAAGAAGCGTTGTTTACTTTTTCTTATCTGGTTTCGCTAGTTATTTCTGATTTCGTTCGCATTTATTTTTCGTGCATAAATAGCAACAAAAATTCTTTTTCAAGATTCAGGTTCGATTGTGTTGTTCTTATTTAAACTTTCACCTAATTTATATACAGTTAGTTTGTTATTTTTGAATATGCCTCTCCCGAAACGTAAGAAGCATGCTTTGTACATGAACAGTAAACGTTGGTGTAAAGGAAATAACAATGTTTGTGACATTGCTCAAACTATCACTGCTGAAGAAACAAATGTGTCATCTAATGCAAGACTGGAAAATTTATCTCTAGTTAGTGAGTGTGATTATTCTACTAATGAAAATTATATTATTGTCAACTATGAACAAATTAAAAAGCTATTTATTAAATTAAAATGCCCAGATTGCAATGAACAAACCTTAAATCTTGAACTTGGTAGCAAATTAGGTTTTTCCTACAACTTAAACTTAACTTGCAGTTCCTGTTCTGAGAATATAACTTCAGTTCAAACTTCCAATGAGAGAAAAGGAAATTCAGTCCCTGATATCAATCTACGTGTAACACAGGCATTCTCTCATATTGGAAAAGGGTATGCAGCCATTGAAAAATTTTGTATGGTAATGAATATCTTGCCCTTTTCTTCGAGGACTTTCAGCAAGTGCATGAATCTTTTATGCACAGCCTATAATGTTGCCTCAGAGAACATAATGAAAGGTGTTCATGAAGAAATAAGACATGCCTATCAAGGTTCGGGTTCACTTATTGATGTAGCTGTGTCATTTGATGGTTCATGGTTGACTCGTGGACATACATCCCTTATCGGCATTGGATGTGTTATTGACATTCTTACAGGATATGTAATTGACTTTGAAATTATGAGTAAGGTGTGTCGTCATTGTTCACAAGCAAAAAGAGAATTTGGTGAATCAAGTGCGGAATACAGTGTATGGTACAGTGGGCATGAAAGTGTTTGTGAAATTAATCATACAGGTTCATCTGGCTCTATGGAAATGGAAGCGGCAATGGTTCTTTGGAAGCGATCAACATCATTAGGTTTTCGGTATACAACACTATTATCTGATGGTGATTGTAAAACTTTTAATTACTTATCTGACAAAAAGGTTTATGGTGCTGATATTGAAATAAAAAAGGAAGAGTGTATTAACCATGTTAGTAAACGATTAGGAACTGCTCTGAGAAATGTTGTCAAGGATTCACGTGCGAAAGGAATTACATTAGGAGGTAAAGGTTATGGCACACTAAAAGAATCAACGATAAATAGGTTAACATCTTATTATCAGAAAGCCATAATGAGAAATAAAGGTGACTCAAAAGCTATGAAAAATGCAATTTATGCTACTCTATATCATAGTATTTCAACGGACAAAAAGCCCCAACATTCTAAGTGTCCAAAGGGGAAAGACTCGTGGTGTTTTTACCAGTCAGCAATGGCAAAGGGAGAAAAGCCTAGTTCTCATAAATTATTTGTGGGAACACCTGTAAAAGAGGCTATTTTACCTCATGTTCTCCCAATTTATCAAAGACTTGCATCAGACGAACTTTTGGAAAGGTGCATAAACTGTGGAACTCAAAATGCAAATGAAAGCTTGCACAGTGTGATTTGGACAAAATGTCCTAAAGAAACATTTGCACATAAACAACGTGTAAAACTCAGTGTTATGGAGGCTGTATGTGAATACAATAAAGGTACACTGCGCTGCATAAAAGAAGCGCAGAATGCCTTAGGTGTACCTTTAGGAAAGTGCTCCATGAATCTCGGTGTTGTGCTCGATTCTCGAAAAAAAATGTTTCGACAAAGACGACGAAGTGCAAAATATCAACTTGCACGTAAATTGGTAAAAAAAGCTATTTTAAAAAGAGAGATATTAGTTAAAAAGAAGGAAGGTGTAACATACAATGCAGGGTATTTTTAATTGAAAGTTAATAAATAATGGTGGTTATGCAGAAATGATATGCATAAAGTTACAAAATATTGTGTGTTTTTATGATATGAATAGATTTTCAAACATTGTATTTCTTTTATAATATAGACATCATCATATTTATAGTTAAGCTGTTTCCTAATTAATGACTCAAATGTATTTCATGGTGTAAAAGTAATGATGAATTTGGTAAAATCAATTTTTATTTATATTTTTCCTCGATTTTCATTTCAATGTGTGACAAATAAGGTTTGAGCTAATGGTAACTTATATAAAAAAAACAAAATTAAATTCAATGAAACAGCTACAATTTTAAATGTAAGTGTATAATAAATAATTTAAAATAACATTTAAAGTAATTTAAAGTAGATTTGGAATATTTTTTCAGTGTTAAAATCTTTAAAGTGCTTTTTCTCAGTTCGTGTTTTTTCATTACATCAATATGCTAAAAATGCAGAAACATAAATATATATTTTTCAATTGACTTGATTTTTTTTCTGAATGTTTATTATTGTGCATTTTATGAAACAAAGGATCGGATTTGTAATAAAGTTAAAAGTTTTTTTTTTAAAAATAGATATGTACAAAAAACTTAATCTCTTGATGATTTTTTACATCTGTATCAACATTTTATTTTTTTGCTCCCAAACTAATTAACATTTTACAAATCCGATCCTTAAAGTTATAGAGAACACTTTAAAGATTATTATAAAAAAAAATTGTTGCAAAAAATTAGAAACTGTCGGAGAAGACAGGCTTTAAAAATTATTTAAATTTTTAAAAAAAAATTAAATTTTTCAAATTCTATCAGTAGAATTGTCTTTTTTCTTGGTGGAATGATTTTTCCTAATTAAATCATTTAATAATATGCAAAAAGAGTATTGTAAAGTGCTTAAAGAAAAAAAAAAGTTCAAAGGGTACCGAGTCCCCTTAATTGGGTATTCGATTAATGTCAATTAATAAAGGTATTTAAATGTTAATTAAGTATTAGTTCTTCTCTCAAAAACACTCCGACTAGTTCTTGTCTTTTTCCTTTACCTAAAGCCATAGTACGAGGTTAACTCTTCTTTCAGTAAATTATTATTGAGATAATTTTATTAAATACAACAAATATAACTGTTAACGACCATTCAAAATTGCGAATTAATTATTCCCTATTATCTTTCAGATGACTGTTGTTGATTTGTCATCTCTCAAAAACACTCCAACTAGTTCTTGTCTTTTTCCTTTACCTAAAGCCATAGTACGAAGTTAACTCTTCTTTCAGTAAATTATTATTGAGATAATTTTATTAAATACAAAAAATATAACTGTTAACGACCATTCAAAATTGCGAATTAATTATTCCCTATTATCTTTCAGATGACTGTTGTTGATTTGTCATCTCTCAAAAACACTCCGACTAGTTCTTGTCTTTTTCCTTTACCTAAAGCCATAGTACGAAGTTAACTCTTCTTTCAGTAAATTATTCTTGAGATAATTTTATTAAATACAAAAAATATAACTGTTAACGACCATTCAAAATTGCGAATTAATTATTCCCTATTATCTTTCAGATGACTGTTGTTGATTTGTCATCTCTCAAAAACACTCCGACTAGTTCTTGTCTTTTTCCTTTACCTAAAGCCATAGTACGAAGTTAACTCTTCTTTCAGTAAATTATTCTTGAAATAATTTTATTAAATACAAAAAATATAACTGTTAACGACCATTCAAAATTGCGAATTAATTATTCCCTATTATCTTTCAGATGACTGTTGTTGATTTGTCATCTCTCAAAAACACTCCGACTAGTTCTTGTCTTTTTCCTTTACCTAAAGCCTTAGTACGAAGTTAACTCTTCTTTCAGTTAATTATTTTGCTATAAAGAAAATAATTCCTCTGGCATAAATGTTATTTCACACGAGCCCACCGTTTGTATAAATAAATACATTACGAAAAGTAATTAAATTCTAAATTGGCTGCTGTTCGAGCTTTAATCATCATTTTGAAAGATTTCTCGCCACATCTGGCATTCATAGAATGTTATTTTTCTCCCAGCTGTGACATCTTTTCATCTCGCTTCTGCGGGAATAATTTTGGTAAGCGAAAAGAATCCATAAATACTACCTCAATTTAAAAATATCTATAATTTTATAACTCTTATTCTCATTTTACCCAAACAGGTTTTATTTTCTTTGTATACACTTCATAAGTACCAAATTCTTATAGATATGACGGTTTTGCGAGCCAATCATTCTGTTTTGAATAGTTGATTAACGAACACAATTGTTACAAACATGCGAAATGTTTGTAACAATTTGCATGTAGAATGGATGATAAACAAACACAAAATTTTAGAATTATTAAGATTTACCAATAATATTTTGAAATGAGATGATATTTTTTGAGATTATCGGGATATTTCGGATTGGTTAGTTAAAATTAACAAGTCTTCCAATTGTTTGTAACACTGAGCGTATATATGAATAACTGATAAACAAGCATAAAGTTTTAGAATTATTATGATTTAACAGTAGTATTTGGAATTTGGACGATATTAAAAGGGATTAATGAAATATTTAGCATTGGTCAGTTAAAATTAACAAAACTTCCAGTTGTTTGTAACAATGTGCGTATATATGAATAACTGATATATAAAATAGAGTTTTAGAATTTTTAAGATTTACCAATAATATTTTGAATTGGAACAATATTATTTCAAATTATCAGGATATTTAAGTTTGGATGGTTAAAATTAACAAAACTTCCAATTGTTTGTAACACTGAGCATATATACGAATAACTGATAAACAAACATAGAATTTTGGAATTATTAAGATTTACTAATAATATTTTGAATCGGGATGATATTAATTGAGATTAGCAGGATATTTAGGATTGGTTAGTTAAAATTAACAAGACTTCCAATTGCTTGTAATAATGAGCGTATATATGAATGACTGATAAACAAACATAGAATTTTGTAATTATTAAGATTTACCAATAATATTTTGAATGGAATGATATTAATTAAGATTAGCAGGATATTTAGGATTGGTTAGCAATTAACACCACTTCCAGTTGTTTGTAACAATGAGTGTATATATGAATAACTGATAAACAGGCATAGAGGCTTAGAATTATTTCGATTTAACTGTAGAATTTGAAATTAGATGATATTAATTGGGATTATTAGGATATTTAGGGTTGGTTAGTTAAAATTAACAAGGCTTTGAAAAGTATGCCATGATGTGAATATATATGAATGACTGTTAAAAAAACAGAATTTTAGTATTATTTAAATTTACCAGTAGTATTTAGAAACGTGATGATATTAAATGGGATTATTAGGATATTTAGGATTGGTTAATTAAAATTAACAAGACTTCGAAATGTTTGTAACTACGTACATGTGCTGAATAGCTGATAAACAAACACGGAGTTTTAGTATTATTTAGATTTGCTTGTAGCATTTAGAATTCGGATGATATGAATCGGGATTATTAGGATGGATATAATTGGCTGGTTAAAATTAGACTTCAAAATGTTTGTAACAATTTGCACACAGAACAACTGCTTAACAAACATAGAATTTTAGAATTATTAATATTTGCCTGTAGTATTTGGAGTTAGGATGATTAAGATATTTATGATTGGTTAGTCAAAATTAACAAGATTTCGAAATGTTTGTAACAATGTGCATGTATATGAATAACTGATAAACAAACACAGAGGCTTTGTATTATTTAGTTTTACCAACCAGTTTGCGGAATCGGGATGATATTAATAGGGATTATCAGGATATTTAAAATTGGTTAGTACAAATTAACAAGAATGCGAAATGTGTATAACAATGTATACTTACATGAACATACACATAGAACAACTGCTAAACAAAGACAGAATTTTAGAATTATTAATATTTACCTGTTGTATTTGGAATTAGTAGGATATTAATTAGGACGATTAAGATATTTATAATTGGTTAGTCAAAATTAACAAGATTTCGAAATGTTTGTAACAAAGTGCATGTATATGAATAACTGATAAATAAACACAGAGGCTTTGTATTATTTAGATTTACCAACCAGTTTGCGGAATTGGGATGATATTAATAGGGATTATAAGGATATTTAAAATTGGTTAGTTAAAATTAACAAGAATGCGAAATGTGTATAACAATGTATACTTATATGAATAACAAATAAGCAAACATAAAGTTTTAGTACTATTTAGAGTTTACAATAGTATTTCGAAAAAGGATGATATTAAGATTATTAGGATATTTAGGATAGGTTGATTAAAATTAACAAGGCTTTGAAACTTTAGTAATTATCTGCTTATATATGATTACATATGCACACATATATGTCATATTTCTCTGTAACATTTTTTGTATATACCATACCTTCTCCCATATTACAGTGCTGAAGTTACTGGAATTTTGATTACAAATATTTTGATTTCAGATGTATATCAATTAGGATTTCTAGACTAGAATAAGGATTATCATGATAGTTTGATAGGTAAATATTCACTAATCTTCGAGCTGAACCACTAATATATATAAGAAAATTTAAAATTTCATATCTTAAGGGGAGTACCTTCCAAATTTACACTCTTCACAGCATTAATCCTAAAAATGAAACTATTGAATTATATATTTACGATTATTAGCGAAGAAATGGACTTATTAGACATGTTAGGCCAGGTTAATTAAGATTTACAAACTTTCGAATATTTGCAGTTATATAAACATACATGAGCTAATTTAAAATGTTACCTTTACTTAAACAGGAATATCTTTGGAATTTCCTGCTCCCAAATCTAGACTTGTTTCCTACCATATTTCAAAATGTCTCGTCTATCGCATAACTGAAATCGATATCATTTTGAATATTAATATTTTGATATGACATATGCATTAACCGGTATTATTAGAATAGGTTTGTAATTACTAGAATGGAGAATTCAGATTATTAGGTTGGTTGGACTTGGTAAAATCTTCGAAAATTTTCAGTAATGCACACATATTTAAAATATCACTACTTTTCGAAGGGATATGTACTCTACATTTACTATTGTAGCACTGAAGACTGGGATTATCTCCTATAACATTTTTCTATTCATACTATACCCTGTTTCCATCTATTGGGCTGAAATTACTATTATTTTGGTTTACAAGCATGCTGATTTCAGAGATATTCAGTAAGGATTATTAGGATAGGATTAGAATAATTAGAATACTTAGGCTAGGTTAATGAATATTTACTGATTTATGAACATTTGCATAAATATAAACATATATGACGTATTTTTAAAATGTCATCAGTCTTTCCAAATTTTCTTTTGGATCGCTCTAGTGAGGGGTTGTCTTGCATCATACAAGGTGCGCCCATAAAGTAACCGGACATTTCTTTTATAAATAAGAAAAATATTGCTCACCTTCAAATAAATTTATCTCCTTAAAATTAATCGCCAAAGGAGACTATACAATTTTTCCAACGTTTCTTCAAGTCATCGAAACACTGTTTATAGGCATTGGAACTAACCGTTCTCAAAATACACGTAACATTTGATTTAATATCCGAGTCGTTTTCAAATCTCTGTCCTTTCATGGTTTTTGCATTTTTTGATTACATAGGACTTATTCACCACGAATTTGTTCCTACAAATCAAACAATTAATCAGAATTTTTACATGGAGGTGCTTTTTCGATTAAGAAACGGGATAAGGTGAGTTAGGAAGGAACTGTTTGATTCTGGGCAATGGTTTCTTTTACACGATAATGCTAGGCCCCATACAGCAATTTCTGTACAACAATATCTTGCTACACATTCAATTACAGTGATAAATCACCCACCCTATACTCCCGACTTATCGCCAGATGATTTTTTCCTTTTTCCGAAGTTTAAGATGGTCATGAAAGGACAGAGATTTGAAAACGTCTGGGATATTAAATCAAATGTTACGCGTATTTTTCGAACGGCTAGTTCCAACGCTTGTAAACAGTGTTTCGATGACTTGAAGAAACGTTGGAAAAATTGTATAGACTCCTTTGGTAATTATTTTGAAGGAGATAAATTTATTTGAAGGTGAGTCATATTTTTCTTATTTATAAAACATTGTCCGGTTACTTTATGGGCACACCTTGTATTTTGAAATTATTACGAAACAATTATTATTGCCCCTTTTATTCCTTCTGCTTGGAGGGATATATAGCAAATTTTTATATTTTTCTATACAGTTTTTTAATTGTACTTCGACGGTTATTTTCTAGCTTCCTCCATCCATTTCGTGAATTTATATTTCGCATTTTCTCCTATATTTTTCTCTCTCTCAGTTTGACATTTCCCACTCTTTATAGTTTTTCTGTCAAAGGAATGGCAACATTGATATTGCGTACCTGTTTCCTACCATATTTTGCCCGTCGTTCGTTTTTTTTTTCTTCTCTGCTTCTCAAAAAACAGGCTTTGCATTCGACATTACACTTGAGAGTTTATCTTGTATTATAGGAAAGATTATCTCTCGATTCAAATTTATTGGAACTTTCGAATTCGAATTCGAATTTATTTGAATTCATACGAATTTCAAACCAACAATGAATTTTCCATTCCTCAATTATTCATTAATATTTGTTTTTATTTCCTATATTACTTTATACAATTAAATATAATATCGCTTCACCATAAAAGAAAGAAATAGAATAAATCCGGAAGAATTAAAAATCTAATTTAAGTCTTTCCTTATACTGCTCAATATATATATATATATATATATATATATATATATATATATATATATATATATATATATATATATATATATATATATATATATATGTATATATATATGTATATATATATATATTTATATATATATATATATATATATATATATATATATATATATATATATATATATATATATATATATATATATATATATATATATATATATATATATATATATATATATATATATATATATATATATA
>OU015490.1:42684675-42702175 GCA_907164885.2 Dolomedes plantarius
TTCTGTATTTAACTTCCCCAAGAAATAAACTAATTTAAAATATTTTACTAAAAATGTTTCTGCCTAAATAAATACACTGTTTTGCAACTACACGTTCTACACGAGAATTTATTCCGCATTCAATTTATGTTCTTCGTTATTGCAGCATAAACACGAAGACTGTAAAGCAATATTTCTAAATGTCCTTTTCAAACTTTGTTTTCAAAGCCTCTCGATACCCTTTCTTAGTCTTGTTTTGCCTCTATTCGAGTGATATTTTCGGATCTGTGATGTAAATTTTTCAACGTTTCAATTGCTCCTTCAGAAACTGACTCGTCGCCTAGCAACGCAATCACACTTCTTTAGCGTTTGTGTTTTCGCAGCTCCCGTGTTACCCTTTCTTCTTTCGCGGTTAAAATAGCGCCACTCCGTTTTGATTCCTCTGCTGCACCTTTTGATACGGAAAATCATAAGCGGAGGACTGTTTTCAATCTTTCAGGTGTGATTTATGGTTTGCAGGCGTTATTAATATATATATATATATATTTTAAATTCCCGACGGCACGCGCTTCTCCGAGAAAGCGAATTCGGCCCCGCAGTTTGCATTTTATTAATAATACTTGCAGATATTAATGCGGAGGGAAGCGAAATATGATTTAAAATATCTTGTTACGAAAGTAAAGATAATTTTTTACGCTGCGAAAGAAATATTTGAATGATTATTTTTTTTTAATACAAAATCAAACATTAGAAATGGATTTTTTTTTTAGAGAGAGAGATATTTAGTAGAAAAAAGATTTTCTGTTATCTGTGG
This sequence comes from Dolomedes plantarius, assembly GCA_907164885.2. Classification (NCBI taxonomy): domain Eukaryota; kingdom Metazoa; phylum Arthropoda; class Arachnida; order Araneae; family Dolomedidae; genus Dolomedes; species Dolomedes plantarius. The sequence continues at coordinate 42,685,469 of OU015490.1, forward strand.
TATCAAGGTATGGATAAATTGAATCAATAAATTCCTTTTACGGCTAAAGGAAATTATATCGAAAGTTCTTTGGAAGTAAGATATTCTTTTCATAAAAATGATGTATCAGTCGCATGATACAATGGCTCCTATTTTAATCTGCTTTCGTTTTCTTTTATTACTAATTCATCCTAAGGCTCTATTACCCCCAAAGACCGCTCGGCAGAAACCCCCCAAAACACCGTTTGCGGCGATTCCGAATTAACCGGGAAACCAGTGACGTCAGATAATCGAAATTACCAATATTTCCACTGCCGAACGAACATGCAGGGAGATTCGGGACGATCTCGCGTGCCCCTCTCGCGTCGGATGTCGCAGAGCCACCAGGATACTGGAATTTGCGAGATTTTTGAAAAGCCGAGGAAAACGAGGAGATACGGTCTCTGCCATGTCCGTTAAGCTAACGATCTCGCCGCATGACATTATACCACTTCAGACTTCATGAAAGTACTTCCAAAAGCATTTATAGTTCTAAAGAACTATGCTCTGCCAAATGTATCCCAAAAACAAACACGGGGTAGCAGGTTTGAGGTTATTCATGAAAGCCATGACGTCCACGAAGCCACCGTATGAGTTTGTCGCTTTTTTTGGCACCGAACTGGAAATAAGTAGCCCTAGAGACGCCATTAATTCCTCCTAAATGTGTATTACTCCAAAAGATACCCAAAAACCCAAAAACCCAATACCCAGAAACCCAAACAGAAACCCAAAACTATACCGTTGACGCCGATTCCGATTTAACCGTGAAAACGGTGACATCAGATTATCGAAATTACGAATTTTCCCCCTGCCGATCGCAGAGATACGGAACTTTCGGGACGAACCAACGTGCCCCTCACGCGGCTGGTGTTGCTGAGCAGCAAGGATACTCGAATTTCCGAGATTTTCAAAATCCCGAGAAGAACGGGGCGATACAGTCCCGCTGCCACAGCCGCGAAGCCAGTGTTCCAGCCGTATTACGTCATACCGCTGAAGACTCGGAGACAGTCCTTCCTAAAGCTTGTTTTGGTCCTAGAGAAGTATCATCTTCTAAATGCAAGCGAAGAACAAATTCGCTAGCGCAGGTTTCAAATTACTCATGAAAGCGATGACGTCAGCGAAACCGCCGTACGAGTTTATCGTTTCTTTGGCACCCCAATGATTAAAGCAGAACCACAGACACCTTGAACAAAATTTTTGAATTATATTTTAATTATTATTTAGAAATTTTGCACATTTTTATTGCTTCTGAAATTTTATTAATTTATATCTTTTAAAATTTTTTGGGGTTATTTTTATCATTATTTTATATTATAATTATTATTTTAGTGTTTTGTTATGAATAAATAAAATCTATAAATTCTGTATAAGAAAAAAGAAGAAAATTATATGAAAGGTTTTTTCTCGAAGCAAGATCTTATTTTCTTAAAAATGGTGTATCAGTTACATGATATACTCACACCTCTTTAAGTTTGCTTTTGTTTTCTTTTATTATTACCAAAATTTTGAATTATACTATAAGTATCATTTATAAAATTTTTCTCATTTTTATCATTCTTCTATTTTTGTTTAATTGTTTTGTTATGATTAAATAAAATCTCTAAATTCCATTCATGACAAAAGAAGAAAATTGTATGAAAGTTTAGCAAATTAAGATCGTTTCATAAAAATGATGTATCAGTTGCATATTAGAATCTCCCTATTTTAATCTACTTTCGTTTTCTTTTATTATCAACGAAGTTTTGAATTAAAATATACCTAGTATCTTTTAATTGTTTTGTACATTTTTATAACTGTTTTATTACTTTCTAACTTTATTTTTATACAACTTTTTACAATTTTTTGGTTATTTTTATGATTATTTTGTGTTAAATAAAATCAACGAATTCCAGCTTCTACAAAAGAAGAGAATTATATGAAAGTTTTTTTTTTTTTCGAAGAAATCCTTTCGAATTTGTAAAAGATACCTATCTCTTTGTAAAATATTTGCTGTCATACATAATTCAGGAATAGGGAAAAAATGTTATTCATTGTTTTGAGAAAATACTTTTTTGGTTGATTTGCCATCTTCCAAAAGTAAATGGAAAATTTTCTTTTCCCCAGTGTGTCGTGATTCAGATAGGTTCCTTAGACATATGCATTCGCAATATTTTCCCCTCTTTTCCTTTACCTTTCGACGACAACTTCAAATGTTACATGGCTTTTAGAGGTGTCTACAGTACTTCTCCTAAAATCGCCCATTGCGCACACGGCAACATATGCAAGAAACCCCGCTTTTAAAGCTCCAACAAAACAATGTCATATATTATTTATTTTGATATTAACATTTTCCTTACGGGATGGGTTGGCATGTATCCCAATTATACGGGCCCAAAGAGAAATATATATATATATATATATAAATATATATATATATATATATATATATATATATATATATATATATATATATATATATATATATATATATATATACAAATATACATATATATATATATATATATATATATGTATGTATATATATATATATATATATGTATATATAGATATATATATATGTATATATATATATATGTATATATATATATATATATATATGTGTATATATATATATATATATATATATATATATATATATATATATATATATATATATATATATATATATATATATATGTATGTATATATATATATATATGTGTGTATATTTATATATATATGTATATATATATATATATATATATATATATATATATATATATATATATATATATATATATATATATATATATATATATATATATATATACTGGTGAAATAAATTAAGAGCATATTTTATCGAATTTCATGAAAAGAACTGAACTGAATGTAAAACCACTGATTCTAGACAAAAATGCAAATCTTGCACGTCAAATACGTAAACGTACACGTGTGTGTAGACGGAACCAGTAGAGAAACAGTCTTTATAAGCGCGCATAAGTTAAGACGTACTTCGTTCGCTAGCACACCTCGGCGAATTTATTGGTGTTATTTTGCAGCAATCGTTTAATTTGAAATTGTAACAGTAAAAATGAGTAACCACCAACGTTTAGATGATGGAATGAGGTAGTGAATTGTGGGGAGGCTAGAAGCAGGCCAATCTCAAGTCCAAATTTGTAGCGAGTTCAATTTAACGCCCAGCATCGTGTGTAACTTATGGAAACAGTTCCAGGATACCGGATCCATCGAGAGAAAGCCTGGGCAAGGTCGTCCAAGAGCCATGACGGACAGAGAAGATCGCCATTTGTCGATTATAGCGAGGCGTAACAGGAGTGATACAGCTTCTCAGCTCTCTCGTGACTTGTATGCAGCCACAGGAACCCGTGTATCAAGGGTGACTGTTTCCAAAAGACTTCATGAGAGAGGGTTGTTTGCAAGAAGACCTGCTGTTTGCGTCCCGCTCACTTCTACGACCAGGATAATCCGTTTATCATGGTGCAGAGAGCATAGAGATTGGAGTGTAGATCAATGGCCGACCGTTCTCAATGAATCCCGGTTCAGCCTAAACACCGATTCTCGCCGTACGTTCATATGGAGAGAACGAAGGACCCGCTACCTACCATCCAATGTCCGCGAAATCGACCATTATGGCGGAGGAGGTTTCATGATCTGGACGAACATCATGTTGGACGTCCACACACCTCTCCATGTGTTTGAAAGATGCACTGTGACTTGTGTGAGGTATAGGGATGAGGTCTTGGAGCCCTATGTTCGCCTTTTCAGGGGTGCAGTTTGCCCTTAGTTCATTTTAATGGACGATAACGCGAGGCGACATAGAGCTCTTCTGGTCGACGAATTTCTAGAGAGTGAGGATATTCGCCAGATGGATTGGCCAGCCAGATCTTCAGACCTTAACCCTATAGAGCATGTCTGGGACGCTCTGGGGAGAGCAATTGCAACTCGCAATCACCCTCCGAGTACAAACCAGGGAATGAAAACAGCGTTGCTGAAAGAGTGGGACCAATTGCCACAGGAAATGATAAACTGCCTTATTTCAAGTATGAAATCACGCTGCGAGACCTGTATATCTGTAAAAGGGGACCATAACCCCTATTAACCCTTCTATTAACCCATTTGTTTGTTTATTCTGCAACCGCTGTTTCATACCTTTCGACTCCAACGAGTGTTACACACGATCACGCGTGTGTATTACAATTATTGAATGGTTATTTGTTGAGTATTGTATCAATGTATGTACATATCAAATTACATTAAAATCGGCACAGTAGTTCTAGAGATAATCGTCTAAGTCTGCAAATTCTCTTAATTTCTTACACCAGTGTATATATATATATATATATATATATATATATATATATATATATATATATAACCCCTCTAATGGCCGTTCTTGCAAAGGGGATATGAAATTTCCTGCTCTAAAGAAGGAAGCGGAAAAATGGCCCATGCAAAAAGAGTTAAAATTTGTCTGCAGAGATACTTTTATCATGGCCTGTTGTAGTGTGCTCCGGAATGCATCTTTATATTCATGGCCATTATCTGTAATCAACGTGGAATATTCGATGCACGGATATACGAGACTTCAAAACTCGATTTCCGATGTTGTATATTCCGATGTTGAACAGGAAAACGAGCTCGTTATCTACGGATTATTATCTGCCTTCGCGAAGACTGTTAATCTTGTTTTCGCAGGAAATGGGCTTTTATAAAACTAGAGAAACATATATAGTAGCGAAACGGTGCGATAATCACGATTACAATGGATTGAAATATTAGTTAGAGTCGATAGATGCTGCAGACAAAGAGGGCTGTTGAATAGTGTTTTACTACAGATGAGCGGAACAACGTATACACAGATAGACATAAAAAATAAAGCTTATTTATTGAACATAAACTAACGGAACATAATGTAAACTCTGGAACAACTAAATAAACTGAGTGTTGCATAAATATGAAATAACGTAATTTCATATAGTTTGGAGGAAATCAATCATTTATTTTATATATATATATATATATATATATATATATATAGGGTGTCCATAATTAAAGTTCCACTTTCAAAAGGCTGCAAAAAAAGAACCACTTGTCAGAATGACTTCAAATTTGAAGTGAATATACTGGAAGAAGGGGCAAACGATTTGGCATAATAAAAAAAAGGTTCCAAAATGTTACAGCGGGAACTTTTTTTTATTATCCCAAATCGTTTCCCCCTTCTTCCAGTATATTCAGTTCAAATTTGAAGTCATTCTGACCTGTGGTTCTTTTTTTGTGGCCTTTAGAAAGTGGGAGTTTAATTATGGACACCCTATATATATATATATATATATATGTGTGTGCGTGTGTGTGTGTGTGTGTGCGTGTGTGTGTGTGTATATATATATATATATAGGGTTATTTTTATTAGACTGACACTACTCAGAGCCATTTGTAACCCGATATATCAGTCGGAATTCCGCCAAAATTGATAGAGGGACTAAGGAAGATGCAGGAAAGAGTTTCCCCGAAAAAAAAATTCACCGATAGGGGAAGATATAGCGCGGTTGTTGTCGGCGAACCTGAGAATTTGCACAAAACGAAAGTCAAACATCAAAATGCAAATTCATGACTACGTAGTCGACAGCAGTATTTCGATCTATAAAGATAAGGGCTTAATACTGAAAAAGTTGTTATAAGCAGACAAATGAATAGCAAAAAAGTTTCACTGCGACTCCGTTTTATTCAGCAAATTCACTTCTCTCTCCTTCAATTTGACCACCATCCTGGTGGACGACAATTTCCATCCTGAACACTACGTTCTCAACGGCCGAGCGTAACATTTCACCAGGAATGTTCATCAAAGTCCGGGATAATTTCTCCTTTAGGGCCGCCAAGTTAGAGACTCAACTAAGATACACTTTACTTAACCTCACAGAAAGAAGTTACATGCGTTAGGTCCGGGGAGCAAGGGGTCCATGCAATTGGAATAATACGATTGATGACCCTTTCTTCTGTAAAGCGATGGCACAACAGATTCCAAATCGATCTTTATAGCCCAAAATACTGGCGCTGTTGTCGACTACGGAGTCATGAATTTGCACTTGGATGTTTTACTTGCGTTTTATTCAAATTCTGGGGTGCGCCGTCAACAACAGAGCCATATCTTCCCCTATCGGTGACTTTCCGAACTAATTTTTTGTTTTCATGGAAACTTTCCCATGTCGTCCTTAGTCCCTCTATCAATTTTGACGGAATCCCGACTGATAGATCGTGCCACAGGTGGCTCTGAGTAATGTCAATTTAATAAAAACCACCGTGTATATATGTATATATACATATTATATATATATATATATATACAGGGTTATTGAAAAAACTGCCTCGGATTTCAACGTGAAATAAAGAACCATATAATAACAGTGATGGTGTTCATTATTTCACCAAAAGATACAGAAACGAAAAAAAGTTTTGGACATAATCACGTATGTTTCGATATTGAGTACCGTTCGTCGCTCTGCACGCATCTAGGCGATAGTCGACCTTCATCCAGGTATGCTATGTCATGGCGGCAGCTACTACTTTAGCTACTGCCATTGCTACTGTAGCAGTGATTCTGTCCGATAAATGCGTAGTCCAGGACTCAGCGTACACAATGTTTTTCAGGTAAACCCATTGAAAAGTCTGTATATATATATATATAACTTTCTATGTATAGTATATAACTATATACATTACTATATATAGACTAATATATTTCTACTTTAGAAATATATTAGTCTATATATAGTTTGTACGACGTAATACGTATATAGTATGACGTATATAGTATGTACGACGTAAGTAGGTATTCCGTCGTACTTCAGCCACACCCACCTGGAGGAGTGTCACCAAAGTCAGAATCCAGTGATAACTAACTTTTAAAAATTTTGGATAGTTTTGGAAATCCCCGACTCATATATTCTTTTCTCTGCTCTGAAACTGAATAATAAAATTTTGATTATTTTTTATAAATTATAAAATTTTGACAATTAACCTTTTGACCCCCTGATGTATAATTTAAAAAAAATCTAAATACTTTTTTTAAAAAGAGTATAAAAATATTTTGCAGAAATAATTCAAAGGAGTATTAAAAATGACTGTCCAAAGTATCTTTTAGAATACATTTTCAAAATATAATTTAAAATAGTATTTTAAAATATAACTATAATATTCAACACTGGTCTAAAAAAATTAATGCTCAAGATTTTGGTTGAAAAAAAGATTATTTTAAAGGACTCTTACAAAAGTAATTTTTAAAATACTTTTTAAAAAATAGATCTTTAATATTTAAAACTGATCGAATATATCAAGGTTTAAAATCTTCGTTGAGAAAGATGTTATTTTAAGACTCTTTTAAAATTATCTTTAAAATAATCTCATTTTTAAAAATATAATTTAAAAGATTGCTTTCAAAATATATATTTAATATTCAGAAGTGTTGTAGTATATCAATGCTTAAAAAATCCGTTAAAAAAAAGGTTATTTGAAAGTACTCTTTATAAAATATATTTTAAAACGCTTTTTTAAAATATAATTTAAAGCACTTTCTAAAAAATTTAACTTAAACAAGTATTTTAAACATATATCTATAATTTTAAAAACTGTTCTAATATATCAATCAATATTTAACATTTTCTTTGAAAAAAAATTATTTTAAAAGAGTCTTTTAAAACGCTTTTTTAAAATACAATTTAAAACAGTATTTTAAACATACATCTATAATATTCAAAACTTATCTAATATAAATACTTATCTAATATATAAAACTTATCTAATATAATTTAAAAGATTGCTTTCAAAATATATATTTAATATTCAGAAGTGTTGTAGTATATCAATGCTAAATGATATACTACATTTAGCATCAATGCTTAAAAATGCTTATCAATGCTTAAAAATTTGGTTAAAAAAAGGTTATTTGAAAGTACTCTTTAGAAAATATATTTTAAAACGCTTTTTTAAAATATAATTTAAAGCACTTTCTAAAAAATTTAACTTAAACAAGTATTTTAAACATGTATCTATAATTTTAAAAACTGTTCTAATATATCAATCAATTTTTAACATTTTCTTTGAAAAGAAATTATTTTAAAAGACTTTTTTAAAGCGCTTTTTTTTAAATACAATTTAAAACAGAATTTTAAACATACATCTATAATATTCAAAACTTATCTAATATATCAATGCTTAACATTTTCGTTGAAAAAAATTATTATGTTTAAAACCAGAGCCTGCAGCTGCACTTTTTAAAACCTATCGTCAAAAGTGACACAATTCACAAGAAAAACTATCTGGAAATAACTTTAATAAATATGCATTGTCTACCTGCACTGGGATGCTGTTTATGCGCCTTTTGAAACAAGAAATTGAATTTCCAAAGAAAATATTCTTAATTAATACTGAAGTTTTAATGCAAAGCAAATGGAAAATATCGAACTGAATTCCCTCCTCATCTTCTTGTGGTATTATAAGACGCTCACGAGATACGTATTTTAATAAATTCCGCACTCGTCTTCCTTCTATTTTTCGCATTTGATTTTCCATATTTCTTTTTTAAATTTTAAAGCATCGTTTTTGCTGGTGCCTCCTTTTTGCAAGTGGCATATGAGAAGTGATAAAATACGACGATTCACCTTTTGTGTTGGAAATTTCATACGTCGAAGCGATTTATCATAACTGCTTTTTTGTTTCAGAGAACCTGACACTCGCTAATATAATATGCAAATGCATTAGAAAGCTCTGAAATCCAACTGAAAATGAATTTACGTTTTAAATTTTTTTTTTGCATCCGTCATTTATTTGGCAACACTATATTTTCTCATTGCACAACATTTTCACGACAATGTTGAAGACGTGGTAAATATTTGTTTATTTATAATGTGAAAATTGAAACGAATGTAATTATCATTTTCCCTCCATTATTGGCTCCTGTGTAGGGAAGGCATCAACACTTGTAACCGAGGCGGTATAGTTCACTGGGTAGAATAAAGTATAAGGTACTAACATACAGACAGTCATTATTTTTCACATGGATTTGAAAGCTATGAACTAAGACTGAAAATGAATATCCACTTAAAAAAATATTTTTGCTTTCTTCATTTGGCAACACTAAATTCTTTTCAGTAAAATAAATTTTTTCTACAGTGGTGAGCACTGTAAAATCAATATTTATTCATATTGATCAATTATTATTAATGAATATTTATTCGTATAAATGTAAATGTCATTTTACACATTATTGGTACATGTAAACGGAAGTTATTACCATTGTATAACATGACCACGATTGTTCAGTAGGTCAAATAAGGTGTGAGAAGAACAGGCAGGCAGACGTAATTTTTGTACGTCTATTTTAGTACAATAATGTAATTGAATATATGAGAATTAAATATATGAGATCGTAATGATTCTCTTATATTTAATGCATTTAATTCTCATATATTTAATGTATTTAATTCTCATATATTTAATGTAATTAAATATATGAGAAATGTGTACACGCACTAACATATATATATATATATATATATATATATATATATATATATATATATATATATATATATATGTGTGTGTGTGTGTGTGTGTGTGTGTGTAAGAATCAGATCTAATAATTATTATTATTAATGAATCGCCCCTTTCTTTGAGTACGACCCCCGATGAATCAGAATCACGAGTTTGCAGGATAACAAGTTTCTCGCCAACAGTCCTGCTGGACATGTTGACTGTCCGAGTTGGCAACCCTAGGGAGATGATGGTTTTCAGATATACCTTTGTACTACATGCAGTGTGGACGCGACACGTGCTAGTCGTTAAGCTAGAATGTTTCACTCGAAGTTAACGGAGTTAATGAAACTTATTTAATTGGAAACGAGCTGATTTCTGTCTTGAAACAAAATCACGACATATATATACATATATATATATATATATATATATATATATATATATATGCATATAATATATATATATATGCATATAATATATATATATATATATATATATATATATATATATATATATATATATATATATATATATATATATATATATATATATTATATGCATACCGGGTGAGCCAAAAGTTCGTAAAAAGCTTAAAAATTCATAAAGAAGGAAGAAATTATGATAAAGGAGTGCGATTTACAAGAATGGGCTCACAAGGAGGCAGACTATTGTTTTTTAGGCAGCAAAACAAATATTAGTTTAAAAAGTCACCGGTAGAAGGCGCTGAAGACCCGAAGCACAATGAACAGGGCAATAGTACGTTTCATTCATTTATTCTTGCTATAACAATTGCTCAACATGACCTCCAGAACATGTTCGATCGTGTAATGGTAACGTTTTGAAAGCGAATGGGAAATCCTCGTGTATCTTTTACTGCAAGATTGTTTTGCATAATTCTGCTGAATCTCTCGCATGTCAGCGCTATCTACCGGTGACTTCTTTCAACTTTTTCTTTGTTGTTGCTGAAAAATATCCGACTTTTTGTGAGCCCTTTCTTGCAAACCGCACTTCTTTATCATAATTTCTTCCCTTTTTACGAACTATTGGCTCACCCTGTATATATATATATATGTGTGTGTGTGTGTGTGTGTGTGTCGTGATTTTGTTTCAAGACAGAAATCAACTCGTTTCCAATTAAATAATCCAAGTTTCATTAACTCCGTTAACTTTCTAGCTTTAACTTTCTAGCTAACGAGTTAAACATTCTAGCTTAACGACCAACACGTGTCGCGTCCACACAGCAAGTAGTACAGAGGTATATCTGAAAACCCTCATCTCCCTAGGGTTGCCAACTCGGACAGTCAACGTGTCCAGCAGGACTTTTCGTGAGAAACTGGTTATCCTGCAAACTCGTGATTCTAATTCATCGGGGGTCGTACTCAAAGAAAGGGGCGATTCATTAAAAATAATAATTCCTAGATCTGATTCTTACACACACACACACACACACACACACATATATATATATATATATATGTGTGTGTGTGTGTGTGTGTGTGTGTGTGTGTTTGTTTGTTTGTGCGTGTACACATTTCTCATATATTTGATTACATTAAATATATGAGAATCTTTATCATAATTTCTTCCTTTTTATTAATTTGGAAAGTTTTACGAAATTTTGGCTCACCCAGTATATAAATTTCCGTTTTTATATGTTCCCTCAAAAATTTACCGAATAATTTTGCTTCGACATTTTTCTCGCATTTAAATCCATAAAAGTTACCTAAACCACATTACTAAAACTCGAAACACGGGAAAAAGATATATTTTTTTTTACTAGTACATTTCTTTGTATATTTCCAGAAAAAATAGCGCTATTTGATGAAATCTTTTGGACCTGTCAGCTTAATATCAACGCAATCTACATTTTGATATTTTATTTCTGGAGCAGCAGAAATAAAACGCTGTAAATAAAACATTTTCTCCTCCTCCCACCCCCCCTGTAACCCCCGAGAAATCATAGAACACATTTTCTCCTTTTTTTTTTTTTACGTCTTTTCCCAGTAATGGCGTGTCAGGAGAGAAAAAATAAATAAACTAATAGAAGAATATTTTTGAAGAGAACGAAGAAACATCATACACGAGCTTAAGTACATAATTAATTGTGACGTTTGGTGTAATAAAAGAAATGTCGGGATGTCGAAATTACCGCGGTTTGAAGGGAAATAAATCGTTGCTTCGGAGACCGGTTATTCATCACCAAAAGGCTTGCCGTGCTGTGCCGCGACAGCAAAATTTGAGATAATTTTTTAAACCAAGGTTTTTTATTGTATTGTTCTTCTCTTTTTAGTGACATGCATATGCACAAGATGCATCTAATGTTTAAAAACTTCAGAATAATGCTTTAAAATATCCTAAATATATTCATATATATATATATATATATATATATATATATATATATATATATATATATATATATATATATATATATATATACATATATATATATATACATATATATATATACATATATGTATATACATATATATATATATACATATATATATACATATATATATACATATATATATATACATATATATATATATATACATATATATATATACATATATATATATACATATATATATACATACATATATATATATATATATATATATATATATATATATATATACATATATATATATACATATATATATATATACATACATATATATATACATATATATATATATATATATATATATATATATATATATATATATATATATATATATATATATATATATATATATACACAGTTGGCTCTCTATTTAACGACGCTCTACTTAACGACGATTCCTATTTAAAGACGATATTTCCCAGTCCCGGCCCCTCCGACGTTATGGGAAATGTCATTTTTTCACAAATTTTGTTTAGGGGCGATCTCTACTTAAGGACGATTTTTCACGGTCCCTTGAAAGTCGTTATGGTGCCCGGTATAAATGGCTAAAGTAAAAAAAAAAGGGATTTTTAGATATTTGTTAGTATTGATAGACTAAAACAAAAATCTTTTGACTTGTATAAAAGACTTAAGTCTATCAATTTTATAGAAAAGTACATTTCTTTATACAAAAGCCTCAAGTCAAAATTATTATTCTGCGACTGGTATAAAATCCAATAACTTGATATATTTAAATCACTGTTTTTGACTTAAGCCCTTTATACCGGGCACCATATATATATATATATATATATATATATATATATAATATATATATATATATATATATATAATATATATATATATATATATATATATATACGTGTGTGTGTGTTTGTGTACTCACCCTTTAGTAATGCATACTAAACGCGTAAAGGAAAAAAAATTTACTGGCTAAGTAATTGAATCGAGAGCGTTTAGGAATCCATATAAAAATGTTTAATTTTATACTACCATGCCTTGATTCTTTTCGATCAATATCAATTTGAGTCATTTAGTTATACTTCTGATTTAATGTGATTTTGAAAAATTCAAAAAGATCTTTGTTTTCACAAAAAATGTTGTGACTCTCGAGTATTTCTATACCTTTACCACTGGTAGCTTTGAAATGGTTTTCCTCCTCACAACAGAAAATTAAATGGAACAAACTCATACATGTTTTTAACCTTTTAAGTGTCGTGCCCGAGATAATTGCGTTCCAAAATGTTCTGCCCGAGTCCCACTAGGGGTAGATTTTTTTTCTTGTATCCTATTGTCAAACTCGAATCTATCTGGGGACATCTTGATTTGGTATTTATTAAATAGATGGCAGCACCAGTAGTCAATACCATATATTGGGACGTGAATTTTTGCTTTATTCAGTAGATGGCAGTTTATGTGCTTTATTTTGTACTAAATTTGATTTTTGAAAAAAAAATGACATTTTTCATGCTAAATCAGCAAAATAACTTGACAGTTAAAGGTTTAGAAAGAGTTTAACACATGAGGGGGGTGGGAAAGATAGTCTTAATCTTGGACCCTAGTCCAACACTGATGTATCACTAGATTGTAAGTAGTCAAAAAACACAATTTCATTTGAAATGAATTCTTTAAACTGATTTTGTAATGTAAAGGAATATAGCTGTTTTATTATTTCGTATTTCCATTTTTATTCTTGTTTGCTTTCATTAAAAATAATTTCATTAAAAATAAATTCATTTTCTTTTGCAGGTAAGTCTCATTCCTTTGCTATTTGTCATTGAAATATGTGGAATAAAGGTATGTTGTCAGTTTTTGCATGTTATTTATATACTTGGAATGGAATTTACGGTAAATTCGTTATTTTACGTTCATGTAACAAAAAGTTCTGTAAATGTATATTTGTCAGATTTTTCTTTGCTGTTATGGGAATATACTGCGGATTTCGAAAATTACACAAAACATTTATATCAAAATTTTCATTTTAGTTCCATCTAAAGGGGAAGTTTACCAAGTAATTAATATATATATATATATATATATATATATATATATATATATATATATATATATATATATATATATATATACTACTTGGAAACTGATAAAATATCTAAATATATTATGTTTGTTCTCCAATTTATAAAATATATTTTTCTATCCAGTACACTTATGTATGTTTAGGAAGGAATAATTTGTATTTCAGGCGATTTGTCTAACTATTCTTATATATTTCTTGATATAAAATTTTTAAACCATGCTTTATTTTCAGTTATCCATGTATCTGCTCATACTTTTAGTTCCTGAATTAGTATGCAATTAGTTGGTATCTAAGAATACATCTCAGTAACTTCTCAATATGTTCTTTGTGTTCTCACATCTATGAAATCTAGTTTGCAATCCCGTGAACTTATTTACCTTTAATAATGGATGTTTTGAAATACGTATTTTGAGACATTTGTGTAAATATTCTTTTCTATTTACTCATTGAATTATTTGAGCAATACTTTATTATCAGTTATCCATCTGTGTAATTTCAGTTCATGAATAAGTTTGCAATCAGTTGGTACAAAGAAATGCATCTCAATATCATCTCAACACACTGCATGTGTTTTCTTAGCTATGAAATTTATCTTTCAATCACGAGAACTAATTTACCTTTATTAACGGATGATTTGAAATACGTATTTTAGGAGATTTGTGTAACTTAATTTTCAGTTTATTAAAAAAATTTATTTGAGAAATACTTTATTTTCAGTTATCTATGTGTAATTTCAATTCATTTCAAAAATTTGCAATCTGCTGGCACAAAGGAATACATCTCACTAAGATGTCAGTAACATTTCAATATGTAAAACGTGTTCGCACATCTATAAAATCAAGTCTTCAATCCCGTGAACTTATTTATCTATAATAACAGATGATTTGAAATACGTATTTTGAGAGATTTGTGTTACAATTTTTTTCTGCTTATAAAAATGATTCATAAAAGTGATTTGAGCAATACTTTATTTTCAGTTATCCATGTGTAATTTCAATTCATGAAAAAGTTTGCAATCAGTTGGCACAAAGGTATACATCTCAATAACATCTCAATATGTTGTGTGTGTTCTGTTAGCTATAAAATCTAGTTTGCAATCCCGTGAGCTTATTTACCTTTAATAACGGATGATTTAAAATACATATTTTAGGAGATTTGTGTAACAATTATTTTCTTTTTATTCATTGAATTTTTTGAGCAATACTATATTTTCTGTAATTCATGTGTAATTTCTTTACATGAATAAGTTTGCAATCAGTTTATACAAAGGAATACATCTCAATAACATCTCAATATGTTCTATGTTTTCTATTAGCTGTAAAATCTAGTTTCAATCTCGTAACCTTATTTACCTTTAATAACGGATTATTTGTAAAAGTATTTTAAGAGATTTCTGTAGCTATTTTTTGTTCTAATTTTTCATAAAATTGATTTAATAAAAAGTTCATTTTACCAGTTATCTATGTGCAATTTTAATTCATTGAAATGTATGCAGTTAGTGAACACAAAAGAAAACATCTAAAAATGTTGTATGTGTTCTATTAGCTGTAAAATCGAGTTTTCAATCCCGTAAACTTATTTATCTTTATTAAAGGATTATTTAAAATATTTACTTCAGGATATTTATGTAACTATTTATTTCTATTTATTCATAGGTGATTTATTCAACAGTTTATTTCCAGGTATCTATATGTAATTTTAAATCATGAATAAGTTTACAATCAACTGATAGAAAAATATTATACAGAAATAAACACTCTGATTCCCCCAGTTGGAAACACAGCTCTCAAAATAAATACTAAAGGATTATAAAGCGTTTTACGAGTAAAATGTTATCTCTCAATTAAGCACTATGTGTATAGAAAATCATAGGAGACGACCTGCATAGAAATTATTTTGTTTGCAACTTTAATTTTTCTAAGACTACCAGAGTTAAGTTGGATATGTGAATACAAAATTTCGCACTAAATTATTTTAAAAAGACGTCTCAATACATTATTAGTCTAACCACGATAGATGCTCAGATAGCAGAACTATTATCTTCAGAACGTCTATTTCCTAAACAAAATGATTATAAAAACTTATTTTAATAATTATTGCAGTTGAATAATTTTAGAAAATGGGGCAATGTCGGTACTCAATTTTTATTCCAAAGGTACGTTGTACTTTCATGTGTAATTGAAAATGTAAATCTAAAGTTCACATTCTTTAAGAAATTTTATTCGTTAGTAACTACTCTGTTACTTAAAGTAGGTGATTTCAACCTTCTCTAACTGACAGTGATTATTAAACGGATTTATAACACTAAGAATAGTCTAATTCTATCAGAAGTATCAAAACCATAATCTCATTTACGTAATTTCTTTCTTTGTTTCATGCTGTTGTCAAATCCTAATTTCTAACTCAATTATTTTAGATAACAAATTATTTAATTCAACAACTTAATGCTTGTGTAATATTTTGGTAAAATGGTAATTTCTAGCCCAAATAAATGTCTTCTTACATAATATATTTTTTATTAAAAAATTAAATCTTTTCTATTGTTTTGATAATATGCTAATTTCAAATCCATTTAATTTATATATAAACAAATAGTTTAAATTAACATAATTTTTGTGTAATATTTGGTAAAATTTTGTGTAATTTATAACCCACTTAATTTTTTATAAATAAAAGATACTTTACTAAAACAACTTAATTTTCTTTCATGTTTTAG
>OU015490.1:42704675-42779675 GCA_907164885.2 Dolomedes plantarius
CCTTTAAAAATTTATAAAACTGAATGAAAATCTAGAAATATTACGCAATTTTTTAAAAATTCTTATTACATAGAAACTATTTTTAAATAAAGTTTCACTTTTATTAAGGCAAAAATTTCTTCACTTACTTAAGATATATTTATTAACTTTCGATGTTTATAATAAACACGAATAAGATACACCGGGGAAAGTGTGGACAGAAACTTACGAAGTTTGAATTTGGATGACTGCATAAAATTCGTTTTAGCAGTTGGAAATGTGCAAGTTTCTGTACATTAAACATGAAAACCTTCTCTTTTATAAAAGAGGCATTTGAAAGTCCTTAATTATCCATATTTTCAGAACTGAAGGCATTTGTAAGATCTAGGGTACGCAGTTGTCCTGTAAAAACTGGGTAAGTGTGATCGTTGACTTTATTTATTACCTCTTTTTCTCTGAAAAGACATTGAGGTAAGAGCAATTAATCTGTTTCTGGGCAATTCTTTTTTCTCTTTCAAATTCTTGAATTGAATAGATTCATTGAATTACGTATTTTCCCCTGTTTAAAATTTATTTTATCATAAATGTTTGAAGTAAAGTTGAATTTGAAGTAAGGTTGCATAAATTATAACATAGGGAGGTAAAGAAACAAATTTTATGATTCTAAATTAAGTTTTTAAAATAAGCTATTATAAAATAAATTTTTATATCAGGTAAAATAATTGTAGTTACTATATTATATTTATTGAAAAATATAATAAATATGTAAGTATAATAATGATTTTAATAAAAATATTATTCAGTGTTTTTTTTAAATTTATTTCCAATGACTAGGTAAATATAAAGGTAGGAAAAGTGCAAACAAATAAACAAAGGAAGTACATATAATTACAAAATAAAAAAGGACTTTTTATATACCCTATTTTTAAATTTTCTGTTGAATCATATAAACTTGACAACTCTATGTATTAACAAATACTTTTTAAAAAAATTTTGATGAATTATCCCATAAACTTCAAAGAAAATGAAGTTAATTGGGAGTTAACTTGCGTTTAACTTTTCGTTCCCGTCCCGGCCGATAGATGGCTGCACCAGTCTACAAAACAAAATTAACTGAAAATTAATTTAATTCTGCTTAAAGATGTCTAAAAGTATTAAAATAATGGATTGTCATCGTGTTCTGAGCTATTCTAAAAGTTTCAAATGTCTAGCTAGTCGGGAAGTTAGTTAAAAATCGATTGCAAGATTTGTACTGGACAAACACTCACACAAACAAACAAACAAAGCGAGTTAATATAAACATGGTAAAAATTATTGAGAGTTTTTTAAATTTATTTCCAATGGCTAGGCAAATATAAAGGTAGGAAAAGTACAATCAAATAAACAAAGAAAGTACATAAAAGTGACCGAAGTCATTGCCTCAAAAGTTCTCTAGCGCGCCAATACAGCGCCGTTTCAGAGTCGCCAAAAAGTGATGCACATCGATGGAGGTGGTTTCGATTCATTAGATCTTTCGAATTATAAAGAGGGCAGCCAGGTACCGAAAAATTTCCAATGCGGTGGAGATGAGTCATGTCCAGTCAAGAGCCGGAACTGTGCAACAGCTTCCCGACGGGAAGTACTGGGAATTGCTAGGATATCTTTAATATTCCATTGCTTTAAGTTTACCCTATCTTAAATTTGGCATTTATAACATTTTTTTCCATGTTTTCATTAACTCGCTTTCTTGCTTGTTTGTGTGTGTGTGTGTGTGTGTCTGTCTGAACAGCAAAATGCCATGGCGCCTGTTGTATATTAATTCAATTGGTTTGTATTTCTGAATGTAGATGGCGACACAGAGTCTGTGTTCGTTTTGATGATGTGTAGATTTTGTGAAGTCAGTATGAGCTCTACCTGCCATATTGAGTGTGTGCTTTGATGTTCAACGAGATTGAGTGTGATTTAACTAGAGGTGAACGCTGGTTGTTCATATTCTAGTGTATTGAGTGTTGTAGCGTAGAAAGTTTTAAAGTTTAAGAGTTATTAAAGTTTCGTTCGTTTTAGTGAGTTTGTTTATTAACCAAGATAGTACAGTCAACTTGTGTTACCACAACGTTCCGAACCAGCTAAGAAATATTCATTGGTCAAGTCGGCCGGAGATATATTGCGTGGAATTTAGAATTGTGTTTTGTGTTTTCAAGTATTTAAGTTGAGCGTCAGCATCAACGTTTGTGATTCATCTACCTTTAATGGTGCTATTATTTGTGCAATCAACTCATTTTCAAGAGTGAATTTCATTTGTTTTTGGATTACGCCACGTAAGCAGTTGTTCGTGAATCATCATATAGGGTGAGTGACTTATTTGACTTATATCCTGCTTGTTTGAAAATGGAGAAGCTTAGGGTAACTAAAAAGGTTTTGAAATCTGGTTTAACGAGACTAGCGTCAAAAATTGAAAGTTCCGATAATTCTACAGACGCGCTGTATTATAAACCTAAATTGCTAGAGTTGGAGGTTAAGATGTCTGAACTTTTCCAGTCAATTTTTGAAAATTGTAAAGAGGAAGAATTGGATGAATTTATTAAAGAACAGGAGGAAGTTCGTGATGTTATTGATAGACTTAATTTGTTATTTATCAAAGGAATTAAAGCTGATTCCAATACTTCACAATCTGCACAAAAGGAAAAAATCAATGTTAGACTTCCAGAGATTCCGGTTCCACATTTTAGTGGAGGAAATCCAGTTGAGTGGTTGAGCTTTAAGGATTTATTTTCGGCCTGTGTCACTCAAAACGAGGCACTCTCGCCAGCTCAGAAATTACAATATCTGAAGGGTGCATTGAAGGGTGATGCCCTGCGAGTTGTGAATACGCTTTCTATTACAAATGCGAATTTTGATATAGCCTGGTCTCTTTTGGAGGAACGGTACGCGAATAAGAGGGAGCTGGTGTTTACAATAATTAAACAGTTTATGAACTTGCCATCTGTAAATAATGAATCTGAAAACCAACTATTGAATTTAATTGATTCTACAAGAGAATGCATTCGCTCTCTTGAGAGTTTACATATAGTTGTTAAGGGGTTTGCAGAAACTCTGTTCGTGTATATTGTTCAACAAAAATTGGATGCAGCAACACGAGGATGGTGGGAGAGAAAGTTAGAGGATGATAGTCTTCCAAAGCTGGAACAGTTGTTGAGTTTTTTGAAATTTCATGCGGGTACGCTACAGCCGAGTAGAGTACAAAACAAAAGGTCAATCCAGTCAAGGGTTTCAGCATTTTCTTCTGAATGCACGAGTCCTCTCTGCGCATTCTGCAATGTTAATGATCATTCTATCAATAAGTGTCAAAATTTTCTGAGATTAAGTGTTCAAAAGCGTGTTGAATTTGTGAAGGCAAACAAACTGTGTTTTAATTGCATGCAAAAACACAGAGTTGAAAATTGTAAAAGCAGCTACACATGTCGAAGGTGCTTCAAGAAACACCATACAGTTTTATGTTTTAGGAAGCATTCTGAAAAGCATCCCAGCGTTGATAGCTCATTTTCAGTTAACGCTCCAGTGTTTGTGCCTCAAAGTGTTCCTTCAAATAGTGCTTCTATAGCCAACGAGTCAGCTAATCAAAAATGTACAACTAATATAGCATCTTGCGTATCTGATTTCAATATGCCCACCCAGGTTCTTTTGTGTACTGCTCTAGTGAATGTTAGGGATTCGAGTGGTGATTGTCAAGAGTGTCGAGCGCTGCTGGATCCTGGTAGTCAGGCCTCATTTATTTCTAAAGCATGTATAACTAGATTGGGGCTACCTAGAAAACGAGCTGAGATTCAAATTTCGTGTCTGGGTACAACCAGTTCTTGTTCGAATGGTTCGTCTGATATTGTGTTTACGCCTCATTTCAGTTCGAGCCCTGTGTTTATGACCTCTGTGTATGTCTTAAATAAAATCATTGGTGAGCTTCCACATTTTGATCTAGACAAAAAGTATGAGGAGTTATTCAGTGACTTGGTTTTGGCAGATCCGACTTTTTTTAAAATGGGCCCTGTTGACCTTCTTTTGGGAGTCAATATTTCTTTACCCATGCTTCTGGGTCAGACAATCAACCTTGGTGACGGTATGCCTTTTGCTGTGAAATCACAGTTGGGATGGATTGTTTCGGGCAGTGTTCCATTCCCTTCTAGCAGCTATCCAACCATTCATGTGAATAACATTCAAGTTGACTTGGATAAATTGGTGTCCAACTTCTGGAAATTGGATTCAGTTCCAGTTGCAAGCAAGTTAACTGAGGCTGAGCAGTCTTGTGAGGATTTTTTCGTCACTACTCATTACAGAGACCAGAGTGGTAAATATGTAGTTAGGTTACCATTTCACACTTCACCTACTGAATTGGGCGAGTCGAGACAAATGGCTCTGAGGCGTTTCTACAGGCTGGAGAGAACCCTTTCTTCCAAACCGGACATCTATGATAAGTATAGACATTTCATGAAGGAGTATTTGGATCTGGGCCACATGGAAGAGTTGTCTGATGTCGAGAACACTGACTTGAGTTACTACTTACCACATCATTGTGTTCTGAGGCCGTCCAACACAACTTCAAAATTGAGAGTGGTATTTGATGCATCTGCTAAAACGTCTTCTGGTCTATCTTTGAATGACCTTCTGATGACGGGACCTAGAGTTCAGAGTGAGTTGTTTCCTATTCTTCTTCGTTTTAGCACCTTTCCAATTGCACTCTGTGCTGATATTGAGAAGATGTTCCGCCAAATTAAGGTTCACCCTGCTGACACTGATCTTCAGAGAATCATTTGGCGTGATTGCCCTCAACGACCCCTTTCCACGTTCAAGTTAACAACAGTCACTTATGGAATGGCTTGTTCTCCTTATTTGTCGACTAGAGTTTTGAGACAGCTTGCCCTTGATGAGTGTGACACTTTCCCTTTGGCTTCTGCTAGTAATCTGAGAGAAGAGAAAAGGAATAGTGTTATATCACTTTCCTTGAGTAAGGATTTAGATCTTATTTCTAGGTTCTCTTCGTGGTCAAGATTATCTAGAGTGACCGCTTGGTGTTTTCGGTTCATGAGAAATTGTTCAAAAACTCCTAAGAAGAAAGCTGGGGTTCTTACATCTGAGGAGCTTGAGGCGGCAGCTTCACTCATAATTAAAATCGCACAATCAGAGGCATTTTCTGAAGAGCTTGCTTGTTTGCAGAAGGAAAAGCCCATAAAATCAAGGAGCAAAATTCTGTCTCTGAATCCCTTTCTTGATGATAAGGGTATCATAAGAGTTGGGGGTAGACTGGGAAACTCGAATCTTCCTCTGGATAAAAAGTATCCAGTCCTCCTTCCTAAAAAGCATCATGTGACAAGCTTGATTGTGAGGCATTACCATATCACACAGCTCCATGCTGCTCCACAGTTGTTACTTTATACCATCCGGCAGAAGTACTGGATTCCTTGTGGTAGGGATGTGGTACATCAGTTCGTGAAAAAGTGTGTTAAGTGATTTCGTGTGTCACCAGTACCAGCCAGGCATTGTTGGGCGACTTACCATCAAACAGAGTTACTCCTTCAAGAGTGTTTAATACTACAGGAGTTGATTTTGCTGGCCCATTCTTGTGTCGAGAAAGGTCTGGCAGAGGACGTAAATTATTCAAGATCTATGTTTCAGTTTTTGTGTGTTTTGCTACAAAGGCAGTGCATTTAGAGGTAGTGAGTGACCTTTCATCAAGGGCATTTATTGCAGCTCTTAAACGGTTTATTGCAAGACGTGGTAAACCGAGTGAAATCTACAGTGATTGCGGAACCAATTTCATTGGTGCAGATCGAGAGCTCAAGAGGTCACTCAAAGCATTATTGTCAGCTACTGACGATGATGGCATTCCAACCTTCGCAGCTTCGGAGGGTATCAGGTGGTCTTTCAATCCTCCGTCAAGTCCTCATTTTGGCGGCCTCTGGGAAGCTGCCGTAAAATCTATGAAATTCCACCTCAAAGAGTCATGGGAAATTCCTCGTTGACGTTGGAGGAGTTCTATACTCTGGTTGCTCAGGTGGAGGGCTGTCTCAATTCCAGACCCCTATGCCCTAGTTCTGATGATCCTGGTGATTTAACTGCCTTGACACCTGGGCATTTCCTTGTTGGCTCTCCTATAACTGCTATCCCTGAGCCAAATATGACAGATTCTTCTCTTTCATGTTCACGCCGTTTTGAACTTGTACAAAGGCTTCTTCAGCAATTTTGGAAGAGGTGGAACTTTGAGTATTTGAGTTGTCTACAACAGCGTCCTAAGTGGTGTTCTTCCTCTGCCAATCTCAGAATCGGTGACCTGGTGCTCATTAAAGATGATAATGTGTCTTTATTAAAATGGCAGTTAGGACGTATAGTGCAAGTTCATCCTGGAACTGATAACAAGGTGCGCGTGGCTACCTTAAAAACCAAGAGTGGCGAATTCAAAAGACCTGTAATAAAGTTGTGTAAATTACCTGTTGAATAGTGCCATGTATTTGTGATCAATTCAGATGTAATTGTTTCAATGTGCATTCATTTCGCGTTTTATGTGTATTTTTAAACTATCTTTGAGATATTTCAATGTAAATTTTCTTTTATTTGCTTCAGTTTTGAATCCCTTGTGGGCTTCAAGGCTGGGGGTATGTTGTATATTAATTCAACTGGTTTGTATTCCTGAATGTAGATGGCGACACAGAGTCTGTGTTCGTTTTGATGATGTGTAGATTTTGTGAAGTCAGTATAAGCTCTACCTGCCATATTGAGTGTGTGCTTTGATGTTCAACGAGATTGAGTGTGATTTAACTAGAGGTGAACGCTGGTTGTTCATATTCTAGTGTATTGAGTGTTGTAGCGTAGAAAGTTTTAAAGTTTAAGAGTTATTAAAGTTTCGTTCGTTTTAGTGAGTTTGTTTATTAACCAAGATAGTACAGTCAACTTGTGTTACCACAACGTTCCGAACCAGCTAAGAAATATTCAGCGCCTCTGATAACAAAGAGTAGCAGGAGACATGACGGCCCTTATCGAGCGATCAAAAGCGTCGATTGTGTAGTAGGACCACGTACTTCTGGCGTCTTCGAAGCAACAAAAACGTAAAGAGAAAGCAACCGGTGGGTGTAAACAGTTTCCTCATGAGTCAGCCGCAGATATTTCTAGCATTGCACTTTAAAAGTTTGAATATCTTGCATTAATGAAATATATACGAGGGATGATCAAAAATTAAGGTTACAAGGTCGATATTCCTGGAGTTTCGTCTGTTACACAGAAATAAGTTGTATGCGGTAAATCTACTACATGCGGTCGCTAACTGGGGAGAGTTTCCCCTACCCGCGACCTACAGCTCTGGTTGAAGGTTAACAGAAATGGCGACTCGTTTGGAAAACAGGTCTTGCGAAGAAATCCGCTCAGTTATTCGATTTCTGTGGGCGAAACATGTAAGCGTGGCAGAAATTCACCGGCAGCATATTCCTTCACGACTTTCATCTTCCTCACGGCAACGCGCAACCTCATACAGCCCAGAGGACCACCACGCTGTTGATGAAATTTCGCTGGGACATCATCGATGACCCTTCCTACAGCCCGGACCTCGATCCGAGCGACTTCCGTGTCTTTCCTCACTTTAAGGGAGACCTAGGGGGCCGAAGATTCGCTTCAGATGAGAAGGCTGAACACGCAAGGACAGGATTTTTACCAGGAGGAAATATTCAAAATCATCCCACGAAGCGGCAAGTGCCTAAACCGATATAGAGATTATGTCGAAAAATAACCTAATGAATGTACTATCAGTTGGCTGCATAGGTTTTATAAAATAAAATGTACACTTTTCCTTGCAAGCTGTGTAACCTTAATTTTTGATCACCCCTCGTACTTTCGCGTTAAGCTTATATTTAGGTTTTACGAAGTTCGAGAGAGAAAATTTTATTATTTTTCCTCAAATGTGTTTTTATATAAAGCGCAAATAAATTAAATTAATTTATACGTAGTGGTCCAAAAGACATGTTACCCTAAACTTGAAAAATATCTTTTTACCATATTTTTATTAACTTGCTTTCTTGTTTGTGTGTTTGTCCAGTACAAATCTTGCAATCGACTTTTAACTAACTTCCCGACTAGCTAGGCATTTGAAACTTTTAGAATAGCTCAGAACACGATGAAAAGGCATTCTTTTAATACTTTTAGCCATCTTTAAGCATATTTGAATTCATTTTCGGTTAATTTTTTTGTAGACTGGTGCAGCCATCTATCGACCGGGACGGGAAGGAAAAGTTAAACTGAAGTTAACTTCCAATTAACTTCCAATTAACTTTATTTTCTTTCAAGTTGATGGGATAATTCATCAAAAAATTTTTAAAAAAGTATTTATTAATACATAGAATTGTCAAGTTTATATGATTCAACAGAAAATTTAAAAACATGGTACATAAAAAGTTCTTCTATCTTGTAATTATCTAATATTTGTTTGATATGTAGCTTGATAGAATGGAAAGATAGGGCCGAAAATTGCATTTGTTGTAGTCGCGAGCCCTTTATCGCGAGGCAGTCGGCCCGTTCGTCCCCAAAAATGCCACAGTGACCAGGTGAATAACTATGTTTATTATTACTATGATTCTTAACTGAAAAACCACACGTTTCGTTTTTAAAGCCAACTCCCGTAGGTAATGCTGAGACATTGGGAGATTTCCTCCGATGAGGGGGGGGGGGAGGGGCTCGAGGAGCTAATGGCCTGTAATGCAGCTTGGGAATCAGAAAAAATGACTACTCTACCAAATTTATCCTCAAAAATCAACAAGTATTTCAGAGCAATTTGGATAGCTTCCTCTTCATCCAAAGCTGTTCAAAATTTCACTGCAGATTCATAAAAGGAGAATATGCTTGAAAAGTCTCCTGAGCCTGCAGTAATTAGATCTTCATAAAAGGAGCCATCCGTGAATACACGAAACCACTCAGATTTTGGGTATCGCATATTGATAGTATCTAGAGCATAACACCTCGAAACATCTGTAGAGTTGTTCTGCTTGAATAGTGGTTCACGTGAGAGGTATAAATTTGTTTCAATCAGTACAATGTCGAGTGGATTAGAAGGCTTTGTAAGACCTTGGAAATTATCTGGCAATTCAAAATTTCGTCTGATATCCTGGACAAGCTGAACAAAACCGAACAAAACAAAATTTTGTGTTTTTAAATTTCTAGTGTTTCTTAGATAATTAATCCAGTAATTGTTGTCAGATCTAATTAATTTTTCGTAAAAAATCACTTTGAGCCTTTTTCCTCTATGATAACTTTAAAATCCTTTCAGGGGAGCCGTTTGCACAGTGCAAACGCCTAAATCTAGTCTTTTTTTTTCCACTTGCATTAAATATATTCCGTTTAAATGAGAAGAAAAATGTTTAGTACTGCCATCTGTTATCAGTTTAAAGAAGTAAAAACATTTTGCTACCTTTAATTGGAAATTTTTTTAAGATTCTCGAAGTTAAAGAAATCGAGGAAAAAATCTGCACCGTGCAAAAGGGGGAGGTTGTTGCCCTTTGAAAGGGTTAATGGGTTTACTGCTTATCAGCAAAAGCATAACGTCAATCGGTGTTGATTTGACGTCCCCAGTAATGAGACTTAGTGCCTGGATTTGTAAAAGTTCCAATTTCCTTACAACTTGATCACATGCCGAAATAAGCGGTTCGCAGCAGTAAGTGATTAAAGGCAGGATGAAAGTCTTATAAGTAGTGTTTAAAGTTGATCTGTCACAACCCCAAATTTAGCCAGCTAGTTGCTTTAAAACAGTCCCTCTACTCTGAAAGCGGCGTAAAATTGATTCGATATGAGACTTCTAGTTAAATTTGTTGTCGAAGGTGACCCCTAAATCACTAAACTTGCCAGTATGGGTAAGAGCAACATTTCTGCACTTTAGGTCTGGGAAGAGGTCTTGATGGGCCAGTGAAAAGTACTGGACAAAATTATTGAGTGTTAAAGTTAAAATTTAATCTTTTATTTAAGGCCTTTGCGTAATAAAGCATTGACGTTTAACTGCAAGAAATATATATCCCGGTATGTGACCTTATTTCTAAATGAAAATATTTTCAAATCCACATATGGTAATAATTAAAATACAAGAAAATCGTGCTTTCATATCCATATGTTAAATACACTGCTGGCCACTGTAAATGCAACACCCTGAAGGAAACATGCAAATAACATGAAATTTACAACATGCATTAGCGGAGGTGAGATATGCAAATTATTAGAATTTCAGCGCAGACGCACATCACGCGCGCACCTGTGGCGCCACTTCAAAGCGCTATTTAAGGCTTGGAAATTTCGACGATTTCAAGTTCGGCAATTGTGTTTTTCGTGTGGTTTTTTCAAAAAAATACGATCAATTATGCCTCGTCGAAAACAGCGATCATCTTTTGATCAAGTATCCGAGTTCGACAGAGGAAGGATAGTGGCCTACCGAGATTGTGGATATTTTTTCAGGGAAATCGGTAGTCGTGTTGGACGAAACCAAACAACTGTAATGCGGATATGTGATCGTTGGATGCAGGAGGGTACGACGGACCGGCGTGTTCGATCGCATCCACCTCAGCGCACCACTTCACGTGATGACAGGCAAATTGTGCGCATGGCAGTGACGGATCGCTCAGTCACATCACGAACCATAGCACAGCACATGCAGTCTGTAACGCATAATCCAGTGTCTGCGCGTACCATTCGACACCGTTTACAGCAGAGTGGTCTGTTCGCAAGACGTCCATTGCTTTTTCTACCCTTGACGCAGAACCACAGACGTCTCCTCCGCCAATGGTGCGATGACAGAAGGATGTGGACGGCAGAATGGAATGAAATTGTCTTTACTGACGAGTCACGCTTCTGTCTGCAACACCACGATGGTCGCATTCGAGTCTGGAGACACCGTGAAGAGAGGATGCTGAACAGCTGCGTTATGCACCGCCACACTGGTCCTGCACCGGGTATTATGATATGGGGCGGTATTGGATATCACTCTCGCACACCTCTAGTACGCATTGCCGGTACTTTAAACAGCCAGCGCTACATCTCCGAGGTGTTGGAGCCAATTGTCCTTCCTTGCCCACAGCCATATTTCAACAGGATAATGCGCGACCACACGTGGCACGCATTGTCCAACAGTTCTTCGTCAATCGCCAGATTGAATTGCTTCCCTAGCCGCCTCGCTCTCCGGATCTTTCGCCGATAGAAAACATGTGGTCCATGGTTGCTCTACGATTGACCCAGATTCCATCCCCGGCTGCCACAGCAGATCAACTTTGGCAACGTGTGGAAGCTGCTTGGTCTGCTGTACCCCAAGAACTCATCCAAAGTCTCTTTGAATCAATGCCGAGGCGTGTGGCAGCGGTGATCTCCAACAATGGCGGCTACTCTGGCTACTGATTTTGGCAGGAACCACACTTCACAGAAGTCTATAAATTTAAACATTTGATACTTGGTCAACATGTTATCTACAAAATAAATTTTGGTCTGATATCTCTTGTCTTTCTTGGTGTTGCAATTTCGGTGGCCAGCAGTGTATAATACGATAAAAACAATTTATAACAGCGAAACGTATAAAGTGTTACAAGTCACTTTATTTCTAAAGTAAAATATTTTACAATCTATATATTTTACTTAAAATACATCAAAATCTTGCGTTCATCTATAGGTTATACGCATAACAAAAACACGATAACCGAGAAACATGTAAACTGATGTAAGTTACTTTGTTTCTAAAGTAAAATATTTTATAATCCATATGTTTTACGTAAAATACGTTAAAATTCTCTGTTCATTTGTGTGTTATCTGTAGCATGCATTATACCAAAATGAATTTGCCAGCTTCTTAACACATACATCCTGTTTATATTTGTCTGGAACTGAATAAAAGTAATTTAACAATTCCCGCCTTGCTGAAACAAAAACGCGGTGATTGATGCTCTTCCGATTTTACATTTGAAACAAACATATGTTACGAAAGAATTGAAAAGTTGCAAAACCTTTTATCTAGATTGAACGAGGGAAGTTTACTATTTATACCAATTGCTTTGTCAAAGAATTCTGAAAAAGTATTTTATACCTTTTCAAGGAATTCTTCTGCTAAAAAGAATCGTGATGTGTTGTCCTCGAGGTGAAATAAATCTCGTTTTGTTCTTGTCTTTTGTTCCAAGCATGAAATGTCACTGGAGAGCTATGAATTTTTAGCATCAGCTTAAAACTAAATGACGCACATTTGTTTGCTACGACAGTTCTGAAAGTGTCAAAATGTTTTATGGTCCCGGAGAGCAATTAAAATCTTAGGTCAAGGATTGTTACGTTTTATATCAATTGGTAATGCACATTATAATAAATTTACAACAAATTTTATTTCGTAGAACTGACATAGTATATACAGGTGGTTATCAAAATAATGGAAACACTAAGAAACATCATGAAAACCTTTATAAATACGGCGCAGAATCACTTTTTCTAGTAATATCCCCCTGATTCACCTTGTAATTGGATTCTACAAGTCATGAATAGTGGTTAAGAATTATTATATATATAATAGCCGTTGTCTCTGTATAACACTTCCGGGCTGTACTCATCTTTCAATTAAAGCCCTCAGTAAACAAACAGCCGGTTAGGCTTAATTTCAATTTCAGATGTGGATCAGAATTTTTTCT
The DNA here is from genome assembly GCA_907164885.2 of Dolomedes plantarius. NCBI lineage: Eukaryota > Metazoa > Arthropoda > Arachnida > Araneae > Dolomedidae > Dolomedes > Dolomedes plantarius. The sequence goes on from OU015490.1 coordinate 42,717,299, forward strand.
TACCTAAAAACTATTATCGTCTCCATCAAATCACGTTTGTTCAGCCTATTTTTCTATAAAACATTCAGAACTAAAAAAAATTGGATGCTTTTAGCTGTATATTTAACAGTTTTTAAAAATCTGTTTACTTTTGCGATGAATTCTGAAAGTAAACAAACTTGAATGTGAATGAATCAAGTAGCTCAAGTATTCATATCGCGTAGTGAACTGTAAAAAGCTGGATGGCAGTCTACTACTCCAATCGCATGAAAAACTAAATAAATAAAAAATAATGAAAGGGTTTGCTTTTACAAGGTGTGGATTAAATGCAATATTGTTAGATAATTCGGGATATTTTTTAACTTTCATATAATTTTTCCATTATGACGTCATTATTAGTATTATGACGTCAAAATGACGGGTTGGATGGCAGTCTACTACTCCAATTGTATGAAAAACTAAATAAATTAAAAATAATGAAAGGGTTTGCTTTTACAAGGTGTGGATTAAATGCAATATTGTTAGATAATTCGGGATATTTTTTAACTTTGATATACTTTTTCCATTATGACGTCATTATTAGTACAATGACGTCAAAATGACGGGTTACCTTCTAGTATATTATACCATTCTTCAGGGGAAAATCATGAAAGTTCTTGTAGAGATGCTATGATGGATATCGATACCTAGTTCTATCTGCTTATACAGATCGCAGTGGTTGCATGATATATAGTCGGGGGGGGGGGAATTGTACAGGACAAGATAAGATATTTGACTTCTTTTTCATTGTCTTCAAACCAATGCTTGATGGATTTAGTTGCATGTACAGGGAGGTTATCATTCTAGAGAACACCATCTTCTGCAAGAAACAATGTTTGCACCATAGGATGGACCAGTGAGCAAAAATTTCGACATAGTCCTTCCCATTCAATCTCCCTTTTAGGGTTACAGTAGGGCCTGCAGAAAACCATGAGATGCCATCCCAAACCCTGACAGATCTTTCTCCATGATTGACAGTTGGGATGAGACAGTCAGAATCTTACGCTTGTGTAGTCGTTCTCCAGACATAAGCACATCCTGTGGCGAGGTGCAATGTGAACAATGATTCGTCGGACCAAATAGTGTTTTTCGACATATTTATTGACCAGGATTTGTGCTCGTGGCAACACTGAGGTCGATATCGGGTATTTCCATGTCTTATGAGTGGTTTGGAAATAGCTACTTTTCCGTAAAACTTTGTTTGTGAAGTTCCCTTCTACCTCTGATGGTTGACACCGGAACATGGAGATGCAAATTGAGCTCTTTGGTCATTTTAGTTGCAGCTGTTTTCTTTCTTTATGTCACAATCCGCTTCAATACCTCGTCCGGGTCTTTCACTCAGCTCTCCCTTTCATCCACTATTCTGTTTGGCAAAGGATGTTTTTCCGTGCACTCTGTATGCTATCATGACTTTCGATACCATAGCTCGAAAAACACCAATTATCCTGGGAATTGCAGTAACAGATAATCCAATTTAAACGCGCCCAAGCAATTTGCCCTTTTCGCAAAGTCTGAAAGGTTTGACATTTTACGCTGTTCCCTCCAAAAGCCCTATGCCCTTAGCTTCATTACTGTTACCTGACAGTAGAATAATACATACACTATATTATATTAAAAAATACCGGTGGCCAGACTTGTTTTTTAAGGAATACGAAGCACATTCATAAACACCACTGATATTCATAGTTGTTTCCATTATTTTGATAACCACCTGTATATATATATATATATATATATATATATATGTGTGTGTGTGTGTGTGTGTGCGTATTTGGAAAGAGTTCTAGCAATTAAAATTTGTTTTAAGTTTATTATAATGTGCATTATTAATTAGTACAAACATAACATTCTTGGACTTAGATTTTAATAGCTCTCCAGGAACATAAAATATTTTGACACTTTGAGAGCTGTTATAGGAAACAAATGTGCGTCATTTAGTTTTAAACTGATGCTAAAAATTCATAGCTCCCCGGCGACAGTTCTTGCTTGTAACAAATATATAAAGCAAACACACACACACACACATATATATATATATGTGTATATATATATATATATATATATATATATATATATATATATATATATATATATATATATATATATGTGTGTGTGTGTGTGTGCACGTTTACAATAAAAGGTACTTGGGTACGTTGGATATTTTTTATCTTCTCTTTCATGAAAGGAAATATAGTGTTATTCGTCTCCAAAATGAAATAAATCTTCTTACGCTTGTTATTTTCCTGTCACGCAGTAAACATAAAATTTTCGGATCAATAAAGGAACGCTTTGCATTAAATTTAAACGGAAAAACATTGAAAAAGCAGTGTTTTTTCTCGAGAAACTTTTAGTAAAAGGTTTTTGAAGCGATCTAACCCAAAATTATTTGAAATATCAGCTAAAATTTAAGTACCTTAAGCAATATATTGTTGTTTATTTTTCTAAAGGAATTAAATTGATGTTAAAAAAATTTATTTAATTAATTTATAAAATACAGTAATATATCTTTTCTTTTTATCAACAAAAGTGCCAAATATTTAGCAAATTCGAGGGATTTAGTTCAAACTTGTCTTGCAGACTTTTTGTTTGAAGCTTCCTTCTTAAAGACATAAGCCATAAATTTCTATGCATTCAAAACAATACTAATATTAGCATCATACAAATACTTATTATATACCATAAAATATTAATTAAAGATCTGAATATTAGTTTATTTTGAAATTCATGTTATCAGTGATTTTATATATGCGGTCATCTTTTAGCTATATTACGTCTTTAATATCACGTCTTCAGAACAGAAAAAAACTTCATTACAGCATTATATCTAACCCTGGAAGAATCTGGAAGCGAAATTATTTCCCTTAATTGGACCTATATGACCCTAATATGGCATTCAAGCAGTAATCGATATTAGTTAACAATTATGTTTCATAACTATTAAATTTATAATACATTTCCAGTCAGTTGAAACAGTACAAATAACAGCACACCATACTAATACTTTATTATAAAACTTACAAATGAATCAAAGAACTGAAAATTAGTTTTTTCAGAAATCAATTCTATAAGTAATTTTATTTTCACAAGTTCTCTTTTTGCTATAAACATTCACATCACGTCATCAAACACACACCATAAAAAAACTTCACAAAAGGATTCATAACAAAATTAATTCTCACAACTGGAACAATATAACACTAAAAAAAATCAAATAACTAAATATTAGTTTATTCAAAAACTATGCTATAATTCATTTCACAAGTCCTCTTTTAGCTACACACATTCATACTACGTCATGAAACCCAGAGAAACTTCACAAAAGACTTTAAAACTCATCCCGAAGAAATCAGAAAACAAAATTAGTTCCCTTAATTGAAATAATATGACCTTAAAAGAGAAGTTTTGTTTGCAAGCGTTTATCTATATTAGTTGATAATTTTCGTTTAATGAGTATAAAATAACCATAAATTTCCATGTATTCAAAATAATACTAAAAATAACCCCATACAAATACATTATTATATACCTAACTAATGAATCATAGAACTGACTATTAGTTTTTTCTGAAATCATTAATATAAGTGATTTTATTTTCACGGACCTCTCTTAGCTATATAAATTCACATTACGGCATCCAATACAAAGAAACTTCCCAAAAGACTTCATACCTCATATCGAAGAAATCCAGAAACAAAATTAATTCTCTCAATTGAAATATTATGACCTTAAAACAGAAATTTTGTTTGCAAGCGTTTATCGATATTAGTTAATAATTTTCGTTTAATGAGTATAAAATAACCATAAATTTCCATGTATTCAAAATAATACTAAAAATAACACCATAGAAATACTTTATTACAGAGGTTGGGAACCTTTTTACCATTAGAGGCCACATGTAAATTAGGTAGTAATAAAGGAGGCCGCATAAGTTGATGAACCTATAAATGCGACTTTTATGAAATTATTATAGTTAGATATAGTTTTAACAATTTGGTGCATTATATAGAAAAATAACAAAAAAATTAAGTCCTTATTTCTTTATTATTTGACATAAAAAGTTACAATATAAAATATTTTTGTATTCACATAAGGATAAATCTTGTTATAACATTAATCATTAATTATTATTATTTTTTGCAGAAAAAAATACGTTTTAACGTACATGGAGTCAGTTCCAACAATAATAGTAAGAAAATAGTTTTTGTGTAGAGATCATATAACATGTCTGGTAGTATTGCTAAGAAACTCTGAGCATTAAATTACATATAAAGTATAGTTATAGTATATAGTACAATCAAGGTAAACAAAGCTCATTTGGATAAATATACAATTGTAGCGACTTTAGACAACAATTTCAAAATGTCAACTTTATTTTGGCCGACACTGTACATGCATTCATGCCGTTTTTTATTTAATTCTATTGATTTGGAAATTGTTGTAATCTATATAATTAAATATTAATTAATACAAGTGCTAGCTTTTATGAAGGCCGCGCATTCCCCACCTCTGCTTTATTATATACCTAACAAATGAATCATAAAACTGAGTATTAGTTTTTTTCTGAAATCCTTATTATAAGTGATTTTATTTTCACGGATCTCTCTTAGCTATATAAATTCATATTACGTCATCAAATACAAAGAAACTTCTTAAAAGACTTGATACCGTATCCCGAAGATATCCGGAAGCAAAATTAATTCTCTCAATTGAAATAATATGACCTTAAAAGAGAAATTTTGTTTGCAAGCGTTTATCTATATTAGTTAATAATTTTCGTTTAATGAATATAAAATAACCATAAATTTCCATGTATTCAAAATAATACTAAAAATAACACCATACAAATACATTATTATATACCTAACTAATGAATCATAGAACTGAGTATTAGTTTTTTCTGAAATCAGTAATATAAAAGATTTTATTTTCACGGACCTCTCTTAGCTTTATAAATTCCTATTACGTCATCAAATATAAAGAAACTTCCCAAAAGACTTGATACCGTATCCGAAGAAATCCGGAAACAAAATTAACTCTCTCAATTGGAAGAATATGACCTTAAAAGAGAAATTTTGTATGCAACCGTTTATTGATATTAGTTTATAATTTTCGTTTAATGAGTATGAAATAACCATAAATTTCCATGTATTCAAAATTATACTAAAAATAACACCATATAAATACTTTATTATGTACATAACAAATGAATCAAAGAACTGAGTATTAGTTTTTTCTGAAATCATTATTATAAGTGATTTTATTTTCATGGACCTCTCTTAGCTATATAAATTCATATTACGTCATCAAATACAAAGAAACTTCTCAAAAGACTTGATACCGTACCCCGAAGAAATCCGGAAACAAAATTAATTCTCTCAATTGAAATAATATGACCTTAAAAGAGAAAATTTGTATGCAAGCGTTTATAGATATTAACGTAGTTGTTGCTTATGCCACTTGACCGACAGCAACATCAGATCATGTCCCGAAGGCTATGGGCGATGGAGGTGCGGCTACTGTTTTGACTGGAACCACAAGGGTCGGAGTCCGACTTGGCCAAAGGACCAGTCCCGTAATTTTGAACCAAGTCAAGTGACGAGACCTGAACACTTGACCCCGCATCTCCAGAGGTCAATTTGAGAACTTGGGGGACATTGCAGCCATGATAGAATTTATGTGTACAAGCCGCCATTAGTGTACGCGGCAGTGGATTTGTCAGCGACAGGCATCGAACCAGTGACTTTTAGATCACTAGCCCGCTGCCCTTGCCGACTGGGCCACTGCACCCTATATTATAAGTAATTAGTTAATAATGTCAAGATATTAGTTAATAATTTCATTTAATGACTATAAAATAATCATAAATTTCCATGCATTCAAAATAATACTAAAAATAGCACCATACAAATACTTTATTATATAGTTCCCAACAAATGAATCAAAGAACTGAGTATTAGTTTTTTCTTAAATCAGTATTATGAGGGATTTTATTTTCATTGTCCTCTTTTAGCTATATAAATTCATATTACGTCTCCAAACAAACACACACACAAAAAACATCACAAAAAGCTTTATATCAATCCGGAAACCATATTTATTCCCTTAATTAGTCCAATATGACCCTAATTAGCACTCAAATGCTAATCGATATTACTTAATAATTACGTTTAATAAATAATAAATTTATAATAAATTTTCGTACATTCAAAACAATACTAACAACAAAACTTTACTTTATTATAAACATTAAAAATGAATCAAGTAACTGAATATTGGCTTATTTAGAAAACAGTACTTTAAGTGATTTTATTTTCAAAGAACTGCGTATTAATTTATTCAGATATCAATACAATAAGTAATTTCATTTTCACAAGTCCTCTTTGAGCTATGCACATTCCTATTACGTCATCAAACATAAAACAAAACAAGAAAATCACAAAAGTCTTTATACCTATTCCCGAAGAAATCCGGAGCCAAATTAATTCTCTCAACTGGAACAATATGGCTCTAAAAGCGTAATTTAGTATGCAAGCGGTAATCGATATTAGTTAATAATTACGTTTACCGAGTAAAATAAGCGGGTGAAAAAGTTCCCATTTCAAAAGGAACTAAATTAACGAGCGACCAACAAGAAAAATGCTGGGAACTGCTGCCGTGAAAAGTAGTTTTTGTTCGGAGTTGATCCTCTTGTAAGTGAACTCATCTCCTCTTTTTCTTTAGATTAATTTAATGAATCGGGGAAGTAATGCTTGGGTTGATGCTAGAAAACAAATACATTACAGTGCGGGTGATTTATGCTGGAACTGGGATCGACTCGTGGGATTTTCTCGCTGAAATTTAATTTAGCCTGGCATTTTTGCTCCAATGAAATAATTTAAATTGTTACATAATTTAAGAAGATGGTAAAAGCTTTTTAAGTGCATAATGTTTAGTAGAGATTTTAATTTTATCTTCCGATTATTTTTTGTTCGTTCCAGAAGCCTTTTGCAATCGACGAGAGGGCATGGACTTTACCCATATTCTGTCTTGCTCATTTCCAGTGTGGGAGAGATATTGGATTGTTAGGAGGCTTTGGGTTCACGGATATTTGTTTTCCCTTTCTTTATACATCTACCGGGTGCGTCATAAATTCGTGCAAAGTTCAAAAATTCGTAATAAAAGAAAATATTTTTTATTTTTTTTTCCATGTTAAAAAAAAAAAAAAAAAAAAAAAAGTTTACAAAAGTAACCGAAAGAGGGCGCTCACACGCTATATTGAGACGTTTTATGCAAATCAGGAAAACACAAACAGAAAATCAAACAAATCACAATAACATGAGGCTGCATTTATTTTAAAGTAACAGATGTTCAAAATTACCACCGGCACAAGGTAATAGGCAAGTGAGGCTACTTGCCCATACAGCGGAGTGTAGCATGTCGCCATCGATTGCAGCGACTGTCTGTCGAATGGCATTATTCAGTTCCACCAAAGTGGTTGGGGAGCTCCGGTACACACCAGACTTTAAGTATCCCCACAACCAAAAATTTGCAGAGGGCAAGTCTGGTGATCGTGAGAGCCACTGAACCTTACAACCGCGACTTATCACTCGGTCTTCAGTGAAAAATAAAGATTCACCATTCCGTGCGTCGAATCTAAGGTTACGGAATCTCCGTTCTTCTGCCAGATTCAGGAGCACTGCTACTCCCCGTTGATGTCTCGGCTGCCAAATCTTCCATGACACTTTGTACAACATGGACGCAGTTCCTTGCTCAAGGATGGTCTGCCACTTTGTGGACGATCCTCCAAACTCCCCGTTTCCTCTAAACGTCGCACTTAATTCAGTATCCCCATAGGGCTTTTTTGCACCTTCGGTCCTTTCTCCGTGTGAAAATTTCGCAATGCAACAGTTGTGGATTCACCATTCTTGTAGAAAAGTTTAACCACCAACGCTCGATCTGGTTAAGAACGCATGCTGCTGACTTCGAATGACGGATTCATTTCCAGCCAGGTGTTTTATTGATAGCCTGATTTGCATAAAACGTCTCAGTATGGCATGTGAGCGCCCTCTTTCGGTTAATTTTGGAAACTTTTTTTTTGCATGGAAAAAAACTTCCAATCTCCCTCTGATCCTATTGGTGCAAGCAGAAAATTTTTCTGAGCATTACTTCTTTTATTAGGAATTTTTAAACTTTGCACGAATTTATGATGCACCCGGTACATACATACATACATACATACATACACACATATATATATATATATATATATATATATATATATATATATAAATATGTATGTATTTAGTCTTGTAACCCACCATTGGAAATTTAAAAAAAAATTGTTTTCCACAAGCGCTACATAAGTTCCACGCTGAATAATTATTTGTGGATTTAATAAGCTTTTTATTTAGCTTATTTCATCTCCACAAACTTGTCGTTACTATCGCATATAGTTGATATTAGAAGCTTTTATCTTCAAATCTTTTTTTAGAAGCGGCATTTGAAACCAACACTTAATTTTTTTTGTACAAGAAGGTATTTTACCAAGTTATTTTAGTCTTCAGACGTAAGTACTAGCCTAATTGAAAATATTGGATGTGAGAAGTTTTTATCTTCAAATTATTTGTTCTTTAGAAATGCAGTGTGGATCTAACACCTACTTTTTTTATTCAAGAACCTTTTTTACCAAGTAATTTATTCTTCAGTCATGGGTACCAGCACTATTGAATATAGTGGATGTAAGAAGCTTTTACCTTCAAATTTTTGATCTCCACAAGTGCCTTATGAATACCATACATAATAATTATTGTGGATTGAAGAAGATTTATTTCCAAGTAATTTCTTCGCTACAAACCTGTCGTGAGTATCATCACAATTGGATACATTAGGTGTATCAAGATTTAATCTTAAATTTATGTGTCCTCGAGAAGCGCCTTATGAAACCCATTCCTAATAATTATTGCCTATACAAGAAGCTTTTCTTTCCAACTTATTTATGCTCCATAAAATCTCTTTACTATTACATTACATACAATACCAGTTAGAAGCTTTAATCTTAATATTATTTGTTCTGTAGAAGCGCTTTGAGAATTTCACGTCTAATAATTACTGTAGATTCAAGAATTTTTTTTCAAAATTATTTGCTCTATATATACCTGTCTGGAATGTTAGCACAATCAGTTGTAGTAGATGCGTGAAACTTTTATCTTTAAAATATTCGTTCTCCAGAAGCGCCTTGGAAATTCCACGCTTAATAGATACAATTGTTTCAAGAAGCCCTTATACCAAGTTATTTGTTTTCCAGATACCTGCAGTGAGTACCTTCACAATTACATATAGTTTATGTATAAAACTTTAATCTTTAAATTATTTGTTCTCCAGAAGCGTTTTATGAATCTTAGGCCTAATAATTATTGTTCATCCAAGAAACTTTTTCATCTAGTTATTTGCTCTCTACAAGCCTGTCGGGAATAACAGCACAATTGGATATAGTGGATGTATGAAGATTTTATCCTCGAATTATTTGTTCTCCAGGAGCGCTTCCTGAATCCAATGTTTAATAATCATTGTGAATTCAAGAAGCTTTTTTTCTACCAATATATTTGTTCATCTCAAACGTGTGTGAGTGCCAGTACAATTACTCTGAGTGGATGTATGAAGCTTTTATCTCAAAATCATTTGTTCTCCTGAAGCGTCTTTTGACTCCCATGTCTAACAATTATTATGGATTGAAGAATCTTCTTTTCCAAGTTATTTGTTCTTCACAAACCTGTATAAGTGACAGTACAATTACACATAGTGGATGTATGAAGCTCTAATCTTTAAATTATTTGTTCTCTAGAAGCGTTTTGTGAATCCCAAGCTTAACAGTTTTTTTAGATTCAAGAAGCTTTATTTATGAGTTATATGTTCACCTTAAACCAATCGTAAATGCCAACAAAATTATATATAGCGTATATATGAAGTCTTCATCTAAAAATCATTTGTTCTCCAGAAGCGTATTTTGAGCCCCATGCCTAACAATTATTATGGATTCAAGAAGCTTCTTTTCCAAGTTATTTGCTCTATATGAACCTGATAAAGTCGATGTATGCAACTTTTATGTTCAAATTTTTTGTTCTCCCCAGACATTCGTGAAATAACCCATTCCCCTGAAAAACCAGTTTTACTTTTAATTTACTTATTTTACACACGTAACGTGGTTTAATTCAACCATGGTTAACGAACAAGGATGAATAGCTGAATCGCAAGCGTTCGGTATTAGTCTGGGACGAGTCGTTACATTAACGTGATGATCAGAGCCATCCGGAATCGACTTTGAAAAATACGTCCCAGCTTCATTAGCTCTCGAGTACCAAAAAAAACCCTTTTAGATAGCAACAGACCTCAATCGCCCTGTACCTATAGTCCCAAATGATGATCATTTTAGATAGGACAAACTTTTGTCTCAACTCATTTGTTCTCCATAAACACCATATCAGTGCCACCCCTAATAATTATTTTTGATTTATGACGCTGTTATCGTTCAATTATCTGTTTTTATCCTGACCAACTCTTTGTAATAAGTGTGGTGTTAAAAAGCTTTTACTTTTAAGTTAATAGATCTCTAGATGCACTTTGGGACTAACAACGTTAAATCCGTTGAAACGATAAGTGAAAACATCATGCACAAACTGATCGTTTTTTAAATTAATGTGCGAAATAATCCTTGGGAATTAAGGAAGCTTTTCGTTTACAACTTATTTGGTATCTATAAGACCCTCGTAAGTAATAATTCTAATTTATTTTAAACGATGTCATGCGTAAATTATTCATTCTGATATTTCTTAGCACATTTATGATGCTTTCTGACTGCAAAATGGATTTGGGCTTTCATCAGGGTATTCATATTTTAATATATTTCTTAATATAAAGAATTAAAGTATAAAATTAAATTAAAGTTTCTTAATATAAAGATTTAAAGTATAAAGAATTAAAGTATACACTCTAATAGCTTTTCCAAAGAGATCCTAAAGAATGTTTCGTATAACTAATGGATTAGTAACTTCAGATTAGTAACTAATGGATTAGTAACTAAGTTTCAGAATTATCGTTTTTGATTTATACCTGTTTTGTCTTTGAATTAATTGTCCATTGCCTAATCCACGCCTAATTATTATCATATTCCTAACAAGATTTTACTATCACTTTTTTATCTTTAGACGCACCTTGAACTAACAATGTCAAACCAGTTAAAACGACAAATAGAAAAGTGATATTCAAGCTAATCATTTCAAAACATTATAGTTCATTTATGATTTTTGTAGGCTGCAAAAAAAGGTTTGAGCATTAATCAGTGAGCTTATGTTTTGATAATTAATTTTGAATGGTTTATAGCATGCATTCCAACTGCTTTTCTAAACTGCTTGAAGAGATATTTTAAATTAACTAATTGCTTGCTAGCTTTTAACTTCCGAGGACATATTTAAAATTGTAAAATTCTAATTTACAAGCAAAAAGTTTTTCACATTGCTATTTCTTTTATTTGTAGATGTTTAGATTTGAAAATGAAAAATTTGAAAAAACAGGTCACACTTTACGATAAAATTCACTCATGGATGAAAAACTGCTGTGACTTGAATAACTAGCTGTGGTCCCCAGGTCCTCGTTGGAACTATATAGTTTCTTACCTCAAAAGGTAAACAGGAAAGTTTCTTGCAGAAAATTTTAGGAGTCATAATATTGTAAGATTTTTTTTTCTTGTTTGCACACTTTTCCTTGTTCAAAGCATAGTAAATTTTAGAATTTCTTTGAAAGGGTTTTCTTTGACATATGAAATGTATGTTTTAAGCATACGTACAGGTTAACAGCTAACTTTCGTTGAATATCATGTTTTGATTGGTCCAAATGTGTTCGGTTACTTTAATACCGTATTTACGCGTGTATAGGTTGAATTTTTATCCCATAAAATAGTTCGGTGAAAATGAGTCGCGAATTATACATGGAATTTTAAAATTAAATAGAGGTAATACCCTTTAGTTTAGAACTCTTTACTATTCAATTTTAAAATTTTATGTTGAATCATATAAACTTGACAATTCTATGTATTGATAAATACTTTTTTAAAATATGCTTGATGAATTATCCCATCAACTTGAAAGAAAAATTATCAAATGCGTAATCAATCGTTTATCTCGAGAACTGCAAGTTAACTTGCGTTTAACTTTTCGTTCCCGTCCCGGCCGATAGATGGCTTCACCATTTTACAAAACTAAATTAACTAAAAATGAATTCAATCCTGCTTAAAGATGGCTAAAATTATTAAAATAATGCATTGTCATCGTGTTCTGAGCTATTCTAAAAGTTTCAAATGTCTAGCTAGTCGAGAAGTTAGGTAAAAATCGATTGCAAGATTTGTACTGGAGAAACACACACATAAACAAACAAGAAGCTAGTTAATAAAAACATGGTAAAAATCTGCTGTAATTACTTAATAAATAATGATGAAAAAAATCCTTTCGAGATATAATCTTATTATACTACAAAGTATTTGCAAATTTTTTTTGCAAATCCTTTCTCTGCTTGTTTAAAATTTAATAAATTTGAAAACGTCTGTAATATGGTTTTTCCAGATATGACATTAAGTTTATTATGTTTTTTTAAATGCATCTACTAAATGCACGCACTATTTAAAAGCTAAACATCACCAACTAGTTAGAGGATTATATGAGCGTAAATGTTTCCATATACCGTCATATTTATACGCAACTTATTAATTTTAATTTAATAACGTTACATAATTGATATTATATGAGTAACATTTTCCTTACGGGATGGGATATGATGTATCCCAAGAATACGGACCCAAGAATAAATATATATTCTGTATATATATATATATGTATGTATATATATATATATATATATATATATATATATATATATATATATATATATATATATATATATATATAGATATGTATGTATACATATATATGTGTATATATATATATATATATATATATATATATATATATATATATATATATATATATATATATATATATTTATATAACCTCATTAAAGGCCGTCCTTACAATAGGGGTATGAAATTTCCCCGTTATAGAGAGGGAATCGGAAGAATGGGCCACGTAAGCTAAAGGTTAAAATTATAGCATTTTTCTTAAACCTTAATTAAGTCCATCATTACTTCAAGTAGATAAACAAGCATGCCTTACGCGTTCTTTTATTGTCTTTACAAAGCGTTAAATCGAACTGTTACGGAAATGCATAACATTTTCAACTCCCTAAATGTCGGCTAAATAAACAAACTAATGTTTCACTCTTTTTTTAGGCTATGCGGGACTGAAAAACTTTCTTTACAATTCAAATCATCATCTGTCAAATAAGGGTTTTAAAAGACATCTTTGAAATTGAGGAAGTCATTATATTAATGAGCTAATTCCTTTTGCAAGAAGCAATCCAATATTACCAAGCAGTTAGAGTAAAATAAGCGTGTAAGCCTTATTCTTTTCAAAAGGAAACCGATCAACGACAGAAAAAAAAAACATATTTCAAAACTTCATTCGCGAAAATAAAAGTTTTCGGAATCAATAACTTCACAGCAGTGAAATAGCTTCTCTTTTGAAGATTACTTTTATTAATTAAAGTAAATGTTGGAGGGTATGAAAACAAATTAATTACAGAGTTTGCAATGGATGAAATCGCGAGAAAGTACGATAATGTCGTTTACTTATTTATTTATTTTTTTTTTACTTTACAGTTTTTACCAATTTTTGAAAAGTGTGAAATCATTTAAGATCAATTATTGTTGGTTAATATCTCTTTTACGGAAAATAGTTACTTGGAACTTACATCTAGATGTAAATATTAGATAAAATCATTGTTATTAATGTGTGATTCTGTTCATAGCAGTGAAATAGCTTCTCTTTTGAAGATTACTTTTATTAATTAAAGCAAATGTTGGAGGGTATGAAAACAAATTAATTACAGAGTTTGCAATGGATGAAATCGCGAGAAAGTACGATAACGTCGTTTACTTATTTATTTATTTTTTTACTTTGCAGTTTTTACCAATTTCTGAAAAGTGTTAAATCATTTAAGACCAATTATTGTTGGTTAATATCTCTTTTACGGAAAATAGTTACTGGGAACTTACATCTAGATGTAAATATTAGATAAAATCATTGTTATTCATGTGTGATTCTGTTCACAGCAGTGAAATAGCTTCTCTTTTGAAGATTACTTTTATTAATTGAAGCAAATGTTGGAGGGTATGAAAACAAATTAATTACAGAGTTTGCAATGGATGAAATCGCGAGAAAGTACGATAACGTCATTTACTTATTTATTTATTTTTTTACTTTGCAGTTTTTACCAATTTCTGAAAAGTGTGAAATCATTTAAGATCAATTATTGTTGGTTAATATCTCTTTTACGGAAAATAGTTACTGGGGACTTACATCTAGATGTAAATATTAGATAAAATCATTGTTATTCATGTGTCGATTACATAGGAGAATGTAGGACGCCTAACCCATCTGTATTATTTAAATCAACTGAAATTTATTTATTTTGCAGGAAGTTTTTGTCTTTGACTCTTTATTTCCAATACAAAAAAATCTTACGAATTCGCCAAACTTTACAATAGATCATCTTTTCTTTTTCAATTTTTATGTCGAGGGCTATGTTGTCTTTGTCTAATTATGCATACAATTGAATTACGTTTTGTTGTTGTCTGCCAATGCGGGCACTTGTCAAGGAAGACCTTAGCACATAAACAACGAGGATCATTGGTTGGTTTCAATGGAGGCACTGTATAGTGAACCAACACCACCCCTTTCTACCACATGAAATTTGACCAAGCAGCCCCAGGGGCGACATCTGGGGAAACTTACCTCCTCCCACCCTCTCTGACCTCTTTCTAAAATGACTTTCTGGTAAACGTATTTAAGTTCCCATATCCGGCCTAAACATGAAATATGATTGAAATTAATCCCATTAATTTCTACTTGAATAACGGGGATTTACAAAATTTTATACTTAATGTATCATAAAAAATCTTGGTTATTTTTTTTTATCTGAGTTCGATTACGTGATAAATTTAGATAACTTTTTTTTCTATTGATTTCACTTTTAGTGATTTCAAAATTTCACAATTTTAAAATGTAATAGAATTTATTTAATTTGGTATTTCTGCTTAACGGATTGAGCACATGCATTATAAAGTCTATAAAGTGAAAAGCCCCTATTATATTGTCTAGATTTAGAAATAATTGCATTCCTCTGTTTATATCTCCTACGTTACATAATATGGATAATTTATAGATTTTATCTGTTCCTTAAATTATAAATGTTATTTTCTGTTTTGCCTCATTTTTGCACTTGATTCTTTACCGTCATTTAAATGCAAATCACACCATTTGTTAATATAAATGTTACCTTCAATTTTGATCAAAAGTGATTTATTTTTAATACAGAATAAATTTAATACAAAGCATATAAAGCAAGTGATTTTGAACATCACACATAGATAGTCGAATATATGTATATCACTTTTTTTATTGTCATCAACCTGTCAAAGATTTACATAAATGTCCATCAGAGTTAACTTCCAAGAGACGGAAACCTCTTTGAAGATCAACTGCCAACACTAACGTCTTATTATCAATCTTTAGCCACGAAATTTTATTATCACCATGATTATAAAGGATTTTAATTTAATAATTAACTTTCTCCAACCACTATGCGTTAAAATTACCACTAGCTTCTGATGTTTCTACAGAAACTATGTACGAATCGAATACATAACTAGTAAAATGTTTATAGGTGCAGATATCTTATATTGCTAATGTCCATCGAATCTTGGTCAATATAGTGATCCCATCTCTCTGCGCATGCGTTGTATCGATCACGGGCACTTAGCATACATTCACTTATCACTTATCAATGCTTTCAAAGCACCAGACAGTGCTTGACATAGAGACTAAAGCATTTCGGGCTTGAATCCTGCAGGTGAACATGCTGCCACCAAAATTTAGTCCCAGAATCAGGGGTTCGTTTTTCTTCTTTCCAACCTTACAAACATTTCGGACACTCTCCATCCTACCGATTTTACCTACCCATACCTGATGCAGGCGCGATACATTTCAGTTGCACTTGTCGGGTCTGGAACTGAGTTCCCTCAGTACCGAATCCCTATGTGAGACACTAGGTGTGTCCCTATGTGAGTCACCGGAGTCACCCTAGTGACATACCGAGTCACTAGGGTGACTCCGGGTCCAGCTAACTTTTACACGTAGTACTGTACTATGGGGTACAATAATGCCTCATTGCTTCTGCTTGGATGCGATAGTCGACACCAAACTTAAACGTATTAAAGACTTTTGTCAGGGCTGATTATCTTCAATTAGCATAATTTGATTTATTATTGGACCCATGTCAAGTGATTGCTGGTATTTAGCGCATGGTTGAATTCATTATTGGTAGTTAGACCCAGTCTCCATTTAATCAGTTATATAATTTTTGATTTATTATTGGACCCATTTCAAGTGACTGCTGGTAGTATTTAGCGCATGTATGAATCAATTATTGGTAGTCAGACCCAGTCTCTATTTAATCAGTTATTATATATTTTTGATTTATTACTGGACCCATTTAAAAAAATTGCTGGTATTTAGCGCATGATTGAATTAATTATTGGTAGTCAAATTCAGTCTGTATTTAATCCGTTATATAATTTTTGATTTATTATTGGACCCGTTTCAAGTGCCTACTGGTATTGAGCGCATGTATGAATTAATTATTAGTCGTCAGACTTAAGTCTCTATTTAATCAGTTATTATATAATTTTTGATTTATTATTGGACCCATTTCAAATGATTGCTGGTATTTAACGAATGTATGAATCAATTATTGGTAGTCAGACCCAGATTCTATTTAATCAGTTATTATATAATTTTTGATTATATAATAACTGATTTATATAATGTCCCATTTAAAGTGACTGATAATATTTAGCACATGTATGAATTAATTATTGGTTGTCAGACCCAATATATATTTAATCAGTTACAATATATTTTTTAAAAATTAATATTGACCAGAAATGACGTATGTTAATCAATAATGCTTGCCACGTGAGTGTTATTAAATATTTAAATATTTTTCCTCACCCTGTTGGAAAAACTTCATTTTTTTACCTCTTCTGAACTGAAATAGAAGTAACCATTAATGTCACTTGTAAATATTTAAATGGCTCCTGCTTATTTATATTTTTTTTTATCTTAAAGTTCCGCTTTTATTTCTAAAAATCCTTTAATGAGCATAAAATCTAACACCATGAGTGTTATTTTGTACGCTAGAGACACGAAAAACACTCAAATCTTATTAGGTACAGAGAAGAAAAAATCCTACGAAAATCCATCAACAATGAGATTACGCGTCTGTCAAGATGCATTCTAGCTTTGTAAAAGAAAAAAAGAAAAGAAAAGAAATCCGTATATTTCCTAAGACTCTGTCATCATTTAATGTTCACAGTTGAAGGTCTCATAAGGGATTAATTCTTTGTGTAGGAAACCGAAAATAAATGCATGAAATTTCTTTTCCTGTTTTCTTCTCACGTCTGTAGATATGATGATAAATATTACTGTAAAGAAATTTTAAAAAACTAAGTTTCTGCCCAGAATGATATGGATTAAAACCGGAAAAAAATGTGCTTAGTAGACAATATTCTACGTTACGTTTCCTTATTATAAATTAATGGTGTCTTTGCAAAAAATGTTTGTTATAATGTACGATACTTAGTAATCTCTTTGCAGAAATCGTTACTGCAGGCATATCGTAGTTAACAGCGTGGGAGCTTGTTTATCTGAGATTAAATGTGCGCATTTCACGAAAATCATACAGTAGTAAGATTTTTAGAAGTGGAAAGGGGGATTTTTTCAAGCAATTATCAGTGATTTTCCAGTTTTAAAAATTATTCGCTCTGTCAGTTAATACTTTGACATCTCTCTTACAGTACGTCAAATAAATGAACGAACCACGGAACTTTATCAGAATTAACACTTTTTTCTCCTATATTTTGAAAAAAATACGCCTTTGGGAAAAATTAAGCTTCCTAGAGTATAATATAGAAAGAACGTAATATTATAATAGCAATTATGGAGGTGTGTGCAATTATAAATGTTTAATTTCCATTTATGAAAAAAAAATTATTTTCAATTCCGATAGTATATCCTTTTATGGAAAAAAAATTCTCAATTCCGATAGTATGATATCCATTTAGAAGAAAAATATTCTCCAGTCTGATAGTAAGACATCCATTTATTAAAAGAAATATTTCCAATTCCGATAGTATGATATCCATTAATGGAAAAAAATATTCTCCATTCCGATAGTATGATATCCATTTATAAAGAAAATATTCTCCAGTCTGATAGTAAGACATCCATTTATTAAAAGAAATATTTTCAATTCCGATAGTATGATATCCATTAATGGAAAAAAATATTCTCAATTCCGATAGTATGATATCCATTTATGAAGAAAATATTCTTCAGTCTGATACTAAGACATCCATTTAGGAAAAAACAATTTTCCGATAGTATGATATCCATTCATAAAACAAAGTATTCTCTGTCCCGATAGTATGATATCCATTTATGGAAAAAAGTATTCTCTATTCTGATAATGAGATATCCATTAAATAAAATATTATCAATTCCTATAACAAAATATCCGTTTATGACAAAAATATTATTAATTCAGACAATGAAATTTCCATTTATAACAAAACATTATCAGTTGCAAAAATAAGATATATGACAAAAATATTATCAATTACGATAAATTTTTTTTATCATAAATGGATATAATGCTATCAGAATTACTAATATTTTTTTCATAAATGGATTTCAGACATTTATAATAGCTTTCATAATTTCTATTAAAATATTATATTTAGTTTTTCATTACATTCCATGACGATTAATATTTTTATAATGTTGTATATTTTAAAATTATAGGAGAAAATATTTTTGATTTTGATAAGGTTCAATTGATCGTTTATTTATTTGATGGACTTTAACAACATCATGATGGTAAGGCTTATTTCATGGGACTTTACCATCATCATGATGGTAAAGTCCATCAAATAACGACGGCGCTAGGTAGGACAAAGCGCTAGTTATAGACGTTTTAAGGCCTTTCTAATTGGTAATTGTAGTTCATTGTTAATACATTATTATTAATGCCTGAAACCAATTTTTACCACATACACACAAACAAACAAACACACACACACACACACACACACACACATATATATATATATGTAATATATTAAATAATATGCCCTCCATTGTAGCATTTAAATTTCCTTTCCTAAATCCAATCCGCAGTAATCTTAATTTATCGCAACCAAACCCTTAACAACAGTACTTCCCATGAATCGCATATCTTTGCATTTCTACACGTGTATACGTCTGGAGAAAGGAGCGAGTTCGAATCGCGAGCCTAGTAACTGCTGACCCTACAAAATAATAGTTACATGTACCTCGCCTCTCGCGCGTAAGGTTGAAAGGTGATATTAGTTTCCGAGGCCGTCTTCTGAAATGGACGGACGTACTTTTGTCTCTATAATAAACGATTCGATCCGACTGCTTCCAAATTTAATTTTAATACTTTCAGGCTGAGTCTAGCTCCAGCTATGTAAATATGAGCTAGTTTTCCTTTTCAGGTTGTATTTTAAGGACTTGATGTAATGGATATATTACACATACACACACATTATTTGTGTGCTTGCTTGTACGGTGCGTTGAGCCCATACTGTAAGTTGTGTTTGTCTTTTCATTTTCTTTTTGACTTATTGCTTCCTTGGGGGACTCGGGGCCTTGGGATGTCTTTTGGGTTTACCGGCATCCTATTCTGAAATTTCCCCTTGAGGTAACTGATATGGTTAGGCTCCCTGATGACGAGACCTGTCGGTTACCTCTATGTTGTTTTATGATTCAGTTCCGGCACTTATACAGAATCTTGCCGTTGGTGCGTGGATGCCCAGAGTGCTTGATTTCTGTTTATATTTTGTCTATATTCGTATTATTTTTATCTATCCCTGTTGGATTATTTACATACATACATACATACATACATACATACATACATACATACATACATACACACACACACACACACACACACACACACACACACACACACATATATATATATATATATATATACATATATATTTATATATATATATATATATATATATATATATATATATATATATATATATATATATATATATATATATATATATACAGTTCCCCGAAATTTTGTGAGGATACAGCATTCAAAAATAGTGTACAAAGTTTCTCCTTTTTGGGGGGGACGTGCAAAGGAAATTCACGAAGGTAAACGAAGGCACGAAGGAAATTCAAATTTCTTATTAGTTAGTCTAAAAGCTGGGAAGAAAACTGGAGCCCATTTAGAATTGAGAACAAATTCTATGCTTGCATCACCCATATTGGGAACATTTGAGTTGGGAGAATCAGGTTTGTGAGATATGAAATTTATTAATCCGTCTCAAGGATTCAATTTGATTATTAAACACTAGAAGGTAACCCATCATTTTGACGTCATAATACTAATAATGGCGTCATAATGGAAAAAGTATATGAAAGTTAAAAAATATCCCGAATTATCTAACAATATTGCATTTAATCCACACCTTGTAAAAGCAACCCCTTTCATTATTTTTTATTTATTAAGTTTTTCATGCGATTGGAGTAGTAGACTGCCATCCAGTTTTTACAGCTCACAACGCGATATGAATACTTGAGCTACTTCATTGATTCACATTCAAGTTTGTTTACTTTCAGAATTCATCGCAAAAGTAAACAGATTTTTAAAAACTGTTAAATATACAGCTAAAAGCATCCAATTTTTTTTAGTTCTGAATGTTTTATAGAAAAATAGGCTGAACAAACGTGATTAAAACGTGATGGAGAAGATATTAGTTTTTAGGTAAGAAAAAATTCTGATCCACATCTGAAATTGAAATTAAGCCTAACCGGCCGTTTGTTTACTGAGGGCTTCAATTGAAAGATGAGTACAACCCGGAAGTGTTATACAGAGACAACGGCTATTATATATATAATTTTATAGTATGAACATATCCAAGCAGGGTTCAACTTGAATTAACATGGTGCACAACAAGCCATTACGAGGTTGCTTGAAACAAACTAAAAGTACAACTTAAAAAATTTGAACTAGTTAAGATTATCTGTCATCTCGTGAAAGCCTTGTAGTCGTACAGAGGTTTAATAAACTTTCAATTAACTGCCAGGAGAATAGAAAAACTTATTAACGCTCACGGAGCAGACTATGGAAGTCAAATCAAAGTACCCTAGAAGAAGAGACATGTCCGGTTATATTTCACATATTGAAACAGAAAGTTAAGAACAAATTCAAAGTACATTTCGCAACATACGAAAAAACACTCTTTCTAAAAATTTCCCCCCGAAAATTTCATTGATATGGCATTTCGATTTCAATGAACTGCAAATGTAGAAGATAAGATAGAAAAAAAAGAAAGGAGGGGAAATCCTTCCAATATATTCTTTCCGCGTCTAGTTCAGACATATGAGATTCTCAAAATACGGACAATTTAGTGTTGCGACTAAATTTTCACTTCCTTGAACGACATTAAAATTCCGGACAGACCGCATTGAAATTTCACTTACAGTCTCACTTCCCCAAGATGAGCATTCCGGGTTCTGCAATTTCAGGAGCTGATTTTCACCAGACTGAACTGTATGATTAAATCAATGTTTCATCATATCCCTGCATTTGTAATATGCAGTTTGATAGGGGTATAGAATTTATTTTCCCGTTTTCTTGTGCTTTATTCATGGTTACTTCTGGAGGAAGAATACTACAAGTTTTCATTTCATGGATAAACTCCCTTGCAGTGTTCCTTAGGAAAGGAAATACTAGGGAATATAAAAGTATATATATATATATATATATATATATATATATATATATATATATATATATATATACATACATACATACATACATATATATATATATATATATATATATATATATATATATATATATATATATATATATATATATAAGAATTAGATGAAAGAGAAAACCAGTAATAGCTCTAAAGCTACTTGCAGCCAGGAACAAACATCATGTAAAGAAAAGTATGAATAAGGTTTTTGACAGCATTTCTTCATCAGCGGTGTCAATACTGTCTAAAAACCAATGGATTGTTTCTGATTTTATATATATATATATATATATATATATATATATATGTGTGTGTGTGTGTGTGCGTGTGTGTGTGTGTGTGTCGGATTTGATTTCACGCCCTTCGCTAGATCATCAGTACCAGTTAATATCCGGAATGTTGCAGTCGATGGCCAGACAATAATTCCTCTAGAATCCTAATACAGTGCAGTTGTTGTGGCAAGTGGAAATAAGCAGTCCTATTCATTTTAAGCACATTTATTCTTATCCAAGTAGAAACGCACTCAGCTCTAATATATTCATTTAAATCATTATGCCATCCGACCCCATCTCAATTCCCTATCGGGTCCCATCTTCGTGCCGTGACGATACGCCCTTCTGCTCTGAAAGTCTACATGTCTCTGACGCTCATTCTCTGTTCGCAAGAAGTGCTTAGCTTGCAAAAATAAAGTGCTTAGCTTGCATAGAGCTTATAGAGACATAGCACTTCTACCCTACCTTTGGGTATGTATATCTTGAAGTGGCACTCTAAATAATTTCATTCAAACACAGTTCTTACATAGCAACAATGTTTATTTAAATATTTGCACATACAGATTTTGCTTTTTAACATAAAGCATACGTACTACTAGTACGAGATATATATAGCATTCACGCAAGGGACATACAATTCAATATATCCACTTGTATAGCTACTTATTAAAGAAAATTACACATACTCAACCAGAAGTTCCGCCATGTAAACTTTGGACCTAACAAGAACTCGCGTAGGTTTGAAGCAACCTAGCTATACCTCCAGCGGCTGCTCGCAAAACTCAACTATTATTAAACCAGACTCTAAGCCTAGCTCCAGCTCGATACTTCGTTTCGCCAGCTCAACTCCTCCTTTCACTTCGTCTATTTAATCTAGCTGCTTGGTATTTATACCAACCACGTATGCCGCAATCAGCATATCTTAAGAGGCTTCTTTAGATTTATTCACCTAAAAGTTCGACTATTGTGAATCGAATCTTATGTAAACCTTACAAGCTCCCTGCAACATTCCTCTGCTTAGCTTGCAGAAAGAACCCGCCCGAACTTCCGCTTAACACCTACTAAAAGTCCATTAATAGCTTTTCACTAAATGAAATCATCAAGGCCTTAATCTCTGTGATATTATAGACAAGTGCTGTCACTTGTCGATTAATCTAAAACCTATTTTTACCTGCACAATCCCCCTGCACAGTTTTTAGCGGTTTCATCCTCTTCTCTCAGGAAAGCCCTTTAAGGTCCTTTAATTATCCTAACTTTTATGAGACCTCATATATATCTACAGAGGCTGTTCACACATTTTTTAGACGATGTATATTGTATTCACAAAACTAAATTACATAAAATTCTTGTGTTTTAAATGTTCTATTTGACATCCCTTATTCTGAACTATCTTTCGACACCGCAATTTCCAGGATAATAATGCCTTTTGAAGTGTCAGAAGAGGTATTCTATCCCATTCCTCCTGAACAGCTTTCCAGAGTCCTGTAAGGGTTTTGGGACGACGTTTGGATAATGCAGATTTTAAAAGTCCGAAAGCACAAAAATCCATAGGTGATACATCGGGAGATTTAGTAGAGATATCAGTGAAGGGTATGGCCTTGATACCAGTTTTTTGTTCCATTTCTTTTAGGAAATTTACAGTGGATTTTGATGTGTGACTGCTAGCTTTGTCCTGATGGAGTCTCACAGATTGATGGCACTGTGGGTAAAGCGATGGTATTTCATTCAGAAAAATTGGCGATAAAATATGTTCCTGATAGTATTTGGAGTTAATCTTGACATTTGTTTCCACTCTCTTTATTTTTAACTTGCCATTAAAACAAAACCCAGCAACAATCAAGAATCCCTTAGAAAAACTTTCTTTCGATTCTTTGACCATTTACTTAAATTTTTTCTCCCCTTTTATGATAATAAATGGATCTTTTTTTGTTGCAATCATTTAAATACACCCATGAGTCATCTATTGTGACAATTGTTTTCCACTTTTCTTTGGATATGTTTTTCTCATATAGAATTCTGCAGGGTGTCCTGCGTTCAGCGATATGATTTGGAAGAAGACGATGCACATTGCGTTTTTTAGCTTTCTTAAGATTTAAATCAACGTTTATCATTTTGTTTACAGTGGACACCGAGCATTTTAATGATTTTGCAACTGTCCTTTGACTAGGGGGATTTTCTTTTCACATTAAACAACGTACCTTTGCAATAGTCGAAGATGTCCGTTTTTTCCTTGGATACTTGTTTGGAATTTTTGTCCCCTTCAGGCTCCAATTTGACGTTTTTTTCCTTTCTTGTTGACGATATTACCTATCGACGCTTTAGATATCACAAAACCATGACTCTCACATCGTTTTTGGATAACGGAGTATGCATATTTCTCTTCGGAAAGAGCATAAATGTAGCCTTCGAACCACTGCTTTGTTAAAAACGCCATTTTGAATTTAAAAAACAACTTTCAAGCCGCAGACGATAATTTTGACTTTTAAAAACATAGTACAATTGCAATTATGTCTTTTGCAGCAAACGATTTTTTATTACCGCTTACCAAAATCGTCTAAAAATGTGCGAACAGCCGAATGTGCGAAAAATTGAAGTACATATTGTTGTAAGATACAAAAATAGCCCAAGTTTACTAGTCTCACAAATGTTCGATGTGACATCCTTTTGTTAGTCTGCAAATGTCCCATAGGTAAATCAGTTCTTGCCACGGATTTGTCAGCATGTTTCAGTCGATCAATTTAATTGCAGTGGAGATTCTTGATTTTAGTTCAGGAATGGGGATGTTTTGGGGTTGTTTTCTTGAATTCTCAAACAAACTTTCGTCGCACTTGCACAGCAGAATGACTTTCATGAAACCAAAGACAGCATTTCGCTTTTGCAGCACCGTTGTACGTCTCCATTATCGTAATGGCGAACAAGAATAATTACCGCTCGCTAAAATATAGCATCCGTTAGGACACCTACAGCCATCTATAAATAAAATAACTATAGGAAATATTTCTACTAGTCTGACTTTAAACGAATTCATTTCATTTAATATTTCAGAAGTTCTTAACTTACGAAATTGCTCAACTAATTTGTAGACACCCTGTATATATATATATATATATATATATATATATATATATATATATATATATATATATATAGCTATATATATATATATATATATATATATATATATATATATATATATATATATATATATATATATATATATATATATATATATATATATAAGAGCTCGTCTGTTTGTTTGTCCGCTATAGAATCATAGACTGTTTGACCCACCGGGACGAAATTCGGCACAGTTAATGTTTAGGACCCGAGAAACTTATATCAGGAAAAACGAAATTTGGGGCTCAATTAGTTTTTTTTAAATAAATTTTTTAATGCTTTTTGTGCCTCTAAGAGGTGCGCGACCACCTGTGGAGCCCCTTCACCACAACCAGCTGCGTTAAGAGAGATGGTTTGGGTGGTGACGGGGGGGGTCAAATTCCAATGCGCGGGAGGAAGAGGGTTGGAAATGACCTTTGGTCCTGTCTCCCCAAATAAACACAACTGGCCAGATGAACATGAAGAATATATATATATATATATATATATATATATATATATATATATATATATATATATATATATATATATATACATATATATATGCATATATATATATATATATATATATATATATATATATATATATATATATATATATATATATATTTATATATATATATATATATGCATGTGTGTGTAATATTGCTAAATAAAATTGCAAACAAAACCGGTATGGAAAAACTTTGTCTTCGAAAATAAACTTTTTCCCCACTCATATAGCAGGGTTGATTGTGACCCAAGTTACCACCTCGCCTGGCAAATGGCATGAATAAGTCTGTGCCGTCCCTTCCTGGGCAATAATGAAGGACCATTTATATGGTGTTACCATAATATGGTAATCAATGCAAGCTGTCGGTGTATATTATTCAAAATGTTCAGGATATGATCCTGATAGAATGGGAAAATGTGTTTTTCAGTCGATAGTCAGTAGTATTAGCTTGCCATTGTTGAATTAGATTATTCATAGACAATTTAAAAATGTAATTGAAAAAATGGTTAATGGCACAGGATATTGCCTGAACAAGTTTCTCCCTTTATTGATTTTTTAATGATGCTGATAGTGTCTCCCTTGGATGTTTTTATGGGCCTCCTAAATATCCATTATCGTTCATAATCGTGAGAAAGATTCCTTGCAGTCCCTTCGTGGCAAAAGAAGTAAAAACAAAGAAAAAAGAAAAAAAACATTAGAGCATCTGCACTTTAACATGATAGTTTTTAGCATGACATTTGCTGCTTCAGGATAATTTAGGTACGTGAACTATTATCAATTTTCACTTGTTACAGTTCTCTTCAAATTTTATGTATTGCGTTACAAATTTCCTGGAAAATCAATTGTTCCATGCTTTGGGACTCTTAAACTTTAGAAATTATGCATTACTGGCTGAAAACCCGTGCTTCTCTACGGAGTACATTCAAATTTAATACAACGGCCAATCTATGCAATTTATTGCAAAAAATATTTATAATAAATACAACGGTCAATCAATTAATGCCAAAAAATATTTATAAAAAAATCATAATGGATTTTTTTATAGTTAAAATAATGTAGAACAAAATATTCAAATTAAATACAACAGTCAATGTATGCAATTAATTTGCATATTTAATATCCGTAAAACATATTGATTTGAAAAAAATTCTTAAAACACATCCATCTCAATTAGTCTAGTGGTTAAATTTTATCTTTTACTGTACTTTAATATTTTTGTCAATTTATTTCGTTGTTATGCACGTGACGCAAAATTAATTTAAAGTATCACAAAAAGAAAAAAAATCCACGTGATCGGCATTTAATAAATTAAATTCTAAACATAAAAATTCCTTAAAACTCAGAAAATGTAGGTAAAGATTCGAAAGAAATTTCATTTTAAAGGAATTTTTATGATCTTTCTAGTAACATAAATTGTATAACCCTCAGGTTATTATTTTAAATGAAAACTTTAAAAAAGTTACAAAAAAGATTAAAAATTTAGTTTAAAAAAATCTGAGAAGAATTTTTCAAAAATCTTTCTTTGTGCACCCCTACACTACAAGAAGAATCGCCATGCAAAATGTCAGCCCTTTTGGTCCAGCGGTTGGGTCTGTGCGTTATTTGTCAGTCAGTCAGTCAGACAGTCACTGAAATGTTTTATATATTAGCATTTAGGCTGTATGACAAGAACTGCGAAACATTCTCAATTTTGATAAATAAGGATTAAAAGTGAAATCTTGATGTCCATGGTAACTATTCTCATCAGAATTACAAGTCAAGAACTGTCAAACATTCTCAGGTTTCGGATAGAAGGACATTAAAAATTTAATCTTGTTGAACATGGTATCTATTCTCGCTTGAATGCTAAGTGAAGAACTGACAAATATTCTCATGTTTAGGATACAAGGATTGAAAGTGAAATTTCGATGACAATGGTAGCTGTGCTCACCAGAATGCCGAGTCAAGAACTGTCAAACATTACCAAGTTTAAGATGCAAGGATATTAAAAAGGAAATCTTGATGTACAAAGTATCTATTCACGACAGAATGCCACGTCAAGAAAAGACAAACATTCTCAGTTTTAAAGCACAAGATTATTAAACATGATCTACTGATGTCCGTCCTATCTGTTCTCGCAAGAATGCCAAGTCCAGAACTGTTACGGCAGATGTTACGGCCGATGTCCGAGGTTTTGCTACTTCTAGCATTGGTCAAGTCACTTGGCCAAAGCCCGAAATAATCGTGTATTTCCGACTACTTCGGGGCCAATTTACGATACACCAGATAATTAATGAACAGTTTGCGAATTTTCCAAGAAAAAATTTCCTTTTTTTTATAATTTTTAATTGATCTTTTCTACTTTGACAAAACTGAAGGGATTTTCAGTGTGGAAATAATATGAGTTAGAACTGGTATGATCAAATCCCATAACTGCATGATCCAGCTCCACAAAACTTCTAGCTTTGGGCAATTTTCGCGGTCAATCCGTGAACTGGATATTGAATGTCGGACGCATCGGGAATTTTCGGACCAAAGCTCGAAGTAGTTGTCAATTTTCGATTATTTAGGGCTTTGCCAAGTGACTTGGTCAATGCTAGAAGTGGCCGGATATTTTCCGAATTTACCAGACTTCGGACTTTGTCCATAATATATATATATATATATATATATATATATATATATATAATATATATATATATGTGTGTGTGTAATCTAGATTAATAGGGTAAAACGGGTTAAAATTAGGTAAATTAGCGTTAAATGGTAAATTCATCTTCGGATTTTACGATTAATTAACATCGGAGTCAACGGATGGCAATACTTGTTCACAATCTCTGTTTAAGAGAGTATCTTTGAGGTAGATAAGCACAGGATATTACGTCAACAATAGTGCAGGTTAGAAAGCGTGACCCTGAGTCAAGAATCATGGGATGTTGACCAGCGCCCTCGTAATTGCAACGTGCGAAAAGAACAAAGGCAGATGAGGGTTGTTCTCCGTTCGATGGTATCACATGTCGTGGGCTGAGAGATGATGGGAAATAGCGGAGTGGATTGAATAGTAATTAATGTTAATAAAGCAAGTCCTTAATTGTTATTCGAGTAGAAGTTATTTAAACCGGTCTATTGATGAGACTGCCATTTAGAGTAATTAGTTTAGAAAAAGAGTTATGTGATATAAGAGAGTATATATATATATATATATATGGGCTTGTGGCGGCCCTGTGGTACAGCGCGCTGGTTTTCGGTGCTGAGGGTGCTCAGATCAAATCCCGGCGTTGCGCCACGAAAAATGCCTCCGTTCCTGTCGTCCCTTCATAGGGGGTAATGCTGTCCGCCTATATGGTGCCCCTATAATAAAATGGGCAGTACAATTGCGGCGTAGTATAGGCCAATGTTTGACTACAAGTGCCTCCGCATTGGAAAATATATATATATATATATATATATATATATATATATATATATATATATATATATATATATATATATATATATATATTTATATACGTATATATACATATATATACATATATATATATATATATATATATATATATATGTATATATATATATATATATATATATATATATATATATATATATATATATATATATATATATATATATATATATATATATATACTCCTATACCACAAAAGTCCATTTAGAACACATTTCTTGTAGCAGGTCAGTAAGAGCTTCCTCTCTTCTCACCCCTCACCTGAAGAAAAATCCTCAGACACTATCCTTTGCTACTCCCATTGAAGTTTCTGCAGCTCCTCAGTGCTGAACTCTTCTCTGTGTTCTTCCATTCACTCTTCGATGTCTTCATCCCTGACTTCCTGGCCCATGGATTTTCCCAGAGACACAATGTCCTCGACAGCCTCAAAGCCTTCAAAGTCTCTCGGAATTACCCCCATCTTTGTGCTGCAGCGAGATCAGACAAGGCACTACCATGCTCATGCTTCGCTACTGCCTCATCGTAGTTCTCACTTATTTTCTTCTCTGCTGAGTGGTATCTTCGAAGTCATAAAGTAAAGCTCGAAATGACAAAAAAAAGTGTATGGCAACTCTTTTAAATAACCGGCATTGGTGAGGATAATTAATTCTATCATTTTTTAATTATTTTAGACTGCTAGGAAAAAAATGATGTAATGCGATATAAGATATTCACTTAACAAGTTTTACCTTTTCTTATAACATAATTAACTTCAAAGGTTATTTTATCAATTAACCTTAACTTTTTTGTCAGTGAATATGCCAATGAAAAATAAGTTTTCCCCCGTGAAGAAATGTGGAGGTATTCTGCTTCCATGATTAGTTTTTCTTCTCTGTTCGCAAGCTTATACACTGCAGTCAAAAAGACATTTCTATAGGCCCGGTAAAAGGATCGAGGGGATAGTTTTAACGCCTAATTCAATGAACTTCAGGGGGAAAAAAAGTTAATTGATTTCCAAGGGTTTTTATTCAGCTTTTGGGTTAATGTGAAAGGAAATTTTAATATTTTTTGGCAGAATAGCGTACATGGAAATGCTAATTCAAAAAATTTGAGAGTTTTAATTTAATATTTCTGTGATGAAATAGCGGTATTTGTCACTAGATTAATTGACTCAATTACGTCCAAAGGAATGTGCCTTGAAACATAGGGAACTTGCTTAAGGTTTGTTTTAAACTCAACTTTAAGGCAACTAAAGGAAATTGATGTAAAGTTGCTTACTCAATAACCCAATTAAGTGGCATTGAATTTGACGCATATATGTATAAATAAATAAATAAATAAATATATATATATATATATATACAGGGTGTCCATAATTAAAGTCCCACTTTCAAAAGGCTGTAAAAAAAGAAACACTGGTCAGAATGACTTCAAATTTGAAACGAATATACTGGAAGAAGGGGGAAACGATTTGGCATAATAAAAAAAGTTCCAAAATGTATGAATAGATGGCGCTGTAGCATTGCCGCTGGAACCTTGTTTTATTATGCCAAATCGCTTCCCCCTTCTTCTAGTATATTCAGTTCAAATTTGAAGTCATTCTGACCAGTGGTTCTTTTTTTCCAGCCTTTTGAAAGTGGGACTTTAATTATGGACACCCACCTCTAATTATGAGTGTCCATAATTAAAGTCCCACTTTGTGTCCATAACTAAAGTCCCACTATATGTATGTGTGTATATATATATATATATGTATGTATATATATATATATATATATATATATATATATATATATATATATATATATATATATATATATATATATATATATATGTCATGTCCTGGAATTAAATTCAATTAATTAAAAATAAAATATTAATAGAAAACGAGATAGTTAACAAGCGAGCCAGCAGATGGTACCACCAATAAAATCCCTTTCGAGATTTCAAGGAAAATTACATAAGAATCACGCGATACGTTCATGATACGGAGTTTTTGAATTAGACACACAGATAGGAGATTTTTGTCGTGAGGGTCAGATGCGTGTTGCGAGGAAGTAGACGAAATGGCTAAAGGTCATATTGAATTGGGGATTGAGCAGGAGTTTAAAGTTAAAGTTTGAAAAAACATGGAACTAGTTACAAGTTGAAGGAATTATCATTCTTCACCACGACTGAAGACTGCACCACTACTGTAAAGGAAATCAACTATGCGAGTAAAAACCTGATATATATATATATATACACTCATGCACAAAAAAATTAGCGCACC
The DNA here is from genome assembly GCA_907164885.2 of Dolomedes plantarius. Classification (NCBI taxonomy): domain Eukaryota; kingdom Metazoa; phylum Arthropoda; class Arachnida; order Araneae; family Dolomedidae; genus Dolomedes; species Dolomedes plantarius. Next base: position 42,748,904 of record OU015490.1, read on the forward strand.
AAGAAGGAATCGTCAAAATGAAACGAAATTTTACATACGTAATGACTACTTTGATATAAGTAAATGATAAGAAAATCAAAGAAAAAGGATAATTTATTTCAGAGAAAAAGGCAAAAGAACGGAGGGGTTAATACTCCGTTGGACCCCCTCTAGCGCGAATGCACGATGCGATACGATCGGGCATTGAGTCATACAAGTTCTGTATGATGTCTTGAGACATTTCGTTCCATATTTGCTGAAACCTTGCCTCTAGTTCGTTCAAACTCGTGGGATGCCCAACTCGTCGTCCCAAATGATCCCAGATATGCTCGATTGGAGACAAATCTGGGGATCGGGCAGGCCAAGGAAGGGTAGAAACAGTGCGGAGACAGTCTTGTGACACCCTTGCCGTATGAGGCCGAGCATTGTCTTGTTGAAAAATGGCTCCTGGGAGCCGTTGCATGAGTGGCAACACATGTGGTTGCAGGATTTCATGAACATACCGCTGGGCTGTCATGGTGCCACGGAACAATACTAGGGGTGACCGTGTATTGTAGGCAATGGCACCCCATACCATCACACCAGCTGTGGGAGCGATGTGTCGCTGCACAGCAAAGGCAGGATTGAAGCGTTCACCACGGGCTCTCCACACACGAACACGATTGTCATCACTGCCGAGATTGAATCTGGATTCGACTTTAAAGGCGACCTGGTTCCATTCCGCTGCAGTCCAGTTTCCTCGTGCGCGGCAAAACTCCAAACGGAGGTGTCGATGGGTGGGCGTCAAGGGCAGCACAAGTAATGGGCGCCGCGATACCAACTGTCCTTCAGCCAGGCGCCTTCGTATGGTTCGAGAAGACACAGAGGCCCCTAGTGAAGGTGCTACCTGTGCCTGGATGGCGGCCGATGAAGCAGTTCGCTGTACGCGTGCATTTCTTACGATGTGGCGGTCTTCTCGACGACTGGTCTGTCGAGGGCGTCCTGAGCCTGGTCTTCGTGTACATGACATCTCTCGGGTCCACTGGTCCCAACACCTCCTCACAACACAATCAGAGCGGCCAAATTGACGAGCTACTCGCCTAGCTGACCACCCAGCTTCCATCATCCCGACGATTCTCCCCCTCTCAAACTGCGACAACTGCTTATATTGTCTTCGAACACGGCGTAATGGCATGTCTATCTCAGCTCTTCCTTTGTAAATGATTCAGCACACTCAAACAAGCTTTGGTTACCTGTTTTATACTCCACAGAGTACGATGTTCAACGCCCTCTACCGGCTATACGTAATGCGCAATCACGCTGCATTTCTAATCATTCGCATATCTCCCCGACACGTACCTTCATTGCAAGTTTCGTTACGATCCCGCAATTATTTCTTGGTGCGCTAATTTTTTTGTCCATGAGTGTATATAGGAATGTAAACTATAATTAACTAGACTTAATTAGGGTTAAAATTAGGAAAATTAGCCTTAAACGGTAAATTACTATTTGAGGAAGTAGCGTTGTTTTGTTATTTCAGCGGAGAATTCGCAAGACTGTGAGGTCAACAATGATTAATTGCCTATCGCGCGCTCGGACTACCACAATCATCGAATGTTCGAAATCATAAGACAGTGACTCACGGTTGTCCGCCGTTGGACGAGGTAGCGTTTCCTGAGCTGAGATGATAGAAAATGGTGATTTAGCTGCATTTATTAGGATTTTTAAGTAATGTTGAGAAATAAAGTTCTTTAAATGTTATTTAAGTAATAGTTTTTTGCCACAGGCATACTTTGATGACTCCTTTTATATTATTAATTAGAGAATGTTCACGCGGTGTAAGTACCGTGTCATATGTCATATATATATATATATATGTATGTATATATATATATATATATATATATATATATATATATATATATATATATATATATATGTATATATATATATATATATATATATATATATATATATATATATATATATATATATATATATATATATATATATATATATGTATATGTATATGTATATATATATATATATATATATGTATATGTATATATATATATATATATATATATATATATATATATATATATATATATATATATATATATATTGATTCTGGCACACGTTTGGGAAAAGAGGCGCTCAGAAAGTAATTAAGAGTCGCTGTTTGCCCATCCCTGATTTAAAACACGGTTCATGGGAACAAATATCATTCCTCTCGAGTGAAATTTTCAAAATGTCGGTAATTTATATCAGAATGCATTCTTCAATGACACATTATTATTTATTGCTTTGAAGCGTTTCGAGGCTGAGAAAAATTAGACGCAGAGGCGTTAAGCAATGCAGAAGTCATTAATAAGTTTTCCGTTCGGGATAGAACACATAATTTGTGACATTACCATGAAATTGCCTCCGTCGCTCTGACAGCTGTTAATGCGTATTAAGGTTGTTAATGTGATATGCCCTCTTGTAACGCTGAGTATTATCCGACGTCATTATCTGTAAACGTATCTGCGGCCGTTACCATTGGAAACAAAACTGATGTCATGTTTATGTATGCCCATTCTCTAAGATTTCTTTGGTTCTTTCAGTTAAGATTTCTCTCATAAAATGACAGCAATTGTCGCTAGGTTAATTTTTACTCAGTTTCGTCTAAAATAATGTTCCGTAAACTTTCAGAAAAATATTCCTTATTTTATGGCCTGAATAATAAATTGATATAAGGTTCCGTGCATAATAAACCCATTAGAGTAATATTGTATTTCATGCATATATATATATATATATATATATATATACAGTCGAACTTTCATATATCGAAGTAGCAAAATGCCGGAAAAAAATTCGATATATAGAAATTTCGATATATAGAATTGATCTTAGTTTTATCATAATTATCCTAAAACATTAAAATTAAAGCTAATTGTCGTATACGAATCTTCATTTCTAATCTATATGCGAATCACAATAAATGAAAGTTATTAACTAAAAAATGAATTAATATGAAAGATTTATTTAGTACTATATACCTTTAAAAAAAACAATCCAGACAGTGGTTACAGTGATCACAGTTACATTCTTTAAAAAAAATAACTACGAATATCTTGTTGAACAGCCAGTTTTGCGGAAAGTTCATCAAAGAAATGCTCGCATTTATTCAGTCCACTAAAATCTTCATCAGGGACATTTTCCGCGAACTGCAGTCCACGACGTATTGTTTCAAACGCCAAAAATTGGGAGATTTTATTCTAAAGTGGTATAAAATTTCCCAATATGTCGTGAAAAAAACATTTCGATATATAGAGATTTTTTCGATATATAGAAACAGTTTTTCTATGTAATGAACATGGAGATTTGCTAAGAGTTCGATATATAGAAAATTTCGATATGTGGAAGTTCGATATATGGAGGTTCGACTGTATATATATATATATATATATATATATATATATATATATATATATATATATATATATATATATAATCTTAGACCAAAGAAAAAAAGACGCACCAGGAAGGAGTTATCCGAATGGGACGAAAATTGGTAGATGTGATGCACATGTACAGAAATACAAATGATTACAATTTGAGAAAAATTGGATGATTTACTCAAAGAGAAAGAGCTTCACAAAGTGTAAAAGTCAATAACACGCTCCACCTCTGTCCCTTATGCAAGCAGTTATTCGGCTTGGCATTGATTGACAGAGGTGGCGGTTGTCTTCCTGCGGGATATCGTGCCAAATTCTGTACAATTGGAGCGTTTGATCGTCAAAATCCCGGGCTGGTTGGAGGGCCCTGCCCATAATACTCCAAACGTGCTCAATTGGGGAGAGATCCGGTGACCTTGCTAGCCAAGGTAGCATTGAGCAAGCACGGAGACAAGCAGTAAAATCTCTCGCCGTTTGCGGGCGGACATTATCTTGCTGCAATGTAAGACCAGGATAGCGTGATATGAAGGTCAACACAACGGAGCGTAATATCGTTGGCGTACCGCTGTGCTGTAAGGTTGCTGCAGATGACAACCAAAGGAGTCCTGCTATGAAATGAAATGGCACCCCAGACCATCACTCCTAGCTGTCGGCCCGTATGGCGGAAGACAGTGAGGTTGGTATTCCACCGCTGTCCGGGGCGTCAACATATATTCTCTGGTCATCGGGGCTCAATTCAAAGCGAGACTCATCACTGAAGACCATTCTACTCCAGTCAGTGATATTCCAGGTCGAAAGTACCCGACACCACTGCAAATGTGCTTGTCGGTGAACAGAGGTCAATGGTAGTCGGCGCGTCTGAGCCGCCTATGAATGGTCCTTGCGGTCAGTGAAACACCAGTTGTACGTACGATCGATGATAATAATGAATCTGGGGCTGTGAGTGCCGCTCTGAAGATTGCTCGGTCCTCACGTTCTGTCGTTTCTCCAGGCCTACCGCTTCCTTCTTGACGTTGTGTTCGGCCATGATTCACCCATTCCTGCCAACATCGTCTAATAGTGGCATCGCTCCTATCCAAATGTCGAGTCATTTGCCGATTAGACAAACCGGCTTCTTTGAGCCCAACTACACGTCCTCTCTCAAATGCTGACATATGCGCATATTGCCCGCTCATCTGTATGTGAGGCATAGTTACTGTCTGAGTACACGGAATGAAATTCTCAAAGAATTTATGACGCGGAATCAAAATTACTCCTCTTTAATATCCTTCCAGTTGCGCAGTTAAGATGTACTGCAGCGTCACATGTTAATTCATTGGCCGCCAAACTTTAAAATTTTGCATCTTCCGTCGAAACCTTTATGCTTATCAATTTGTGTCCTATTTGCATTACCCTGTCGTGATGCGTCGTTATTTATTTGTTTAAGAGTATATATATATATATATATATATATATATATATATATATATATATATATATATATATATATATATATATATATATATATATATATATATACATACCAATAAGTATTTGGACACCCATGCGAATGACGATATCTGCGATCCTGATATACGTCCCGCCCTCCACCGTTAAATATCATATAGGAAAAAACATTGGCATTAGTAGCATGCAAAACGTCACGAAGTGCAGAATTTTCTGATTTCCAGAAAGGTTTAATCGTCGGGTATCACAGAAATGACCGATCCTTAAGGGACATATCTAACGAGCGCAATTTCCCAAAATCGACAGTGGCCTATGAGGCTCAGAAGTGGATGGTGAGCGGTGATTGTTGGAATGTGCCTCGAATCTGCAGACCCATGAAACTGGGATATAGAGACCGACTGGTGCTGCCTAGAGAAATTCGGAAGAACCACAGCTAACCGACGGCGCACATACTCCAGGAGATTCCACAGGCATCTGGGAGTGTTGTTTCGATGAATACCATCCCTAAGGAAGCCCATCTGCTTGATTTTCCTGGTCGTGCGGCCACCCATAAGCTTTTGATCACAAACTCCAAACGCGTTTCTTGGTTAATGTGGTGCAAAGCACGCCGAGAGTGGACCGTGAATCGGTGGAATCGGGTCCTCTGGAGTGACGAATCAAGGTTCACCCTGTACCGATCGAATGGCAGAGTCTAGGTCTTGGTCTGGCGTCTGCCTGGAGTTCGCCTCCTGCCAGAATGCATTGTGCCCAAAGTAAAGTTCGGCGGAGGTGGAATTATAGTTTGGGGTTGTTTTGGGGGATCATTCTTCTGGTATGGACTGGAACCTTTGGTCCCAGTTCATGGTAAGCTCAACGCTGACGCCTTCTGCACTATTTTGGATGACAATGTGCTTCATACATTTTTGAAGTTTTACAAGTGGGACCCATGTTACTTCCAGGAAGACAACGCCAGCTGTCAAATTCAGAGGTCCACCATGGTTTAATATGGTGGCAATACGGTTAACCGAATGGGCTAGCCTGCACAGAGCCAAGACCTGAACCCTATCGAGAACCTCTGGGACCAGTTGAATCACCGAATTAAGGGGTGCAACAAACGTCCAAAATCGGTGAAGGAACATACATGTCTTCTCAAAGCCAAGTGGAAGAAAATGGCACTAGCTCTCCCATAAGAACTTGTGGGAAGCATGCCCCAGAGGGTTGAGGCTGTAATTGCCGTTCGTGGAGGCTCTGCCAACTATTGAATATGAATATTTTTTTTGTCTATCACAGGTGTCCAAATACTTATTGATAGATAGTGTATATATACATACAGTGGAACCTCGGTCCATCGTTTTTCAAGGGACCAAATGCAATGAACGCTAAATGCGGGAACATAACAAAGAAATATTATAATTGGAACTGGATAAATTAAACGAAACGTATAGGAAAATGATGATTCGGCGAACGATCGATTTAAATTCCACTGCATATATATATATATATATATATATATATATATATATATATATATATATATATATATATATATATATATATACATACAGGATTCTCACCTATATCCATTTCCCCGTATCTCGTATCGTTTTTGAGATGACAACGCTAATTCCAAAATTTGCCGATAGATGGCGTTGGGAGTTGCCTCATCGAGTAGTGCATAGCCTTTTCACTATACCTAGACACCAACTTTATGGCCTAAGCTGTCACCGTTTAGAAGTTAAGGGGGGGGGTGTATTGGATATAAGTGGAAACCCTGTATATGTGTGTGTGTGCTCTCTATATACATTATTTAATATTTAAAAAATTGGAAAAATAAAACTCAAGAGTACCCCTAGTTTCTAAGCTTTATCCTCAAGGGGGTCGCAAACGTCAACAGGTTGGGAATTACTGCGCTATAGTGTGAAAGGAGTGCAAATATTTTTCTTGAACAGCGTAATTAAAAATATGTTTATTGTTTCAGCAGTTGACTTAAAACAATATTTTCAGTTGACTTAAAACAATAACTTTTACCCTTTCATAGCAAGCAGAATATAATATTTATCGAACTTAAAGAATCAACAATGGCCATAATCTTATAGAGTCTGAAAAAATAATTTTTAATTCATTCAGTTTAAAATTTACGTTATACATTGAAGAATGAACTCTTATTGATAATTACAGCATTTTTAGTTCCAATTTAAACAGAAATAAGTCAATATTTTCCCAGAAAACAAATTATTTTTCTCTTTTTCATCAAAGAACTAATTGTGTTTTAATTACTAAAGCATTAATCAGTGGTAATAGCTATTTCAAGAGAGAAATTAATGTTTTAAATAACTTTAATTTGAAATGTATGATTATGGAGAATAATTGTGTGGGAATTAATGTAAAATTTAATTATGTAATTTATTTTTCATAAAATAATTGTTTTCTCTTAGGTGGTGCTATTTTGATTCTGGCAGATTTTTTTTACCATCTCAGATAACCGCATATTGAATTTCAGTTAAAAGAAAATTATTAAAAATTCATTGTTTTAAAAAATCAGTTTTCGTGGCTTTTATTTAATATTTAATTTATATATATATATATATATATATATATATATATATATATATATATATATATATATATATATATATATATATATATATATATATATATATATATATATATATATATATATATATATATATATGTATATGTATATAAACATTTGTTGCAGGCTATGTGTGAAAAGCAGGCATTCTGTAGAATGCCTAGGTAATCTACGAATGCGAGATATTTTTAGGCAAAGCATGAAATCTCTGTTTTATTTAAATATAGTTATGTACTTTTTATAGGCATTGTATATAATACATAGGTATTATACAGAATAATAAGTACTATTTTGGTAAAGTATGAAAAAAGACCCTTCATTGAAAAAAAGTATATATAAAAATAGAAGAAGTACAAAATAAAGTACAGGACTTTCTTACCGAATATATATATATATATATATATTACCGAATATATAATATATATATATATATATATATATATATATATATATATATAATACTACTTCTTGCAACAAGGAAGGCTAGAATGGTATTTTGAATTTACACTTTGTTGTTTTATTCATTTAAGAGCACTTCATATTTTTTTCACTTGGTCTTCAACGTACACCTTACAAATCACTGTCCACTTCTTGTGTGAGGAGCGATAGCAGCTGACCGTAGAGGTATTTCGTGGTCAGATATGTTTTCAACTCTAAGTAAGTCCTTTGGACTTATAGTGATAATAATGCGATCTGACATAAAGTTGGTTCAAATTTTCTTGAGCAGTTCCAAGGTGGGAAGAACCGTCATCTGTCGCACTCATAACCAATACCAGTAGATTGCGCGAGTCCAACCCATCATTCGTCGACGTCAGAAACTATTCTCACAGTGGTCCTCAAAGAAGCAGGAGGACATTTATATCAGATTCATTTTCATGTTTTTGGCCTGAATTTCAAGATTAATTTTAGGTCCATTTTTACTTTCCACACCATTCTCAGTATCGAAGCAAAGAGTGCACAAAATATCCCCATTACCTAACATTTTTTCCTGTCTATCCTATTTACTGGCCTGCCCACAGATGGTAAAAACACTTTGGGGATAGTTTTTGCATATATGACCACCAATGGTTTCCTTACCCACAACAGGTTGCAGAAATGGAAGCCTCTTCGGTAATCATACCGTCTCCTCCTATTTGGTATATTCCACTGTGGACTAAAATCAAAACTATGTTTTGAGCTATAAGCTCTCTCTCTTGTAATAGGGTGATCTTTTTCTTCTTGTAGCACTGTTTAAACGTCTTCTATAATATTTTCCCCAATCGCATCTCAGTATGTGTGTCTTGTAAAACATTTTGGGGTAGGAAAAACGCTGTGAGGCTCACTTTATCTTTGCAACCAAAGGGAACTCTGTATAATGTTCCCTTAATCCCATAATTAAAGACCTTGTTCTTCATAAGTTGAACAAAACGTTCTTCCTAAGTCCAACGGTTAGTTTAGTGACCTTGCGTCCAAATACGAGGTATATTTGCAATGTTCTGATTAGTACTTTTTACGCTACCATGGCTTTGTGTGTGGCAACGTTTGTCATGGACGATCTTCAAAGTCAGCCAGTACTCCTGAAGGTTGCTCACCACATCACTCGCAAATGCTCTGCAATTGTCAGACTATGGAGCGGATGGTGCTCCAAGCAAGGTAAATAAGTCAATGACGAGGCACGATACTTCTTCCGATGTCAGAGCCTTGATGCCGGACAGTGACCGAATGACTAAGGCTACGGCCACACGAGCGATTTTTCCCGGTACGGCTTTTCCCCGCGCTTGAAAATCTACACCAGCCGGCCACACGTGCATGTGACATTTTTTTCCCCCGTTGGGACTTTTCCCGCATCTTGAAAATCTACGCCGGCCACACGTGCGGTTTCTTCATGCGAGGTCAGTCGTTTGTGCTTTGCAGTACAACATGAATCCAGTTTCAATAAATGAAAATGCTGTTAACGCGTTATGTGCTTTATTAATTGTTCGCCGACAACGTCGTCGACGTCAAAGAAAGTACTGGGTACATCCTCTTATAAGTGAGAGATCAGTAAAGGGAAAATTTACAGTTCTACACAGTAAACTGAAAGGATACCCAGACAAGTTTTTTGAGTATTATAGAATGTCGATATCTTCATTTGAAACTCTATTATCTAAGGTTGAAGATGCAATTAGAAAAAGTGATACTGTAATGCGATGTTAGTATTGATATCGATCGTTGCAATCGATGTTAGTATTGATATGGCCGACATCATTATACAAGCATGCTGTGTACTTCACAATTTCGTAAGACACCGCGATGGTTACAATTTTGAAGACACCCTGCCATGCCCACTAGAAAGTATTCCTGCAATTGGAACAAGAGGAAACAACATTGGAGTTGAGACCAGAGACAGTTTCAAAAGTTACTTCTGTTCTCCTGCAGGTTCAGTGCCCTGGCAAAATCGTTCTTGCAACATTGCAGAATAGGAACTTTATTGTTACGAGTACACAGTACAAGCTACTAACTAATAACAGCAATAATTTTGTATCAAATTCTTTAAAATTGTATACTAGCAAGTTTTGTATAATGCCCTCTTGTTATAACAAGACAGCGGATTATATGCACTTAAAAATGGCAAAATATCCATGCAAATATACACTTAAAAATATAAATATGCACTTCAAATAGAAATAGGTCTAAATATTACTTATTTATCTAAATATTGATCTAAATATTATTTACCTGAACAAAAGAACATATTTAAAATAAGGTTTCTGTTGTTGTTCAGATGTGTAAAGCGGGGATATAACTTTTACATAATATATTTTTTCTGAAGCGAATGCAATTTTTATTTATAATATACTTAATAGAAAGACACATGCAAATCAGAAAATATTGTATGCAATTGTATATAATCCACGATCTAGTTATAACTATCACCTACTTACAACTTAGGTTATAACTTGTAACTTAAAAAATAAATTTAATTTGTTTTACTAATTACCAATTTTATTTCTTCCATTTTCATCCATCTGGTCCCATTTTTCCCCAATAACATTCTTTGTTACGGTCATCCATGTTTCTCTTTTTAGTTCCCGGTTTTTGAAATCCTTTGTCCGTGCATCATAAAGACATGGATATTTTTCTATTTCTAAGATCAAAAGTTCGCTATCCAAGTAATAATCCATGATATTTTAAATATAAAAAAATTAAGTATAAAAAATTTCTAGAACACACGAATATAGCAGCAAGAGAAATGGGAATAATAAAAAAAATCGGATTAAAATTATTATAATCAGGCTCTGTACATTATACCCTATCTTTACGTAAACGTCTTGAATACTACCAGCGAGTGTTTTCACGCACGTGTGGCCACCGATTTAGCTAGAAATCCAGCTAGAAAAAATAGGCCTGGTTCTATCCTCCAGCGGCCGACCTTGAGAATGCGACACACAACTCCCCCGCTAAAGGGAAAAACAGCTGTGTTTGGCCACCCCTATGTTACAGAAGCTTATATATATTTTGGGGCTTGTTTTCCAGCTGTATTTCTCAGGGAAAAATCGCTCGTGTGGCCGTAGACTAAAGCACTGGCAATCAGTACCAGAGTCTGTGGGTTTGAGTCTCACTCTTGGCATGGACGTTTTTAACCCTTCGGAATCGACTTCAAACAGTAGGTCCTGGTCTAATTAGTCCTCGTGTGTGAAAAAGTGGACCGTAGCGCTCCAAACCAAACCAACCAGAGCGTTGAGGACCACAAACTTAGTGAGATGATCTTGGTACACCATTAGAAACTTGTATTCCCTGTCAGAGCGGTACTTAATTCAATAAGATCGACCCAACAACGGAAATGGAACACAGAAATGAACCATACGCTTCACCACACCTTTTATCACAATTTTTCTTTCCTGGCACGGTTCACAAAGGTGAATGTAGAGTTCAATATAAGGACGTGAAATAATCTTAAACTTGGATGAAAGTCTTTTCAACATTCCGTCACAGCATTCTTGGCCAATGGACATATAAGCCTATTGAAAAATGTTAAATAACTCAGAGTCCGTCACGTAACAGTGGATTACACTCATGCCTCCTTTGGAAGGATAAAAAAACATACATTTGTTTTCTACCAACGTCAAATTATAGCGATTCAGCAGCCAATAGTCCTAAGGTTCCTACTCAGTATTCGTCTCAGCCTCTTTCACTTCGCGCACTAACTTTTGGTGAGTGTTTCGTTAGAAAAACACAGATTTTAGCATTGGCTCGCGATTTGGCTAGTTCATCATAGAATCGCCGTTGCATGTAAACATGCAGTGATTCTTCCTCGCACAATACATCTTGCTCCACCATTTTAAAACAGCACAGTAAGGTCGAGCGTTTGCTGTGCAAATTGAAACTCGTGGCACTGCTGAACAAAGATTGGAGTGCAAATGGTGGAAGTACCCAATGCTCTCTGGTTGAGGCTAGCGTCGAAATTTACGTGCCTAGCCACATCACAATTGAAACTATCGTCACTAGCGTTATGTGATACTTTGCCAGTTAGCTTTTAGGCACTCCATAGAAGGCCTCGTAAATGGGCGAAATATTAAGTGTTTCACACTTTGACGTTCCAATTTTGGAATTCTATAGACTTCCTAAGCATTTTGTACAATGACTGATTTCATACATTGGCGGTATCATTTATATGCACTGCATTGCCAAAAATCATGGGATACCTACTAGTATATTGTGGACCTTCTCTTGCCCGGTAAAGTACAGTGACTCGAACACAATATATATATATATATATATATATATATATATATATATATATATATATATATATATATATATATATATCTGTATATATATATATATATATATATATATATATATCTGTCGCTTGGCACAAGAAGTGCCGAAGTCAGTTTTTTCCAAAGTGACTTTGTTTGCTTATGTCTCTTTCAAAAAATATTATTTTCAATGTTAGAAGTACCCCCAAGTCTTTACAATGGTTTAGAAAACACTTTTAAAGCATCGGACAGACTTGAGTACTTTTTAAATTGAAAATAATACTGTTCTAATGACTCCGAAATATAATGACTCCGAATAATGACTCCGAAAACTATGGATTCGACGCTACTCTCGGTCATTTTGAACATTTTATCTTCTTCCCCCCCTCCCCCCCCCAACGTTGATGGGGGCGGGGTGCTGAACTCTCACTTAAACGGCATTGGGATTGCCACTGTTCCTCTCAGCGACCCCGAAAGCTATGAATTCGACATTACTCTCGGACATTTTGGAGATTGTATATTCCCTCTTCTTCCCCTCTAACCCCCCTGTGTTAAGGGGGGGGTCTGAACTTGCACTTAAACGACATCGGGATCGTCACTATTAATCTCAGCGACCCCGAAAACTATGAATTCGACACTACTCTCGGTCATTTTGTAGATTTTATATTCCCCCCTTCTTTCCCCCTCGCCCCACCCTATGCTCATGGGGGGGGGGTCTGAACTTGCACTTAAACGACATCGAGAGTGTCACTATTAATCTCAGCGACCCCGAAAACCATGGATTCGATAGTGATATCAATCGTTTTCGATTATTTTTACACGTGCCACTGCCCCCCCTGCCCCCCCTGCCCCCCTAGGGGTGCTAGGGGTGTCTTATTGTGAATCTAAACCATTCTCGAATTAATTTAATAACACACAGAAAATTTTATCCGTTTAGGAGGAGTTCAGTGACATACACACGGACAGAAGAAATATATATATAAAGATATAGTGTAATCTCGGTCGATCGTTCCTCGAATCTTCGTTTTCCCGTATGTGTCGTTTATTTCACTCAGTCCCGACGATCATATTGCTTTGTTATGTTTCCGCATTTATCGTTCAATTCAGTCGGTCCCTTGAAAATCGATCGATCGTGAGACCCCTGTATATATATATAACTTTTGTATCAACTTCATCTGATACCGCATTCAGCTGCATTTCCTTCTCTTCTTTAAAAAGGAAGCGCATTCTCTCGTATATTTACATACTGACTAACAAGCTCTATCTCATACAGAATGTGCCGTGATGTCATAATAAATAGATTAGACAGAGAAAATAAACTCATCTTGACATAAAAAATAATACATCAGAACCTTAGACGTAATTAAATATACGATTTTTAGAAAAAATTTTCTAACGCGTTTCCAGAAAATTCTTTAAGTGCAGCTCTTGCATAACTCCCTAGTTATTCATCAGAAATGTGCAAAAAGGTAGGAATTTAATCCACTACCACCATGAACTATACTTTAAAAGCTTTTAGAAAATATTTTATTTTCATATTTGAAAATTGCCTGTATTCGCTATAAATAATGCCATATTTCTCCATTCACGGTTTTTTGTTTTATGCCTTTGATGTCAAATTATTTTTAACCCCTTTGGGTATAAATGTAAATGAAGAAAAAAAGTCATTCTCTTTTTTTTTTAAAAAAATGCAATTTGCCCCTTCCAAACTAAATGCGCCTGTTTCTCACAACAAAAATAGCCCCGGATATAAATACATAGACTGCTGCATTGCAGTCTCGCGCCTCATTTGGCTCATTTTTTGAAAACAAATTTTCAAATAAATTGTCTCAGTTTCTTTTTTCTTTTTTCTCGTACTTTTTATCACACAAACTCTAACTTCTTCTGAAAATAGAAAGTCCTAATGTAAAAGATGCATGCATCCTAGTGTTTCATAATTCGTTTATTTTTTTACATTCAATAATGAACGTAGGAGACAAAATATGTTTTCATCTTTTTATAGTTACGGACAAATTTGTTTCCGTATACAAATTTAATAACACATTTTCATTTGTCAAAAATTTCAAAAGAAAAAGAAAACATTTTTTGGTGCTTTAATGTCTCGAATTCGCGTTTTTTAAGTAAGATTTTTGAATTTTTATGTTTATAAATCTAGATAACATAAAATTATAATAAAAAACATACGGAATCTTTTATATTAATGGTAGAAGACAATTTAATTTTGTACTCCTCAGATGCATTAATATTTATTTTTTGTCCAGAAAATGATTATTTAATAAAAAGGTTTTATTTTGTAAAGATATAAAACATCTGTCTGGTGTTTCGATTATAAAAAGATATCTTAGCCTTTAAGAATATCTTAGCCTTTAAGAATTTCTAGATGAATAATTCATTGTATATGTCTAGACATTTATGAACTTAAAAATAAAGACATAGTGTTGTTTAATACCCACATTTTATATTGCTCATATGATGTTTCTATTGGGTATCTCTCTTTCTGTATGTATATATATATATATATATATATATATATATATATATATATATATATATATATATATACTACTGACCGCCCGACGATCTCCACAAGCCCCTTGGGTTTTTCGCCCACGCAGCTAATCCTCTGAGGGAGATATCTAGAGGGGGGGGATCACGGGGAACAACATTTTCGCTTTAACCAACGCTCCTTCTCAAACATTACACTACAATCTAATTTACAACAAAATTTTAAAATCACCTGTTTTACTAACACTAAAACCGATTCATCATTGACCGCGCAGATCTGCAGTCCCCTTGCGTTCAACTATCGAGAAATTCTATTATTATTATTATTTTTATTTTTTTTAGATCAGATCACGCGTATTTTTTAATTCTGTTCAACTATCGAGAAATTATCTTATTACTTTTTTTTAAAATTTATTTATTTATTTAAAAAAAGATCAGATCACGCGCGTATTTTTTAATTATGACTTCAGCAAATAAGTTTAAAAACCTATGTTCATTTTCCAAAAATTTTTCAATTTGTTTGTTTATTTATATATATTTATATTTATACTAGCAGCCCGTCCCGACTTTGTCCGGGTTGAACAAAATATTATACCAATAAATTTCCAGTTGATAGCCAATAAATTGTAAATATTTTTTTACCTTAATAATAACCTAAATAATACCTTAAATTAATTTTATGTTAGTTAATAATTAAAATAAATTTTTAAAAGAAAAAGGCGTGCCGGAGAACGGCTAGTTTCGAACCGCTAGCGTCAGAACAGAAGCCCACCGCGATAGCACCACGATAAGGATCATTGAAGACTTCGGCACAAAAAGCGGTAGAGGACAGTAGCGGAAACAATGGAGATTGTTAGGATTAAGCCCCTAACTTTATTTCTACTGATCAGATATACATAATATATAGCCTATGTCCATCTGGAATATTGTACCTTTCAAACAGTGAAAGAATTTTTCAAATAGGTACAGTGGTTCTGAAGATTACCCTCCACGTACAAAATCGCTCTCTCTTTATATATAAGTACTAGCTGAAAACCCGCGCTTCGCTACGGAGTACATTCAAATTAAATACAACGGTCAATGTATGCAATTAATGCCAAAATATATATATATATATATATATATATATAAAATTATAAAAAAATCGTAAGGGATATTTATTTTTTTGGATAATATCCAATCGTCTGCTGCATTAGAAAGAAAAAGAATACCATTTTTGTCTATTTAGTTGTTATGCACGTGACGATAAATTTATTTAAAGTACCAGAAAAAGAAATCACGTGATCAACATTTAATAAATAAAATTCTAGAAATTAATCTTTAAAAATTCACCAAAAATCAGAAAATCAAGGTAAAGGTTCGAAAAAGATTTCATTTTGAAGGAATTTTTATGATCTTTCTCGTGATATAAATTTTATAATCCGCAATGTATTATTTTAAATGCAAAAGTAAAAAAAGTTTAAAAAACAGCTTAAAAATTTAATTTAAAAAATCTAAGAAGAATTTTAGAAAAATCTTTCTTAGTGCACCCCTACACTATTAGAAGAATCGCCATGCAAAATTTCAGCCCTTTAGGTCCAGCGGTTTGGTCTGTGCGTTGTATGTCAGTCAGTCAGTGAATGAATGAATGAATGAATGAATGAATGAGTCAGTTACGGAACTGTTTTATATATATAGATAGATAATGGAATCTCGATCGATCGTTTTCGGATCCATCGTTTTTCCGTATGTGTCGTTCATTTTATCCAGTCCCAACGATCATATTGCTTTGTTATGTTTCCGCATCTATCGTTTTCCCGCATTTATCGTTCATTTCAGTCGGTCCCTTGAAAAACAATAGATCGAGATTCCACTATATATATATATATATATATATATATATATATATATATATACAGGGTGTCCCAAAACGACCGCATAAACTCTGCACAGCTAGACTCCTCGTTGGGAGTACATAAAAACTGCCCAAAGAAGCGTTCCTGTACGATCCATAGTTTACGAGAAAAATTCGAAAAACAAAGTATGACGTCACTGCCGGTGCAAGAAAAAAACACTTTATTGGACATATCAACAACAATATTTGCATATCTTTCCAGACGATAATGTTTAAAACGTTCGCCGCGCATATCGCGTCATGCATACGCGCACGCCATGGAATGACGTTAAGCCGCTGTTGAACTGGTATTTGAAAGGCTGCATCTTGCAGTTACCGGTAGTCTTCGTATGGTGGCCATGTACTCCGTTCGTGACTACTGCAACATGTACTTGATGTACGGCCGATGTAATGGAAATGCCTTACGAACTGCTAGGGAGTATGCCCGTCGATATCCGTCCCGCCGTCCTCCCGATGTCAATGTCATCCGTAGGCTGGACGACAGACTGCGAAATACGGGAAGCGTCTTGCCAACAGCCAATAAACCTTCACGATACTGGAAGACCACGGAGCGGCCTGACGGTAGCACAGGCGGATGCAATACTGCAGCGGGTAGAAGAGACGCAATTAAATAAATTATACCTTCCTAATATCTACTTAAGATCGATAATTGTTCAATCCGCACAAAGTCGGGACGGGCCGCTAGTATATATATATATATATATATATATATATATATATATATATATATATATATATATATATATATATGGTAGCGGACCCGACCGACGTTGTGCTGTTCTAACGTTGTAAATCCAAAAATCATAAAATCATTTTAATAAAATATAAATTGTTTAGACGGTTTTGATGAAAAAATATATAAAAAAATATTTTTAAAAAACCTTACACCACCATACGTACAGTTATCACAACTCGACCTATCTTAAAATTAGCAAGAATGTGGACGAAATTTCATTAATATGGGTATTAGTATGACTAATCAATGAGCCGTTTAATACTTCTTAAGTTGCATAGAATCAAATGAGAATTGACAATTTAAATTTGTAGGTTAATTGTTATTCAATGCACGTGTATACAACATAAAAATTCATGAAAATAAAAAAAAATTTCTGAAACGCGATTGCAGCGCTGCCTACCGGATGCAATTATTGAATGCACGTGTATACATCCTTAAAATTCACGAAAATTAAAAAAAAATTCTGAAACGCGATTGCAGCGCTGTCTACCGGATCCAATTCTGTACCTAAACTAACCAAAGATCAACAACACTACATAAATAAATAAATTAATTAAAAGCATTTTCTATCGGATCAAATTGTGGATCTAAACCATTCTCGAATCAACTTAATTGCACCCACAAAATTTCATTAAAATCAGTCCAGCCGTTTAGGAGGAGTTAGTGACATACACACGGACAGAAGATATATATATATATATATATATATATATATATATATAAAAATTTATATATAAAAGATATAGTGGAATCTCGGTCGATTGTTCCTCGAATCATCGTTTTCCCGTATGTGTCGTTTATTTCACTCAGTCCCGACGATCATATTGCTTTGTTATGTTCCAACATTTATCGTTCAATTCAGTCGGTTCCTTGAAAATCTATCGATCGAGAGACCACCGCATATATATATATATATATATATATATATATATATATATATATATATATATATATATATATATATATATATATATAAACTTTTGCATCAACTTCATCTTATACCGCATTCAGCTGCATTTCCTTCTCTTCTGTAAAAAGGAGGCGCATTCTCTCGTATATTTACATACTGACTAACAAGCGCTATGTCATACAGAATGTGTGTGTGTATGGGGTTATGTTCATATTATTTTAAGGAAGACAAAGTTAAAATAAATGTATTCCATGTGATTGAGGTTCTTTTTAATTGTCTGTGAATAGAGACTATCTATTATGCTGTCGTGAACTTGCTTAATTGTTTAGATCAGTAACTGACTTATAATAAGAGGATTTTCCGATAAACACATGCTTCAAGGATTATCTTTAATACATTTCTAATTAGTATTTGTCACAAAGTCAGCGCTATCGCCAAAATCAACCCACGCATTATCTGTCATCCGAACATAAACCCCCCTAAAAAACCTTCAACAATCCGTACCCTCTAACTTCTCGGTTTTTGAACCTCTATAATTACGTATCCTTCACTTCCACAAAACGCCGGAGAGAAAGAGAAAGCGACTCAGTGTCCACCAATCGAATGCACCCATTTTTTTTTATTTATTCACCTATTTATTCACTTATTTATCTCTGCGCCATGACGTGTGGAGGGAAAATCATGCCCTCTGACAGACTAATAAAAGGTCCGGCCTGAAACAAAAACCGAAGTACCAAGAAAGTGAGAGGTCACGTGACAAGATGGCGACGACCGCGATGCCCCCCTCGTCCGATCGATATCGATCTACGAGTGATCATCGGGAGGAGCACCCCTTTTCCGCACCCCCACCCCCGCCCCAAGACCCCTTTCGCCGCCGGGAACTGAAGAATACTTCGCTCTGCTTGTACACTGTTGCTTAGGCGATAAACTTTTGGGAACTGAGCATCTGCCGGGGTGCTAACAATGGCTTTTATTGAGAGTATTCGTCCAGACGCGCGTTATGAATGTTTTCTGGAGTGTTATTGTTCGGTCTGATAGAATGGAACGATAAGGGGGCGGGGAAATTACGGACATTTATTAATAAGGCTAACTATTCTTTTGTTTCCTGATTTCTGGCATTCGTCGTGTAGTGTCGTGTCGCATTAGTGTACCAGCGTGTTCCTTTAGTAATATTTACGGTAGTTACAATTTAGTTATAGTTTATTCCTAGTCACTGATAACAATTTAGAGAAATTCTTTTCTTGTAATATATATATATACACACTGGTGAAATAAATTAAGAGAATTTGTATATTTTATCAAATTTCATGAGAAGAACTGAATGTAAAACCTCTGCTTCTAGACAAAAATGCAAATCTTGTATGTCAAATACGTAAGCGTACACGTGTGCGTAGACGGAGCCAGTAGAGAAACAGGCTTTATAAGCGTGCGTAATTTAAGACGCATTTCGTTCGCTAGCACACCTCGGCGTATTTCTCGATGTTATTTTGCAGAAATCGGTTAATTTCAAATTGTAACAGTAAAAATGAGTAACCACCAACGTTTAGATGAGAGAATGAGGTGGCGAATTGTGGAGAGGCTAGAAGCAGGCCAATCTCAATTCCAAATTTGTAGAGAGTTCAATTTAACGCCCAGAGTCGAGTGTAACTTATGGAAACAGTTCCAAGATACCGGATCCATGGAGAGAAAGCCTGGGCAAGGTCGTCCAAGAGTCATGACGGCCAGAGAAGATCGCCATTTGTCGATTGTAGCGAGGCGTAACAGGAGTGCTACAGCTTCTCAGCTCTCTCGTGACTTGTATGCAGCCACAGGAAACCTTGTATCAAGGGTGACTGTTTCCAAAAGACTTCATGAGAGAGGGTTGTTTTCAAGAAAACCTGCTGTTTGCGTTCCGCTCACTTCTAAGGACAGGAGAATCCGTTTATCATGGTGCAGAGAGCATAGAGATTGGAGTATGGATCAATTGTCGACCGTTCTCTTCACTGATGAGTCCCGGTTCAGCCTAAACACCGATTCTCGCCGTACGTTCATATGGAGAGAACCAGGGACCCGCTACCTACCCTCCAATGTTCGCGAAATAGACCATTATGGCGGAGGAGGTTTAATGGTCTGGGCAGGCATCATGTTGGATGGCCGCACACCTCTCTATGTCTTTGAAAGAGGCACTGTGACTGGTGTGAGGTATAGGGATGAGGTCTTGGAGCCCTATGTTCGCCTTTTCAGGGGTGCAGTTGGCCCTGAGTTCATTTTAATGGACAATAACGCGAGGCCACATAGAGCTCTTCTGGACGACGAATTTCTAGAGAGTGAGGATATTAGCCGGATGGATTGGCCAGCCAGATCTCCAGACCTTAACCCTGTAGAACATGTCTGGGACGCTCTGGGGAGGGCAATTGCAACTCGCAACCACCGTCCGAGAACCATCCATGGAATGAAAACAGCGTTGCATAACGAGTGGGACCAATTGCCACAGGAAATGATAAACTACCTTATTTCAAGTATGAAATCACGCTGCGAGACCTGTATATCTGTAAGAGGGGACCATACCCCCTATTAACCCATCTATTAACCCATTTTTTTGTTTATTCTGCAACCGCTGTTTCATACCTTCCGACTCCAACGAGTGTTACGCACGATCATGCGTGTGTATTACAATTATTGAATGGTTACTTGTTTTGTATTGTATTAATGTATGTACATATCAAATTTTATTAAAATCGGTACAGTAGTTTTAGAGATAATCGACCAAGTCTGCAAATTCTCTTAATTTCTTACACCAGTATGTGTATATATATATATATATGTGTGTGTGTGTGTGTGTGTGTGTGTGATGCTAGAAGAATAAACTATATTTAATTACAGTAACAAGCGTTAAACGGTAATTTTCTATTAAAGTCCTAGTGTGTTTTCTAATTCAGGAAGTAGATTGTTTTTCTCAGCGAAGAGTTCAGGGTCCCCGAATTGCTCGCACGCTGGCTGACACATTCGAATGTTCGAGAGAAGGGGCTCGAGATGATAGCCCACGCTGTTGTATAACGTGCGAGAAATAAAAATCGCAGTTTAGGGGAATATTAACAGATATAGTAGACGTGCGTCCGTCGTGAGCTGAGAGATGATTGAAAATGGTGATTTAGCTGGGTTAAATGGGTATTCACTTAATGTTAAATAATAAAGTTGTTTAAATGTTAATTAAGCATTAGTTCTTCCACCGGCCTATTGTTTTATGACTGCAATTTAGAGTAATTAGTTTGTTAAAGGCTACGCGGCGAAGGGCCACGACATATATGTGTGTGTGTGTGTGTGTGTGTGATGTTATTCACATCACGTAGTGGTGGAGATGGTACACCCACAATCCAAGAGAAATGTTGTAGTCGTTGTCACCAAGGAAAGAACACTCAAGGTTGGGAAAAACATTGACTATTCTTTAATAATGTTGAAGTAGAGTGAAGGTATTAGTTCAGCACACATTGGCGGCGATACACGGCACAAAAGGATGATATAAGGTAAAGAAACACACAGTCACTCTCGTTTGAATTATTTATTTCTCAGGACTCCTTATGGTATCAAAAGTGGACATCAAAGAAAGAAGAAGTGGCACAAATAGACCGCACCAAAATCGGTCTGAGGTTGAAAATTCTGGAGACCACATAATTGGACAGCAGCGGAATATAGCTTGAGTTTCGGAAAAGAGACGTGCGAAGCAGAGCAAGACGACACCAGGAGAGGTCAGAGAGCAGACAGAAAAAAATCCAGGGAACATCGTTGTTCGACCTTATGTAGTATGAGGGCGCTGGCCGTTTAGAATCCTTTTTATTGGTTAGGAAAGGACATATGCTAAAACCAGGTGGCACGTAGAGTCAAAGCCTCGTGGTTATAAGTCAAAGGGTACACGCGCGTTGTATGACGAAAACGCGTAAGGTTTTGAGTCATGCGGTTAATGAACAAGAGTTTACAAATACCTTTAATTGTCAGCGCGTGCATTAAGGGATAATATATATAGTAAATTCATTTACTTTTAGGTCGCCTTTTGAAATAGGGAGTGTGCTTTATTGAAAGGTTGAAATGAATATAGAATACGCGTTAGTTTTTTAAAGGCAATTAATAAAGGTGGGGTGTTATTATATATATATATATATATATATAATAAATAAGTAAATGAATATGAACCAACACTTAAAAGACCAACACAGTTGATTACTTTCCTTAGAAAAGGAATAAAAGAAATAGAATATGCGCGTAACAGAATTCAAAAGATAAAAATACCTCGCAAATTCCCCCCCTCCTTCGGCCGGTGCGACATAGCGTTAGCTTATACAGATAATTAACATCACTTGGATAGTTAAAGTGGCTGAAACTCAAACTCTACGGTCGCAGACACGGAGTCGAATTCTGGTCCTGACAGGCGGTTGTTACTTCCTCAGTTCCTCCAAATTTACTGCAAGGCATAAAAACTTCATCCCTTTCTTTATATTTCCTTTACTTATTTAATAATTAATTATTATAAGCATTGTTTACTGCCTCGTCGACATATTACGTCTAAAACAAACTCTGGTAGGGTAGAAATTCAATTTTATGACTGTCATTGATTCTGGAATTATTACCCGATTCGACGTAGGTAAAGGGGCATTTTATTGTTTTTCCCTATTTATATTTATTCCTATCGTAGAATAATGAAAATATTTTATGTTTAGTGAAGCATGTATATACTTTTATGGATTTTATTTTAACGAAATCTTAAATTTTATGTTTTTCCTTTCTTAAACAACGACTAAGTTTTAATATAAACAAAGAAGATAAAATTTTGCGATGCATGAATTTGCGTTCAGCGTGAAAGCTTCCCCCACTGATTGAATTATAAATTTGGTAATCATATTTTCATGTGTTTTTATTGGATTAATAAAATAAATTAAGTGCATATATTTTTTTTTGCATTGTAAAATTTGATCATCACGTTGTTTATTCGTTTTAATTAGATTTCTAAACATAAGTGCTAGAATTTCTTTCGAAAATTTTCCGTATCATATTTTTTAAAAAAAATATTTTATGCATAAAAGTAGCTATTTATATTAGAGCATTATTTCTACATTTTTCAGGGAATGTAAGTCAGGGAATATAAGCCAGGAGGAATTAAGTCAAATGCCAGAATAGCCTAAACTAGCTCTATAGACTGGTAAAAGTCTCTATAGACTGGTAATACGTCAGTAAGTTGTGTTTCCAAACAAACTTATTAACATTTTTAGCCAATTTAAAACTGTAAAAACTAGAAATTGTAAAAAGTAAAAACTCTTTTTTCTACCAAAAAACGTAGATTTTCTTACTTACATTCTTTTTTCCTGGCACTATAGATATATTAAGGTTTAGGTGTACTAAATATAATTCAAGTTATTTAATTTTACTTCCAGTTAAAGCATTACAGGGAATTAGAAATGCAGATAACACTGTGTAAAATACGTAAATTGCATTCTAGTGTGTGCGATAATACTAGTTTCCTTTATCCAAGCTTATGAAAATACATGATTTTGAAATGAAGGGTAACACGTATTACGGATAATTGGGACTTTAATTTCAATTAAACAGTTCGAGGGTGATAGAAACTTGCTTTAAACAATGGAAAACCTACAAAAAATTTTATAGTATATGCAAAAATACTTTCTATCTAACCCAGAAAAATACGTATTACAGATATTATGGATTAGGTGTATTACCTATAACTTTTAATAGGAAAAATCCGAAGAATTTCAAATTTACTTAACACTATGGACACGAGCAAAAACACTCTATTGAATGTGAGGAAATTATATCTGGGTAATTTCCCATTATACCGACCTGTCGCCAATCTCTTGGAGAGCAACTGCGACACTTGGCGAGGAAAATTAATTTTCATACGCTTGCAGAGACCAGGGTTAAATCTCTGGAACATGTACTTTGAAATCGCTGGCGTAATCACGGAGTTACTACCAAACAAACTCTATGGAGTATATCAATACCTTAGAGCACAAATGTGCTATGACCTATGTTATGGCTTGTTTCTATTAAGAAGTAAATTAGTTTTTACTTTTAATAGAAACATTTAATAGAAACAAGGAAATCCTCTAAAATGCAATTTCATTATTTTTTCATTGTATTTATCCTAAAATGTACTTCGAAGCAAAGCACGGGTATCTAGCTAGTATATGTATGCTAAAAATAAAAGCGAGTGAGTGCCATCTAGTGGAAGCAAAAAGTTTAAATAACTTGTTTAACGCTCTATACGCCCGAACTGTTTGACCTACCTCATTGTTCTCCTTGACCTACTCATCTACACGTCGAGACCTTTTTTTTCTGGTACATCAACCGTATTTTTACGTTCAGCAGTTCTTTCAAAATAGTTCTCCGAATAAAAAACGTTTTATAAATATTATATAGATATTAAGAATTTGTTTTTGCACGAAATAAAACTAAGCTGTATTTCGTAAACGGCAATTTATTAGCTTTTCTTTTGAAGCGTTTCAAGAAATTATAATTTTATGTAAATCATTAGAAAACGTATAAACAATATTCTATTGCGCAGATAAAAATTTTGAAGCATAATATGATTTAATATTTTGTATTGTAAGGTTTACATAAGATTCGATTCACAAGAATCGAACTTTTAAGTGAATAAAGTTAAAGAAGCCGCTTAAGATATGCTGATTGCGACATACGCGGTAACTGTGTAAGAACTGTGTTTGAATTAAATTATTTAGAGTGCCATTTCAAAATATACATACCTAAAGTTAGGGTAGAAGTGCATAATTCCGTATAGTATGCTGAGACGTTTAAAGCCTTCTTTATCCCTGGGATAATTTGTGACAATCATTCTCCGCCACAAACGTAAATTAGCATTGCCGATGATATTCCTTTATCATATATGATTTCATCTTCTTTAATCTGTGACATATTATAAGGATCGGTTTCTCGGAAGTGAACAAAAAAAATTTATCCACATTCTAATTCCCTACAACAATTGAACTAGCTTAATTAATATCGTTTCAAATCAAATGCCAAAAGTTTCGCCTCATGAATATTCATCATTCATTGAATACATTAATGTAAACTCATTGAACAATGAATTACTCCTAAACATAAATCAGATAGCATGTTTCCCGGGATAACATATTGCACACCTGGAATCGCTTTGTCGCTTCTTTTCAGCTCGCCAAGATATTAATTAAGGCGGTAAAAAAAAAAATAAACGCCACAATCCAATTATATCTTCTAAGGGAAGTATTCAATAAATTCATAAAACTTCGCCGCTCCGAAAAGAAGTGAACGTCACAGATAAAAGCGTCTCCCCAGAGGATTCTCCCACGAATTCTTTAAATAGCGGAAGGCATTGAAATTTCGGGGGAATATATGACATAATGTTTGGCGAATTTTGACTACTCATTTTTCATTTGTTTAACGCTTCCTGGCGCTAATTTTTCATCTGTTTGTGGAATGTTTTTGAGCTATCTGACATACTAGATATAGAGGAGAAGTTTTCAAGACTTGAATATGCGCAGTAGGCGTCATATACTAAGTAAAAGATAGGACAGCATTCGTTTTTAGTGCTTTCAATATTTACCAGATTTATTGTTTCGATGATGCATTTTAGTACTTGTTTATATGCAGTGATGATTAACGTAACAAAATGAAACTATCGGTGCTTTTTTTATGCAGTAATGCCTTTAGTAACATCGCATTTAATAATTGTTCAGCAGCAGCACATTTAGCAATTGTTTATATGCAGTAATGCTTTTCGTACTTGTTTATACGCAGCGATGAGTAACAAAATAAATTAAAACTACTGTGAAAACATTTAAGAAAAACCACATAGCATAATAGATGGACTAAATTATAATAATTATTTCGTAATATATGACAGAATTTGGTGAATTTTGAGTGTTCATTTTTCATTTGTTTGACGTTTCCTGGCGCTAATTTTTCATCCGTTTGTGGAATGTTTTTGAACTATCTGACATACTAGATATAGAGGAGAAGTTTTGAAGACTTGAATATGCGCAGTAGGCGTTAAATACTAAGTAAAAGATAGGAAAGCATTCGTTTTTAGTGCTTTCAATATTTACCAGATTTATTGTTTCGATGATGCATTTTAGTACTTGTTTATATGCAGTGATGATTAACGTAAGAAAATGAAACTATCGGTGCTTTTTTATGCAGTAATGCCTTTAGTAACATCGCATTTAATAATTGTTCAGCAGCAGCACATTTAAAAATTGTTTATATGTCGCAATTCTTTATGTACTTGTTTATACTCAGCAATGTTTTTAGTACTTGTTTATACGCAGCGATGAGTAACAAAATAAATTAAAACTACTGGGAAAACTTTAATAAAAACCACATAGCATAATAGATGGACTAAATTATAATAATTATTTCGTAATATATAACAGAATTTGGTTAATTTTGAGTGTTCACTTTTCATTTGTTTGACGCTTCCTGGCGCTAATTCTTCATCTGTTTGTGGAATGTTTTTGAACTATCTGACATACTAGATATAGAGGAGAAGTTTTCAAGACTTGAATATGCGCAGTAGGCGTCAAATACTAAGTAAAAGATAGGACAGCATTCGTTTTTAGTGCTTTCAATATTTACCAGATTTATTGTTTCGATGATGCATTTTAGTACTTGTTTATATGCAGTGATGATTAACGTAAGAAAATGAAACTATCGGTGCTTTTTTATGCAGTAATGCCTTTAGTAACATCGCATTTAATAATTTTTCAGCAGCAGCACATTTAACAATTGTTTATACGTAGCAATGCTTTTCGTATTTGTTTATACTGAGCAATGTTTTTAGTACTTGTTTTTACGCAGCGATGAGTAACAAAATAAATTAAAACTACTGTGAAAACATGTAAGAAAAACCACATAGCATAATAGATGGACTAAATTATAATAATTATTTCGTAATATATGACAGAATTTGGTGGATTTTGAATGTTCATTTTTCATTTGTTTGACGTTTCCTGGCGCTAATTTTTCATCTGTTTGTGGAATGTTTTTGAACTATCTGACATACTATATATAGAAGAGAAGTTTTGAAGATTTGAAACTGCGCAGAAGGCGTCAAAGTAAAAGATAGGCCAGCATTCGTTTTTAATGTTTTCAACATCTGCTAGATTTATTGTTTCGATGATGCATTTTAGTTCTTGTTTATATGCAGTGATGATTAATATGAAAATGAAACTATCGGTATTTTTTAAGCAGCAGTGCCTTTACAAACCTTATATTTAATACATGATTAGCATCAGTGCATTTAACAATTTATTATACGTAGCAATGCTTTTGGTACTTGTTTATACACAGTGTTTGGACATAGTGTTTGGTGAATTTTCACTGATAAATTTTGCATTTATATGACTCTTGCAAGAAACAGAATTTCATCTGTTTGGGGAATAGTAGCGAACACTCTCCCACACCACACAAGTTGACAACGTTTTGAAGACTCGAAATTTCTAGAAAGAGTCACGTTTTCTGTAAAAGAAATACGGGATTACTATTTTTAATTTATTGATATTTTCAATATAGATTCTTTCAGTGGTTGTTCGTAAGGAAATGAAATTGTCGTTGAAAGCATTGACGGTGTATCCCATCTTGTAATAGATGACCTAGATTATATAAGCGAATTCTCTGACGTACCACAGCTGTTGGTAACGTTTTTTGAAGAATCAAAATTTTTAGAGAGCGTCACGTATTTTGTAAAAGATAGATGAGAATACAGATTTTAGTCATTGATATTTTCCGGGTACATATAGTGTTTCAGTGCTTCTCTTTCAGTGCACGTTTACATGCAGTAACTATTGCCGGCGATTGTTTTTCATCTGTTCAGGGATATGTTAGCAATTTCTCTCTCATACCACAGATGTCGGTAACGTTCTGAAGAATTTAAAGGTTATATATATATATATATATATATATATATATATATATATATATATAAATTAAATATTTCTTTTGAGTCAGACATTTATTTTACGAAATATTCATTTTCCTACGACCGGAAGAGTCCAGTGACGATAATTCTCCACGGGCAGCCCCTTAGAGGTCAGCGCTATTATAAATATTTGCGACTGAAAAATAATTGCCTTGAAGAGAACAACATATTAAAAGGTGGTTAAAATCCGCAAGTTTTCCAGCAGAACAAAGAAGGCAGTAGGTAGAAGATGCAATGCCGACATGATGCAGGTGTCCACATAAAAAGTCATGAGATGTCACTATTCTATCATTTACAATGTGTCTTGGAAGAACCTGAGGGATAGGGCAAGATATCAATTCCCTATAAGTATTTACTGCGGCCTGCATTTTATGTATATTTCCAACTGTCTCCCAATTTCTTTTTGCCTATTTCAGCACAATCTCGGAGAGGAGGAAAATAGTACACAGTTTGTGGCAACATACTTGGCAAGGTAATCAACTTGCTCGTTACCCGATATAACACAGTGGCTAAGCATCCATTGATA
Organism: Dolomedes plantarius; assembly: GCA_907164885.2. Lineage (NCBI taxonomy): Eukaryota > Metazoa > Arthropoda > Arachnida > Araneae > Dolomedidae > Dolomedes > Dolomedes plantarius. The sequence continues at coordinate 42,777,573 of OU015490.1, forward strand.
AGTAAAGATTCCAACTGAAGTTCAACACGTCAAGTAAACATGTCTTTGTCAGCCCAGGAAGGCAGAGTTACTCACTTCCGTAACAGTCCTTAAACTGCATGGGCGTCCTGTGTAGTGTTAATTGAGTAACAGCTTTCATCATACAGTTCAGATATGAGAAGCTTTTGAATAACAAAAGCACCGTACTTCGGAGGACCAAATTGCGACTGAAAAATCTTTTCTTTACTAGAATGCTGGTGGCCTCTCATGTTTTAATGCAATATAAAAATACATTAAAACTTCATTCATTCCTTCCAGACATAAACTTACGACGTCTTGTAAAATTCTCGGAGTTGCCATGTTATTGAAGACAATGTTTCAAACAATCAATATTATATATATATATATATATATATATATATATATATATATATATATATATATATATATATATATATATATATATATTTGTGTATGTGCATTTATATATACATGTATATCTATATATATATCTACGCGTTTAGTTGAAACGTGTTACATAATTGGTATTTCCGAATTAGTGAAGCACATCGAAGGCATTACGTCTGGCATATTATTAATGCCAATCAATTGCGTAATAAGCCGATCACGCTATGTATTTATCGACCATAAAACACTACAAGCCTCTGGCGTAGTCATGGAAATATTTACGCGCGCCTATTTATCGCAATATTAATTACTGCCGACTGAATTGAATACCACAATCCAATTAGGGACTTCCTAACTAGGTATTCAGCGAATGCAGAAAAATCTCCCCCGCTGAATGGAGTTAACGCCAGACAGATAAAGCATCACCACTCCGCCGGCATTCATATGCGAAATTCTTTGTGAAAGCAATGAAATTGAAAAGGCATTGTGCTGCTCGCAGATTTCGGACCGCTAATTTTTTATTAAACCGAGTGGAGATTTTATAACTTTTAGGTACGTTTCTGATATATCCGGCATTATCTGAATTAAGGACGATGTTCATTAGTTTAAGATAAATGCACTCTTATTTTTAATTAAGTATCGTTACACATGTTGCATAACGATATTTAGTCAATGTATAATTTCTAGAAGAGGATTTTCTCTGATCCCTTTATCTCCCTTGATATTTAACCAAAATTGATAAATAAGGTACCATTTTAATGAGTACGAATTGTTAATTTAAAATAACCCATAAAATTGTTCGTTTAAAAATCGAAATATAAGCATTATAAACATTTATTCTCCCGCTAGATGGCTTGCGCTCTCTCTCTTTTTTTTCATCCACTGAACTCATAAATTCTAAAATCGTATGTTTTATTATCATTCTGTAAATTAATTAATAAGCTTCTTTCATGGCAACATCCGCCTAGATGTACTTTATTCTCTTTGCATGAAAAGACAATATTTTGGTTCTAAAATATATTTTCTTTCCACCTGAAGAATATTTTATGAGTGATATTTTCCTTTGTTATGCCTTTTTAAACTTTATTTTACTTATTCAATTCTATGTGCAGAATTGAATTGCATATGAGAAAATTCTGCCAAGCTATTTAAAGGAAAGCTTCTTATTTGTCTCATAATAAAAGGATAATCAAAATATAGGTCTTTCCATATAGATGTGCAAGTCGAAGGAAAAAAATGAGATTGGGACAACACTTGGTGCGTGGTGGATCAGTAAATTTCTTATGTATACTCTATCGCAAAATCTGATCGAAACATGTTAAGATTTGCTTTATCGCTACATGGCAAGCAAGCGCTCGCTTGTATATTTACTTTTACTTTTATCTCTCAAACTCTAACCTTTAAATGAAAAAATAAATACCAACATCACCGTCATATATATTGATTCTAGAAGGTGATTTTTTTGTCACGATGCTCCTTTCTCCCTTCATACTTACCAAAATCGATAAATGAGGTACCATTTTAAAGACAAATTTCTCCACTTTGGACCAATTGTTTAGTTAAAATTTCCCATTGTATTGGTTGTTTCAAACTCGAAGTTAAAAACTGACTTTTTGGCTTAGAGTTCTTTCTCTGGATGCGTCGATATGACACGGTCAAATAGATTGTAAAAAGAGGTTTTGTAATGTAAACATCCCATTTCCCACGAGTTTGTGT